>JARQOC010000008.1:192454356-192829356 GCA_033576535.1 Allobates femoralis
AGACCAGGAAGGAAGCCCGAGAGAAGGTGAAGACCGGGGGACGAGAAGTGAAGACCCGAGGGAGACAGGGTGAAGACCCGAGAGACAGGGTGAAGACCCGAGAGAAGGCGGAAGAACCCGAGAGAAGGGAAGACCTGGAGCCAGAGACAGGGAAGACACCGGAGGAGACGGCGAGGACCCGAGAGAGGTGGAGACCTCGAGAGAAGGGAAGACCCGAGACAGGGGACGAGACTCCAGAGACCGAGAGGTGAAGACTCCAGAGAAGGCGGAGATCCAGAGACAGCGGAGAACTCCAGGACAGGTGAGACCTCCAGAGACAGGGAGACTCCAGAGACAGGCGAGACACTCCAGGAAGGCGGAGGACCTCCAGAGAAGCGGAGGACCTCCAGAGACGGGAGACCCAGAGAGGGAGACCCAGAGACAGACGCTACACTGATCAGACGTCTCCATGGAATAGACACTCAGAGAGGCAGAAGACTCCAGAGACATGGGAGACTCAGAGACAGGCGGAGACAGCTCAGAGAGGCGGAGGACACTCCAGAAAGGCGGAGGACTCCAGACAGGCGGGATAGCTCCAGGACAGGCGGAGGAACTCAGAGGTGGAGGGTGGCGGAGCAGCAAAGTGTGTTAACCCTTCCAGACCTTGGGGTCCAGCATAGTTGCGGTCAGACAACTCCACTTGCTGGATGATTTGCAGAATCTTGGATTCCAGTATTCAGCTATTTATCTCCGTCATCTAATGAATAAGACTGTATATGAGATGTCAATAGTGATTAGTAACCGGTACACACTGGTAGATTAAGTGAGGAGCCATGGCAGCACAGAGGTCCAGATAACAGCACCCTCGTCGTATGATCATACATGTTCCTGTGAATCTTGTTTGCAGTTCCAGTTCTTGTTATTACACTCAGCAACGAGAGCAATGGCACACTCACTCTGTGCATCCCACCTTCTCGTCTGCCCTATTCAGTGTGACCCACTACATCCGCTACACGCACAGATCAGCACTGACAGCGGCTACAGGCGGATCATCACCTCACACTTGTGCTATTTTCTACATGTTGGGGGTAATGAGCACAATCACTCCCATCATCCTCCATCATTACCTCTGCCTTATCCTCCATTTATTGTGTGTTATGTCCCAGAAAATCAGTGAATTGTTATCACGTGTCAGACACAATCACTGACACAACAACCACGAGCACAGGGGCATGTGGGCAAAGGCTGGCTAGCCCAGGGTGCAGGGGGGCAAATGCCCACCAGGCCAGGGGGCAAGCAGCAGTTTTGGGGCCGCCCGGCCATCTGCCATGTTGGTCTGGGAGGCCGCTCTGCCCCTGAAGCTCAGTGCTCATGGGCCACAGATGTGTTCTTGCCCCCTAGGCCAACATTTGCCAGCCAGCCCCTGCATGTGGGGGGGCCAGGGGCAGGTAGAGGACTGAGAGCCAGTGGGGGGGCCGAGGGAATGTGATGGGTTTGAGGCATGTGGGGGGGTCAGGTGCAGGCGGAGGACTCGAAGCAAGTGGTAGGCCATGATCACTCAGAGCACCAGGGCAATGTGGGGGCCAGGGTCAGGCAGAAGACCGAGGGCATGTGGTGGGCATGTGAGGGGTCGGGGGCAGACGTCGGTGGGTTTGAGGTAGGCGGAGAACTGGGAGGATGTGGTGGGATGGGGGCAGCTGGGAAGCAGCAGGTCCCCAGTCTCAACAGAGCTGAGATCCGAGAAGTGTTGATATGAAGCATATACAGCATACAGAGTATATATAGGGCAGGTGACAGAATATAAGGCGGAGGAGGAAGTCCCATGTAACACCTTCTGATCCTCACATAGGCAGCAGAACAGGATGATGGATTGGGGGGATGTAACTATAATGGGTGCGGGGGGCACAGGCGCTTCAGGAGTCCCGATCCCCAATGGTCTCGTTGTTCCATGTGATCAGATCAGGATTGATACAAACTGTGATAGTTTGGACACTGGAGAGTTTGTGCTGATGATCAGGAGCTGCAGGTTTCATGACCAAGACCCTGGCACAGAATATGAGGCTGCATATGGGCATCGTGTCCTGCTAAGGGGGCACTGTGGGCATTGTGGACATTCTGGACATACTGGACATATTGGGCATTGTGGACATTGTGGTCATTGTGGTCATTGTGGTCATTGTGGGCATTGTGGACACTGTGGGGCATTGTGGGCATTGTGGGCATTGGGAGCATTTTGGACACTGTGGGGCATTGTGGGCATTGTGGGCATTGGGAGCATTGTGGACATTGTGGACACTGTGGACACTGTGGGGCATTGTGGGCACTGTGGGGCATTGTGGGCATTGGGAGCATTGTGGACACTGTGGGGCATTGTGGGCATTGTGGGCATTGGGAGCATTGTGGACACTGTGGACACTGTGGGGCATTGTGGACATTGTGGGCATTGTGGACATTGGGAGAATTGTGGGCACTGTGGGGCATTGTGGGCACTGTGGACATTGGGAGCACTGTGGACATTGTGGGCATTATGGACATTGTGGGCATTGTAGACACTGTGGGCATTGTGGGCATTGTGGAAACTGTGGGCATTGTGGGCATGGTGGACATTGTGGACACTGTGGGGCATTGTGGACATTGTGGGCACCGTGGATACTGTGGGCATTGTGGGCACTGTGGGCATTGTGGACATTATGGGCACTGTGGACATTGTGGGCACTGTGGACATTGTGGGCATTGTGGACATAGTGGGCATTGTGGACATTGTGGGCATTGTGGACATTGTGGACATTGTGGACATTGTGGGCACCGTGGATACTGTGGGCATTGTGGACACTGTGGGCACTGTGGACATTGTGGGCATTGTGGACATTGTGGACATTGTGGACATTGTGGGCACTGTGGACATTGTGGGCATTGTGGACATAGTGGGCATTGTGGACATTGTGGGCATTGTGGACATTGTGGGCACCGTGGATACTGTGGGCATTGTGGACATTGTGGGCATTGTGGACATAGTGGGCACCGTGGACACTGTGGGCACTGTGGACATTGTGGGCATTGTGGACATTGTGGGCATTGTGGACATTGTGGGCACCGTGGACACTGTGGGCACTGTGGACATTGTGGGCATTGTGGACATTGTGGGCATTGTGGACATTGTGGGCACTGTGGACATTGTGGGCATTGTGGACATAGTGGGCATTGTGGACATTGTGGGCATTGTGGACATTGTGGGCACCGTGGATACTGTGGGCATTGTGGGCACTGTGGGCATTGTGGACATTATGGGCACTGTGGACATTGTGGGCACTGTGGACATTGTGGGCATTGTGGACATAGTGGGCATTGTGGACATTGTGGGCACCGTGGATACTGTGGGCATTGTGGACACTGTGGGCACTGTGGACATTGTGGGCATTGTGGACATTGTGGGCATTGTGGACATTGTGGGCACTGTGGACATTGTGGGCATTGTGGACATAGTGGGCATTGTGGACATTGTGGGCATTGTGGACATTGTGGGCACCGTGGATACTGTGGGCATTGTGGACACTGTGGGCACTGTGGACATTGTGGGCATTGTGGACATAGTGGGCATTGTGGACATTGTGGACATTGTGGGCATTGTGGACATTGTGGGCACCGTGGATACTGTGGGCATTGTGGACACTGTGGGCACTGTGGACATTGTGGGCATTGTGGACATAGTGGGCATTGTGGACATTGTGGGCATTGTGGATACTGTGGGCAACCGTGGATACTGTGGGCATTGTGGACATTGTGGGCATTGTGGGCACCGTGGATACTGTGGGCATTGTGGGCACTGTGGGCACTGTGGGGCATTGTGGGCACTGTGGGCACTGTGGGGCATTGTGGGCACTGTGGACATTGATGACCACATTGTCCAGATTAGAGCTCGTTTCCACCACATTTTCTACATCCAGAAATGAGAAGTCCCTGTGCTCTTGTCCCGTCCGGTAATCAGACATGTTCCTGTCCTCACAATATTCCTCCACATGATGATTATCCTGTATCCCCCCCAGGGGGGGGGGGGCGGTTTAGACCCCTCTCTCCCCCCCGTCTGTCCATCATTTTAGCATTTTTTTGGATTTGTGAGAGTCAACCCACAGATCTCATCACAGGGAGAGGGCGAGGTCTTCGGCTTTGGCAAACCTCAGTCTTTTCCCGGTGAATCTTTACATCTTTAAATCATGGAAATGTTTTGTCATTTGTGACTTGAATAGTCATAAATTTCTTCAAAAAGCCTCCGACACTTTCCTGCAGGAGGGAAATAAAACACATCCACATTAACCGCTGCAGACAAGTATTAAACGCGGGAGATGGCGGCCCCCGGCGCTCACAAACCAGAGCAACAAACAAAAGTTGCTACAAAGTTGGAGAAGTTTTTGTCAGATGTTCTGGTAAATTCTGGAACATGTAATTATCTATAACCAGGAAACCTCCATGACCCCCGGCAAGACACCGCGTCACTTTATAGCCCTAAATTGCTGGGTGGTTCCCTGTAATGGATCCCATCACCCCCAGTCCAGGACGCCGGCGCTGTGTGTTCGGCTTCTCCAGCAGAGGTGCCCACATAGCAGATCAGCATTTATCACTACGCCCAATGTTTGACTAATTATATTAAGTTTGTACACCCCCTCCCCCGAACTAAAGAAGAATTTTTATTTTATTTTCTTCATCGACTTTTTGCAAAACGTCTGAACTTGTCCACGGGAGAATAATTTATGCGATAACCTTTATCCGCTAATAAAGCAGAACGCTTTTCTAAAGTTCCTTCAATATTTCATTTTCCTTGAAGAAAATCACAGAAATCCGCATTCAGCAAACTGCAGAAGAAGTGCGGGAACTTAAAGGGGACGTTCACCAGACAGAAAGCTCCGGCCTGGATCAGAGGAGGGCAGGGGCGTCACAAGCAGTCAAGGACTGTTCACTAACCCCATAAGGCCACAGCGGGACAACGGCTTTAAAAAGATAATTAGTGTGGCCCAGGTCGCCCCTCCAACCCAAATATCAGGAGGCCACTGTGAGGATTATCCGTCTACCATATTCTATCCAGCATCAATTCTCTTCATCTAATAGAATACAAACCAAGGATACATTAGACTAATATCTACTAAACCCGCCAGCCAACTGATGGTCTGGAGAGATGTTCTCCTGGAGGTAAGCCGCCAGCCGACTGATGGTCTGGAGAGATGTTCTCCTGGAGGTAAGCCGCCAGCCGACTGATGGTCTGAAGAGATGTTCTCCTGGAGGTAAGCCGCCAGCCGACTGATGGTCTGGAGAGATGTTCTCCTGGAGGTAAGACGTCAGCCGACTGATGGTCTGAAGAGATGTTCTCCTGGAGGTAAGACGCCAGCCGACTTATGGTCTGGAGAGATGTTCTCCTGGAGGTAAGCCGCCAGCCGACTGATGGTCTGGAGAGATGTTCTCCAGGAGGTAAGAAGCCAGCCGACTCATGGTCTGGAGAGATGTTCTCCTGGAGGTAAGCCGCCAGCCGACTGATGGTCTGGAGAGATGTTCTCCTGGAGGTAAGCCGCCAGCCGACTGATGGTCTGGAGAGATGTTCTCCTGGAGGTAAGCCACTGGTCAAATGATGGGCTGGAAAGACGCTCTCCAGGAGTTGCACCACAGGCCAACTGATGGCTGGAACAAATGTTTTACTGAGATAACACCTGTCGACCTATGGTCAGGAGAGATGATTTCATGGACATAAGCCATCAGCCAACTGATAATCTGCAGAGATGTTCTCATGGAGATAAGCCGCCAGCCGACTGATGGTCTGGACAGTATATTCTCCTGGAGATAAGCCACAGGCCGACTGATGGTCTGGAGAGATGTTCTCCTGGAGGTAAGCAGATAGTAAACCTGTCATTCAGTGGTTTTGCAAAGAGAAAACAGGAGCGCTCAGCTGAACCAGCTCTCCTGTGTATGTGAGAGTTGGCTGAGATATTTGTCTGCTAATGATCGGCTTATACATCACATGACTGGGCCCCGTCTCCTCATGGGCCCCGTTCCCTCTATGACTTTCAATCAGGACAGTGGAAATATTTTGTTATGACTTTCATGCAAGTTACAAAATCCAAACCTTGTTCATGAAAAAAGCTTTTCTTTTTAAACAAGCGCGCGTTTTGTAAAATAATATTGTCCATCCATTAAAGTGATCCTAAACCCAGAAACTGACCCCCCCTTATCTTTAGACCTGTCCCTGCACCCCCTCTTATCATTTCTAGCCATCCCTTTTGCAGAAAAAATCGCTTTTGTAAAGTAAGAGAAAAAGTTATATTACTTTGTCCTGTGTGAGTTCTCTGTTTCTGTGCAAGCCGCAATGGGCGGGGCCTGTGTGCTGCTGCCTTGTAATTATGCACGCCCCTCTCTGCTTCTAAGAGCCTGGCCGCGTCATGAAAGGGGCGGGGCAAAATTGCGTCATGCCGGAGCCCCGCCACCTTTCATGACGCGGCCAGGCCTTAGAAGAAGAGAGGGCGTGCATAATTACAAGGCAGCAGCACACAGGCCCCGCCCATTGCGGCTTGCACAGAAACAGAGAACTCACACAGGACAAAGTAATACAACTTTTTCTCTTACTTTACGAAAGCGATTTTTTCTGCAAAAGGGATGGCTAGAAATGATAAGAGGGGGTGCAGGGACAGGTCTAAAGATAAGGGGGGTCAGTTTCTGGGTTTAGGATCACTTTAAGTCTTCACCTGTTTGCTTTTGAGAAAGCTTCAATGGTGCAGACCTGCAACACCAAACGTCACCTGCACACAGGGTGGAGCGGGTATCGGAGGACGGGAGCCATTTTATTCTAATTCTGGACAATCTTTATATGTCAACACATTTCAGGGGATTTCCTTGCAACTTGTTCAAATGGAGGGAACGTTTATGACATGCCACATCCTCCACTGATGATCCAGGTCCATAGAAAAATAATATGTTTTCCTTTTTTTAATGGGTTTATGGACTTATCCAATCTGGAGAACAGACCGGAACACGTGACCCTTGGACTATTAAAGACTCTACAAGTGCACAACCTTCCGCAGTCTCCACCGCACAGGCCTGTCCTGTATTTCAGACTGTCGCTCGTCTTTCATTGTTACATTAGGGTAACTTTTCTCCTGAGGAAGGGTACAGCGTGTGCACGAAACGCACAGAGTTTCTGGAATAAACAGAAAGTTATGATCACTGCTTGGTCCTTAGATTAACTCCTTGTGAACTTTGGACTGGAACAGCGTGATCCTGAAAGCCGGATTTCTCTCCTTTCTATATATCGTTACATTTAATAAGGCGCCATCTTGTATCAAGTGAAACAGGTTTTGCCTTTTCACATTGCAATATGTTCATTTACTGGGAGGGATAGAAAGGCACCGAATCCTCCTACAGTCCGCACCCTGCATGACAGCATCCCCAGAAGTGAAAGGTTACAGTCTATACAGTGAGATGAGGTCGGAAATGTGTCGCCCCATTCACACATCACCTCACACCGCGGCTCATCGCTGGTAATTGTGTGCAGGATGGCGGAGATCTATCAATCTGATGGTCCAGCGGTGCCTGCCCCATCTGTATCCTCAATAGCAGGCCGAGGGTCTGGCAGTGCCTGCCCCCTCTGTGTCCCCAATAGCAGGCTGAGGGTCCGGCGGTGCCTGCCCCCTCTGTGTCCCCAATAGCAAGCTGATGGTCCGGCGGTGCCTGCCCCCTCTGTGTCCCCAATAGCAGGCCGAGGGTCTGGCAGTGCCTGCCCCCTCTGTGTCCCCAATAGCAGGCTGAGGGTCCGGCGGTGCCTGCCCCCTCTGTGTCCCCAATAGCAAGCTGATGGTCCAGCGGTGCCTGCCCCCTCTGTGTCCCCAATAGCAGGCCGAGGGTCTGGCAGTGCCTGCCCCCTCTGTGTCCCCAATAGCAAGCTGATGGTCCAGCGGTGCCTGCCCCCTCTGTGTCCCCAATAGCAGGCCGAGGGTCCGGCAGTGCCTGCCCCCTCTGTGTCCCCAATAGCAGGCCAGGGGTCCGGCAGTGCCTGCCCCCTCTGTGTCCCCAATAGCAGGCCAAGGGTCTGGCAGTGCCTGCCCCCTCTGTGTCCCCAATAGCAAGCTGATGGTCCAGCGGTGCGTGTCCCCTCTGTGTCCCCAATAGCAGGCCGAGGGTCTGGCAGTGCCTGCCCCCTCTGTGTCCCCAATAGCAAGCTGATGGTCCAGCGGTGCCTGCCCCCTCTGTGTCCCCAATAGCAAGCTGATGGTCCAGCGGTGCCTGCCCCCTCTGTGTCCCCAATAGCAGGCCGAGGGTCCGGCAGTGCCTGCCCCTCTGTGTCCCCAATAGCAAGCTACTGGTCCAGCGGTGCCTGCCCCCTCTGTGTCCCCAATAGCAGGCCGAGGGTCCGGCAGTGCCTGCCCCGTGTCCCCAATAGCAGGCCAGGGGTCCGGCAGTGCCTGCCCCCTCTGTGTCCCCAATAGTAGGCCAAGGGTCTGGCGGTGCCTGCCCTCTCTGTGTCCCCAATAGCATGCCGAGGGTCCGGCAGTGCCTGCCTCCTCTGTGTCCCCCATAGCAGGCCAATGGTCCAGCGCTGCCTGTCCACTCTGTGTCCCCAATAGCAGGCCGAGGGTCCGGCAGTGCCTGCCTCCTCTGTGTCCCCAATAGCAAGCTGATGGTCCAGCGGTGCCTGCCCCCTCTGTGTCCCTAATAGCAGGCTGATGGTCTGGCAGTGCCTGCCCCCTCTGTGTCCCCGATACAAGGTCAAGAGTCCAGCGGTACCTGCCCCCTCTGTGTCCCCGATACAAGGTTGAGACTCCGGCAGTATCTGCCCCCTCTGTGTCCCCGATACAAGGTCGAGAGTTGGGCGGTGCCTGCCCCTTCTGTGTCCCAAATACAAGGTTGTCCTCTCTGTGTCCCCGATACAAGGTCGAGAGTCCGGCGGTACTTTCCCCTCTGTGTCCCCGATACAAGGTTGAGACTCTGGCGGTTCCTGCCCCCTCCCATAATTACCTCTCTGTATTATGCGCTCACTCAGCTCTGCTGCATTTCCCACATTTCTCACTGGATTTTATTCCTGATGGAACATGTGGGAAATCAGAGAGTTAATCCATCAGCTTTCCCCATGACAGGAGCAGCATTAAAATGAGGCTCATTCATCTCCCCCATGTCGGGCGACATCCAAAACATTTACTGAGGGATTTATGGCCCCAACTGCGCTGACAACAGAGAGAGAAAGCTGTCACCCACTGAGGGAGCCGTGTGCCCCGCGGAGAAAAAGACCAGGGGTCCAGCAGCCGGACACCGATCACAGGGGCGGCCGGGCCTGAGGGGTGGACAATCACCCCAATCATTGTATAGACACAGATCACAGGGGTAGCCGGGCCTGATGGGTGGACAATCACCCCAATCATTGTATAGACACAGATCACTGGGGCGGCCGGGCCTGACGGGTGGACAATCACCCCAATCATTGTATAGGACACAGATCACTGGGGCGGCCGGGCCTGAGGGGTGGACAATCACCCCAATCATTGTATAGGACACAGATCACAGGGGTAGCCGGGCCTGAGGGGTGGACAATCACCCCAATCATTGTATAGACACAGATCACAGGGGTAGCCGGGCCTGAGGGGTGGACAATCATCCCAATCATTGTACAGACACAGATCACTGGGGCGGCCGGGCCTGACGGGTGGACAATCACCCCAATCATTGTATAGACGCAGATCACAGGGGTAGCCGGGCCTGAGGGGTGGACAATCACCCCAATCATTGTATAGACACAGATCACTGGGGCGGCGGGTTAGACAGGTGGACAATCACCCCAATCATTGCTTAGTGGAGAGTTCGATAACTTTGTGTTCACAGTTTTACAGATCTCTGCAGACTGATACATTGTATCAATATTTCCAGGACAACAGACAGATCTTTCCTGATATATTGCCTGCACTGGATCCATTGTAACAGACCCTCAGCTGCGTGGTCAGGACCAGGACAGCAGATTGTAGCACTGGATGTGTGATAGGGGCCATTATAGTACCGCCATACAGTGACACCTCGCGTAAAGTCATTCCAGAAACAAAGACGCTGCACAATCTGTTCTCAGCGCAGAGACGGAAATGAATGGAAAATATTCCCTGCGACCATCTGTGCGCCCCAATAACAACCGAAATCTGCAAACTGCTGACATCTGCCAAAAATAAGAAAAGTGCCGGAGTCAGGCGGAGCCCGAAGTGTATGGAAACTGGAAGAGGCTTAATTAATTATCTCTGTGACAACGTGGAGTAAATAATAAAACAAGAGAACGAAGGCGGCGAGAAAGAAGGATACATGAGGCTGGTGACAGGAGGAGGAATGGAGGCACCATAGTGTGCAGGAGGAGGAATGGAGGCACCATAGTGTGCAGGAGGAGGAATGGAGGCACCATAGTGTGCAGGAGGAGGAATGGAGGCACCATAGTGTGCAGGAGGAGGAATGGAGGCACCATAGTGTGCAGGAGGAGGAATGGAGGACCATAGTGTGCAGGAAGAGGAATGGAGGCACCATAGTGTGCAGGAGGAGGAATAGAGGCACCACAGTGTTGCAGGAAGAGGAATGGAGGCACCATAGTGTGCAGGAGGAGGAATGGAGGTACCATAGTGTGCAGGAAGAGGAATGGAGGCACCATAGTGTGCAGGAGGAGGAATGGAGGCTCCATAGTGTGCAGGAGGAGGGATGGAGGCACCATAGTGTGCAGGAGGAGGAATGGAGGCACCATAGTGTGCAGGAGGAGGAATGGAGGCATCATAGTGTGCAGGAGGAGGAATGGAGGCACCATAGTGTGCAGGAGGAGGATGGAGACACCATAGTGTGCAGGAGGAGGAATGGAGGCACCATAGTGTGCAGGAGGAGGAATGGAGGCACCCTAGTGTGCAGGAGGAGGGATGGAGGCACCACAGCGTGCAGGAGGAATGGAGGTACCATAGTGTGCAGGAGGAGGAATGGAGGCATCGTAGTGTGCAGGAGGAGGAATGGAGGTACCATAGTGTGCAGGAGGAGGAATGGAGGCACCATAGTGTGCAGGAGGAGGGATGGAGGCACCACAGTGTGCAGGAGGAGGAATGGAGGCACCATAGTGTGCAGGAGGAGGAATGGAGGCACCATAGTGTGCAGGAGGAGGAATGGAGGCACCATAGTATGCAGGAGGAGGGATGGAGGCACCACAGCGTGCAGGAGGAATGGAGGTACCATAGTGTGCAGGAGGAGGAATGGAGGCATCATAGTGTGCAGGAGGAGGAATGGAGGCACCATAGTGTGCAGGAGGAGGAATGGAGGCACCATAGTGTGCAGGAGGAGGAATGGAGGCACCATAGTGTGCAGGAGGAGGAATGGAGGCACCATAGTGTGCAGGAGGAGGGATGGAGGCACCACAGCGTGCAGGAGGAATGGAGGTACCATAGTGTGCAGGAGGAGGAATGGAGGTACCATAGTGTGCAGGAGGAGGAAATGGAGGCACCATAGTGTGCAGGAGGAGGGATGGAGGCACCACAGCGTGCAGGAGGAATGGAGGTACCATAGTGTGCAGGAGGAGGAATGGAGGTACCATAGTGTGCAGGAGGAGGATGGAGGCACCACAGCGTGCAGGAGGAATGGAGGTACCATAGTGTGCAGGAGGAGGAATGGAGGCATCATAGTGTGCAGGAGGAGGAATGGAGGCACCATAGTGTGCAGGAGGAGGAATGGAGGCACCATAGTGTGCAGGAGGAGGAATGGAGGCACCATAGTGTGCAGGAGGAGGAATGGAGGCATCATAGTGTGCAGGAGGAGGAATGGAGGCACCATAGTGTGCAGGAGGAGGAATGGAGGCACCATAGTGTGCAGGAGGAGGGATGGAGACACCATAGTGTGCAGGAGAAGGAATGGAGGCTCCATAGTGTGCAGGAGGAGGGATGGAGGCACCATAGTGTGCAGGAGGAGGAATGGAGGCACCATAGTGTGCAGGAGGAGGAATGGAGGCACCATAGTGTGCAGGAGGAGGAATGGAGGCACCATAGTGTGCAGGAGGAGGAATGGAGGCATCATAGTGTGCAGGAGGAGGAATGGAGGCACCATAGTGTGCAGGAGGAGGGATGGAGACACCATAGTGTGCAGGAGGAGGAATGGAGGCACCATAGTGTGCAGGAGGAGGAATGGAGGCACCATAGTTGCAGGAGGAGGGATGGAGGCACCACAGCGTGCAGGAGGAATGGAGGTACCATAGTGTGCAGGAGGAGGAATGGAGGCATCGTAGTGTGCAGGAGGAGGAATGGAGGTACCATAGTGTGCAGGAGGAGGAATGGAGGCACCATAGTGTGCAGGAGGAGGAATGGAGGCACCATAGTATGCAGGAGGAGGGATGGAGGCACCACAGCGTGCAGGAGGAATGGAGGTACCATAGTGTGCAGGAGGAGGAATGGAGGCATCATAGTGTGCAGGAGGAGGGATGGAGACACCATAGTGTGCAGGAGGAGGAATGGAGGCACCATAGTGTGCAGGAGGAGGAATGGAGGCACCATAGTGTGCAGGAGGAGGAATGGAGGCACCATAGTGTGCAGGAGGAGGAATGGAGGCACCATAGTGTGCAGGAGGAGGAATGGAGGCACCATAGTGTGCAGGAGGAGGAATGGAGGCACCATAGTGTGCAGGAGGAGGAATGGAGGCATCAAGTGTGCAGGAGGAGGAATGGAGGCACCATAGTGTGCAGGAGGAGGAATGGAGGCACCATAGTGTGCAGGAGGAGGGATGGAGACACCATAGTGTGCAGGAGGAGGAATGGAGGCACCATTAGTGTGCAGGAGGAGGAATGGAGGCACCATAGTGTGCAGGAGGAGGAATGGAGGCACCATAGTGTGCAGGAGGAGGGATGGAGGCACCATAGTGTGCAGGAGGAGGGATGGAGGCACCACAGCGTGCAGGAGGAATGGAGGTACCATAGTGTGCAGGGGAGGAATGGAGGCATCATAGTGTGCAGGAGGAGGAATGGAGGCACCATAGTGTGCAGGAGGAGGAATGGAGGCACCATAGTGTGCAGGAGGAGGAATGGAGGCACCAAGTGTGCAGGAAGAGGAATGGAGGTACCATAGTGTGCAGGAGGAATGGAGGTACCACAGTGTGCAGGAGGAGAATGGAGGCACCATAGTGTGCAGGAGGAGGAATGGAGTCACCACAGTGTGCAAAGGGAGGATGGAGGTACCATAGGTGCAGGAGGAGGAATGGAGGTAGCATAGTGTGCAGGAGGAGGAATGGAGGCACCATAGTGTGCAGGAGGAGGAATGGAGGCACCATAGTGTGCAGGAGGAGGGATGGAGACACCATAGTGTGCAGGAGGAGGGATGAGGTACCATAGTGTGCAGGAGGAGGAATGGAGCACCATAGTGTGCAGGAGGAGGAATGGAGGCACCATAGTGTGCAGGAGGAGGAATGGAGGCACCACAGTGTGCAGGAAGAGGAATGGAGGTACCATAGTGTGCAGGAGGAATGGAGGTACCACAGTGTGCAGGAGGAGGAATGGAGGCACCATAGTGTGCAGGAGGAGGAATGGAGGCACCACAGTGTGCAAAGGGAGGAATGGAGGTACCATAGGGTGCAGGAGGAGGAATGGAGGCACCATAGTGTGCAGGAGGAGGAATGGAGGCACCATAGTGTGCAGGAGGAGGGATGGAGGCACCATAGTGTGCAGGAGGAGGAATGGAGGCACCATAGTGTGCAGGAGGAGGAATGGAGGTACCATAGTGTACAGGAGGAGGAATGGAGACACCATAGTGTGCAGGAGGAGGAATGGAGGCACCATAGTGTGCAGAAGGAGGAATGGAGGCACCATAGTGTGCAGGAGGAGGAATGGAGGCACCATAGTGTGCAGGAGGAGGAATGGAGGCACCATAGTGTGCAGGAGGAGGAATGAAGGCACCACAGTGTGCAGGAGGAGGAATGAAGGCAGCATAGTGTGCAGGAGGAGGAATGAAGGTACCATTCTGTGCAGGAGGAGGAATGAAGGTACTATAGTAAGCAAAAAGAGCGGCACAGGGTGTCAGGACTGATACGGCTTCTCAGCTATTTCACACCTATTCCTCTTTTATATTTCCACTTCTTCTCCATGGTAGCATTAAATACAGCAGAATTCTGTGATACTCTGTCAGGAGACGTCTGTGTCGCATGTGTCTGTCTCCACCCAGTGGTTGTGATGGGTACTGCAGTCTGTCCGGGGTTTTTATTTCACTATAATAATTTTGATAGTTTTTTCTGGATACAAACATTAGACCAGGATAGAAGGAGGGGGTAGGAGAGGTCGGCGGGAGGCCGCACTGTTGTGTTTGGGGGTACAGGGGTCACCCAGGATTAGGCATCAGATGTGGAGGCCGCACCAATATGTTGTGTAGAATGGCCGCTCTCCTGGTCACTGCCGTCATTAGATGAGGGAGTATCACCCAGATAAAATATATATAAACGGAAACACAATGGACATTATTACTTATAAAAAGGGGAAAAAAAACATTGCACTCTCCAGAAAGCGCCCCACATTGATCCACAGGTCGTGTCTGGTATTACAGCCAAACCCCATTGACTCATTCATTTTAATGGCGCTGAGCTGCAATACCAGACCCGACCACGGGGGGGCTGTGTCTGGAAGAAGTTGGCGTGTTTGTTTCTGCTTTGTGACTCTCCATGAAGAAGGGATGTTACTATGATGATCAACTGTCACATAGACGATTCATCAGTTGTCAGGCGCGGGTCACATAGACAGCCATTGTTGTGTCCCACGAATGGGAACAGCCTGTTGTATATATTTCTCTCCATTGTATATATTCGTCCAATCAGTAATTCCTTGTTGTTACCGGGTAGATTAGACTGCACTAAGTTTGTCCCTAAGTTGCTCCCTTAGTTGTATCTGTACAGGACGTCCTCCCTTCTTCCCCAGTTAGTCTGCAGAAGCCATTGCTCAAGACACATGTGTACACCCCTGTACAGATTAATCCTTTTTACCTATCGTTTATTGTGACTAATACAAGATACGGAAAAAACTACAGCGTTCTCCTGTCTTACTACAGCTGCAGTGGAGATCGAGATGAAAACTGTCTGTTGCCCCTGATGGGGTAAGTACCGAGCACACAATATCTAAGGGACTGGTAATTAGAGCGCTTAGATTTACAGCCATCAGATGGGGACAGAACAGCCATACACTCTCGCTCCATCCATCAGTTATCAGGAGCGGTCACATAGACGATCATACACTCTCGCTCCATCCATCAGTTATCAGGCGCAGTCACATAGACAGCCATACACTCTCGCTCCATCCATCAGTTATCAGGAGCGGTCACATAGACGGCCATACACTCTCGCTCCATCCATCAGTTATCAGGAGCGGTCAAGTAGACAATCATACACTCTCGCTCCATCCATCAGTTATCAGGAGCGGTCACATAGACGGCCATACACTCTCGCTCCATCCATCAGTTATCAGGAGCGGTCAAGTAGACAATCATACACTCTCGCTCCATCCATCAGTTATCAGGAGCGGTCACATAGACAATCATACACTCTCACTCCATCCATCAGTTATCAGGAGCGGTCACATAGACAATCATACACTCTCACTCCATCCATCAGTTATCAGGAGTGGTCACATAGACAATCATACACTCTCGCTCCATCCATCAGTTATCAGGAGCGGTCACATAGACGGCCATACACTCTCGCTCCATCCATCAGTTATCAGGAGCGGTCACATAGACAATCATACACTCTCACTCCATCCATCAGTTATCAGGAGCGGTCACATAGACAGCCATACACTCTCGCTCCATCCATCAGTTATCAGGAGCGGTCACATAGACGATCATACACTCTCGCTCCATCCATCAGTTATCAGGAGCGGTCACATAGACGATCATACACTCTCGCTCCATCCATCAGTTATCAGGAGCGGTCACATAGACGATCATACACTCTCGCTCCATCCATCAGTTATCAGGAGCGGTCACATAGACGATCATACACTCTCGCTCCATCCATCAGTTATCAGGAGCGGTCACATAGACGATCATACACTCTCACTCCATCCATCAGTTATCAGGAGCGGTCACATAGACAGCCATACACTCTCGCTACATCCATCAGTTATCAGGAGCGGTCACAAAGACAGCCAGACACTCTCGCTCCATCCATCAGTTATCAGGTGCGGTCACATAGACGGCCATACACTCTCGCTCCATCCATCAGTTATCAGGAGCGGTCACATAGACAATCATACACTCTCGCTCCATCCATCAGTTATCAGGAGCGGTCACATAGACGATCATACACTCTCGCTCCTCCATCAGTTATCAGGAGCGGTCACATAGACAGCCATACACTCTCGCTCCATCCATCAGTTATCAGGAGCGGTCACATAGACGGCCATACACTCTCGCTCCATCCATCAGTTATCAGGCGCAGGTCACATAGAGATCATACACTCTCGCTCCATCCATCAGTTATCAGGAGCGGTCACATAGACAGCCATACACTCTCGCTCCATCCATCAGTTATCAGGCGCAGTCACATAGACGGCATACACTCTCGCTCCATCCATCAGTTATCAGGAGCGGTCACATAGATGGACATACACTCTCGCTCCATCCATCAGTTATCAGAGCGGTCACATAGACAGCCATACACTCTCGCTCCATCCATCAGTTATCAGGAGCGGTCACATAGACGGCCATACACTCTCGCTCCATCCATCAGTTATCAGGAGCGGTCACATAGACGATCCATACACTCTCGCTCCATCCATCAGTTATCAGGGCGGTCACATAGACAGCCATACACTCTCGCTACATCCATCAGTTATCAGGAGCGGTCACATAGACATCCAGACACTCTCGCTCCATCCATCAGTTATCAGGTAGCGGTCACATAGACGGCCATACACTCTCGCTCCATCCATCAGTTATCAGGAGCGGTCACATAGACATCATACACTCTCGCTCCATCCATCAGTTATCAGGAGCGGTCACATAGACGATCATACAACTCTCGCTCCATCCATCAGTTATCAGGAGCGGTCACATAGACGGCCATACACTCTCGCTCCATCCATCAGTTATCAGGAGCGGTCACATAGACGATCCATAACATCTCGCTCCATCCATCAGTTATCAGGAGCGGTCACATAGACGATCATACACTCTCGCTCCATCCATCAGTTATCAGGAGCGGTCACATAGACGCCATACACTCTCGCTCCATCCATCAGTTATCAGGCGCGTCACATAGACGGCCATACACTCTCGCTCCATCCATCAGTTATCAGGAGCGGTCACATAGACGAGCATACACTCTCGCTCCATCCATCAGTTATCAGGAGCGGTCACATAGACGGCCATACACTCTCGCTCCATCCATCAGTTATCAGGAGCGGTCACATAGACGGCCATACACTCTCGCTCCATCCATCAGTTATCAGGAGCGGTCACATAGACGGCCATACACTCTCGCTCCATCCATCGTTATCAGGAGCGGTCACATAGACGCCATACACTCTCGCTCCATCCATCAGTTATCAGGAGCGGTCACATAGACGATCATACACTCTCGCTCCATCCATCAGTTATCAGGAGCGGTCACATAGACGGCCATACACTCTCGCTCCATCCATCAGTTATCAGGAGCGGTCACATAGACGATCATACACTCTCGCTCCATCCATCAGTTATCAGGAGCAGTCACATAGACGTCATACACTCTCCTCCATCCATCAGTTATCAGGAGCGGTCACATAGACGACATACACTCTCGCTCCATCCATCAGTTATCAGGAGCGGTCACATAGACGATCATACACTCTCGCTCCATCCATCAGTTATCAGGAGCGGTCACATAGACAATCATACACTCTCGCGTCCATCATCAGTTATCAGGAGCGGTCACATAGACAGCCATACACTCTCGCTCCATCCATCAGTTATCAGGAGCGGTCACATAGACGGCCATACACTCTCGCTCCATCCATCAGTTATCAGGAGCGGTCACATAGACGGCCATACACTCTCGCTCCATCCATCAGTTATCAGGAGCGGTCACATAGACGATCATACACTCTCGCTCCATCCATCAGTTATCAGGAGCAGTCACATAGACGGTCATACACTCTCGCTCCATCCATCAGTTATCGGAGCGGTCACATAGACAGCCATACACTCTCGCTCCATCCATCAGTTATCAGGAGCGGTCACATAGACGGCCATACACTCTCGCTCCATCCATCAGTTATCAGGAGCGGTCACATAGACGGCCATACACTCTCGCTCCATCCATGAGTTATCAGGAGCGGTCACATAGACATCATACACTCTCGCTCCATCCCATCAGTTATCAGGAGCGGTCACATAGACGGCCATACACTCTCGCTCCATCCATCAGTTATCAGGAGCAGTCACATAGACGTCATACACTCTCGCTCCATCATCAGTTATCAGGAGCGGTCACATAGACAGCCATACACTCTCGCTCCATCCATCAGTTATCAGGAGCGGTCACATAGACGGCCATACACTCTCGTCCATCCATCAGTTATCAGAGAGTCACATAGACGGTCATACACTCTCGCTCCATCCATCAGTTATCAGGAGCGGTACATAGAGCCATACACTCTCGCTCCATCCATCAGTTATCAGGAGCGGTCACATAGACGCATACACTCTCGCTCCATCCATCAGTTATCAGGAGCGGTCACATAGACGATCATCACTCTCGCTCCATCCATCAGTTATCAGGAGCGGTCACATAGACGGCCATACACTCTCGCTCCATCCATCAGTTATCAGGAGGGTCACATAGACGGCATACACTCTCGCTCCATCCATCAGTTATCAGGAGGGTCACATAGACGCATACACTCTCGCTCCATCCATCAGTTATCAGGAGCGGTCACATAGACAGCCATACACTCTCGCTCCATCCATCAGTTATCAGGAGGGTCACATAGACGCCATACACTCTCGCCCATCCATCAGTTATCAGGAGCGGTCACATAGACGGCCATACACTCTCCTCCATCCATCAGTTATCAGGAGCGGTCACATAGACAATCATACACTCTCCTCCATCCATCAGTTATCAGGAGCGGTCACATAGAGGCCAACACTCTCGCTCCATCCATCAGTTATCAGGAGTGGTCACATAGACGATCATACACTCTCGCTCCATCATCAGTTATCAGGAGCGGTCACATAGAACATACACTCTCGCTCCATCCATCAGTTATCAGGAGCGGTCACATAGACGGCCATACACTCTCGCTCCATCCATCAGTTATCAGGAGCGTCACATAGACATCATACACTCTCGCTCCATCCATCAGTTATCAGGGCGGTAACATAGACGCCATACACTCTCGCTCCATCCATCAGTTATCAGGAGCGGTCACATAGACAATCATACACTCTCGCTCCATCCATCAGTTATCAGGAGCGGTCACATAGACGCCATACACTCTCGTTCCATCCATCAGTTATCAGGAGCGGTCACATAGACAGCCATACACTCTCGCTCCATCCATCAGTTATCAGGAGCGGTCACATAGACGGCCATACACTCTCGCTCCATCCATCAGTTATCAGGAGCGGTCACATAGACGGCCATACACTCTCACTCCATCCATGAGTTATCAGGAGCGGTCACATAGACGATCATACACTCTCGCTCCATCCATCAGTTATCAGGAGCGGTCACATAGACGGCCATACACTCTCGCTCCATCCATCAGTTATCAGGAGCGGTCACATAGACGATCATACACTCTCACTCCATCCATCAGTTATCAGGAGCGGTCACATAGACGATCATACACTCTCGCTCCGTCCATCAGTTATCAGGAGCGGTCACATAGACAGCCATACACTCTCGCTACATCCATCAGTTATCAGTAGCGGTCACATAGACGATCATACACTCTCGCTCCATCTATCAGTTATCAGGAGCGGTCACATAGACGATCATACACTCTCGCTCCATCCATCAGTTATCAGTCGCAGTCACATAGATGATCATACACTCTCGCTCCATCCATCAGTTATCAGGAGCGGTCACATAGATGATCATACACTCTCGCTCCATCCATCAGTTATCAGGAGCGGTCACATAGACAGCCAGACACTCTCGCTCCATCCATCAGTTATCAGGAGCGGTCACATAGACGGCCATACACTCTCGCTCCATCCATCAGTTATCAGGAGCGGTCACATAGACAGCCATACACTCTCGCTACATCCATCAGTTATCAGGAGCGGTCACAAAGACAGCCAGACACTCTCGCTCCATCCATCAGTTATCAGGTGCGGTCACATAGACGGCCATACACTCTCGCTCCATCCATCAGTTATCAGGAGCGGTCACATAGACAATCATACACTCTCGCTCCATCCATCAGTTATCAGGAGCGGTCACATAGACGATCTTAAACTCTCGCTCCATCCATCAGTTATCAGGAGTGGTCACATAGACGGCCATACACTCTCGCTCCATCCATCAGTTATCAGGAGCGGTCACATAGACGCCATACACTCTCGCTCCATCCATGAGTTATCAGGAGCGGTCACATAGACGATCATACACTCTCGCTCCATCCATCAGTTATCAGGAGCGGTCACATAGACGGCCATACACTCTCGCTCCATCCATCAGTTATCAGGAGCGGTCACATAGACGCCATACACTCTCGCTCCATCCATGAGTTATCAGGAGCGGTCACATAGACGATCATACACTCTCGCTCCATCCATCAGTTATCAGGAGCGGTCACATAGACGGCCATACACTCTCGCTCCATCCATCAGTTATCAGGAGCGGTCACATAGACGATCATACACTCTCGCTCCATCCATCAGTTATCAGGAGCGGTCACATAGACAGCCATACACTCTCGCTACATCCATCAGTTTATCAGTAGCGGTCACATAGACGGCCATACACTCTCGCTCCATCCATCAGTTATCAGTCGCAGTCACATAGATGATCATACACTCTCGCTCCATCCATCAGTTATCAGGAGCGGTCACATAGATGATCATACACTCTCGCTCCATCCATCAGTTATCAGGAGCGGTCACATAGACAGCCAGACACTCTCGCTCCATCCATCAGTTATCAGGAGCGGTCACATAGACGGCCATACACTCTCGCTCCATCCATCAGTTATCAGGAGCGGTCACATAGACGGCCATACACTCTCGCTCCATCCATCAGTTATCAGGAGCGGTCACATAGACGATCATACACTCTCGCTCCATCCATCAGTTATCAGGAGCAGTCACATAGACGGTCATACACTCTCGCTCCATCTATCAGTTATCAGGAGCGGTCACATAGACGATCATACACTCTCGCTCCATCTATCAGTTATCAGGAGCGGTCACATAGACGATCATACACTCTCGCTCCATCCATCAGTTATCAGGCGCAGTCACATAGACGATCATACACTCTCCTCCATCCATCAGTTATCAGGAGCGGTCACATAGACGATCATACACTCTCACTCCATCCATCAGTTATCAGGAGCGGTCACATAGACGATCATACACTCTCGCTCCGTCCATCAGTTATCAGGAGCGGTCACATAGACAGCCATACACTCTCGCTACATCCATCAGTTATCAGTAGCGGTCACATAGACGATCATACACTCTCGCTCCATCTATCAGTTATCAGGAGCGGTCACATAGACGATCATACACTCTCGCTCCATCCATCAGTTATCAGTCGCAGTCACATAGATGATCATACACTCTCGCTCCATCCATCAGTTATCAGGAGCGGTCACATAGATGATCATACACTCTCGCTCCATCCATCAGTTATCAGGAGCGGTCACATAGACAGCCAGACACTCTCGCTCCATCCATCAGTTATCAGGAGCGGTCACATAGACGGCCATACACTCTCGCTCCATCCATCAGTTATCAGGAGCGGTCACATAGACGATCATACACTCTCGCTCCATCCATCAGTTATCAGGAGCGGTCACATAGACGGCCATACACTCTCGCTCCATCCATCAGTTATCAGGAGCGGTCACATAGACGATCATACACTCTCGCTCCATCCATCAGTTATCAGGAGCGGTCACATAGACAGCCATACACTCTCGCTACATCCATCAGTTATCAGTAGCGGTCACATAGACGGCCATACACTCTCGCTCCATCCATCAGTTATCAGTCGCAGTCACATAGATGATCATACACTCTCGCTCCATCCATCAGTTATCAGGAGCGGTCACATAGATGATCATACACTCTCGCTCCATCCATCAGTTATCAGGAGCGGTCACATAGACGGCCATACACTCTCGCTCCATCCATCAGTTATCAGGAGCGGTCACATAGACGATCATACACTCTCGCTCCATCCATCAGTTATCAGGAGCGGTCACATAGACAGCCATACACTCTCGCTCCATCCATCAGTTATCAGGAGCGGTCACATAGACAGCCATACACTCTCGCTCCATCCATCAGTTATCAGGAGCGGTCACATAGACGGCCATACACTCTCGCTCCATCCATCAGTTATCAGGAGCGGTCACATAGACAATCATACACTCTCGCTCCATCCATCAGTTATCAGGAGCGGTCACATAGACGATCTTAAACTCTCGCTCCATCCATCAGTTATCAGGAGCGGTCACATAGACGGCCATACACTCTCGCTCCATCCATCAGTTATCAGGAGCGGTCACATAGACGGCCATACACTCTCGCTCCATCCATGAGTTATCAGGAGCGGTCACATAGACGATCATACACTCTCGCTCCATCCATCAGTTATCAGGAGCGGTCACATAGACGGCCATACACTCTCGCTCCATCCATCAGTTATCAGGAGCGGTCACATAGACGGCCATACACTCTCGCTCCATCCATGAGTTATCAGGAGCGGTCACATAGACGATCATACACTCTCGCTCCATCCATCAGTTATCAGGAGCGGTCACATAGACGGCCATACACTCTCGCTCCATCCATCAGTTATCAGGAGCGGTCACATAGACGATCATACACTCTCGCTCCATCCATCAGTTATCAGGAGCAGTCACATAGACGGTCATACACTCTTGCTCCATCTATCAGTTATCAGGAGCGGTCACATAGACAGCCATACACTCTCGCTCCATCCATCAGTTATCAGGAGCGGTCACATAGACAATCATACACTCTCGCTCCATCCATCAGTTATCAGGAGCGGTCACATAGACGGCCATACACTCTCGCTCCATCCATCAGTTATCAGGAGCGGTCACATAGACGGCCATACACTCTCGCTCCATCCATCAGTTATCAGGAGCGGTCACATAGACGATCATACACTCTCGCTCCATCCATCAGTTATCAGGAGCGGTCACATAGACGATCATACACTCTCGCTCCATCCATCAGTTATCAGGAGCGGTCACATAGACAGCCATACACTCTCGCTCCATCCATCAGTTATCAGGAGCGGTCACATAGACGGCCATACACTCTCGCTCCATCCATCAGTTATCAGGAGCGGTCACATAGACAGCCATACACTCTCGCTCCATCCATCAGTTATCAGGAGCGGTCACATAGACAATCATACACTCTCACTCCATCCATCAGTTATCAGGAGCGGTCACATAGACGGCCATACACTCTCGCTCCATCCATCAGTTATCAGGAGTGGTCACATAGACGATCATACACTCTCGCTCCATCCATCAGTTATCAGGAGCGGTCACATAGACGATCATACACTCTCGCTCCATCCATCAGTTATCAGGAGCGGTCACATAGACAATCATACACTCTCGCTCCATCCATCAGTTATCAGGAGCGGTCACATAGACGATCATACACTCTCGCTCCATCCATCAGTTATCAGGAGCAGTCACATAGACGGTCATACACTCTCGCTCCATCCATCAGTTATCAGGCGCGGTCACATAGACGGCCATACACTCTCGCTCCATCCATCAGTTATCAGGAGCGGTCACATAGACGATCATACACTCTCACTCCATCCATCAGTTATCAGGAGCGGTCACATAGACGATCATACACTCTCGCTCCGTCCATCAGTTATCAGGAGCGGTCACATAGACAGCCATACACTCTCGCTACATCCATCAGTTATCAGTAGCGGTCACATAGACGGCCATACACTCTCGCTCCATCCATCAGTTATCAGTCGCAGTCACATAGATGATCATACACTCTCGCTCCATCCATCAGTTATCAGGAGCGGTCACATAGACGGCCATACACTCTCGCTCCATCCATCAGTTATCAGGAGCGGTCACATAGATGATCATACACTCTCGCTCCATCCATCAGTTATCAGGAGCGGTCACATAGACAGCCAGACACTCTCGCTCCATCCATCAGTTATCAGGAGCGGTCACATAGACGGCCATACACTCTCGCTCCATCCATCAGTTATCAGGAGCGGTCACATAGACGGCCATACACTCTCGCTCCATCCATCAGTTATCAGGAGCGGTCACATAGACGATCATACACTCTCGCTCCATCCATCAGTTATCAGGAGCAGTCACATAGACGGTCATACACTCTCGCTCCATCTATCAGTTATCAGGAGCGGTCACATAGACAGCCAGACACTCTCGCTCCATCCATCAGTTATCAGGAGCGGTCACATAGACGGCCATACACTCTCGCTCCATCCATCAGTTATCAGGAGCGGTCACATAGACAGCCATACACTCTCGCTACATCCATCAGTTATCAGGAGCGGTCACAAAGACAGCCAGACACTCTCGCTCCATCCATCAGTTATCAGGTGCGGTCACATAGACGGCCATACACTCTCGCTCCATCCATCAGTTATCAGGAGCGGTCACATAGACAATCATACACTCTCGCTCCATCCATCAGTTATCAGGAGCGGTCACATAGACGATCTTAAACTCTCGCTCCATCCATCAGTTATCAGGAGTGGTCACATAGACGGCCATACACTCTCGCTCCATCCATCAGTTATCAGGAGCGGTCACATAGACGGCCATACACTCTCGCTCCATCCATGAGTTATCAGGAGCGGTCACATAGACGATCATACACTCTCGCTCCATCCATCAGTTATCAGGAGCGGTCACATAGACGGCCATACACTCTCGCTCCATCCATCAGTTATCAGGAGCGGTCACATAGACGGCCATACACTCTCGCTCCATCCATGAGTTATCAGGAGCGGTCACATAGACGATCATACACTCTCGCTCCATCCATCAGTTATCAGGAGCGGTCACATAGACGGCCATACACTCTCGCTCCATCCATCAGTTATCAGGAGCGGTCACATAGACGATCATACACTCTCGCTCCATCCATCAGTTATCAGGAGCGGTCACATAGACAGCCATACACTCTCGCTACATCCATCAGTTATCAGTAGCGGTCACATAGACGGCCATACACTCTCGCTCCAATCCATCAGTTATCATCGCACGTCACATAGATGATCATACACTCTCGCTCCATCCATCAGTTATCAGGAGCGGTCACATAGAATGCATACACTCTCGCTCCATCCATCAGTTATCAGGAGCGGTCACAAGACAGCCAGACACTCTCGCTCCATCCATCAGTTATCAGGTAGCGGTCACATAGACGGCCATACACTCTCGCTCCATCCATCAGTTATCAGGAGCGGTCACATAGACGATCATACACTCTCGCTCCATCCATCAGTTATCAGGAGCGGTCACATAGACGATCATACACTCTCGCTCCATCCATCAGTTATCAGGAGCGGTCACATAGACGGTCATACACTCTCGCTCCATCTATCAGTTATCAGGAGCGGTCACATAGACGTCATACACTCTCGCTCCATCCATCAGTTATCAGGAGCGGTCACATAGACGATCATACACTCTCGCTCCATCCATCAGTTATCAGGCGCGGTCACATAGACGATCATACACTCTCGCTCCATCCATCAGTTATCAGGAGCGGTCACATAGACGATCATACACTCTCGCTCCATCCATCAGTTATCAGGAGCGGTCACATAGACGATCATACACTCTCGCTCATCCATCAGTTATCAGGAGCGGTCACATAGACGCCATACACTCTCGCTCACATCCATCAGTTATCAGTAGCGGTCACATAGACGATCATACACTCTCGCTCCATCCATCAGTTATCAGGAGCGGTCACATAGACGATCATACACTCTCGCTCCATCCATCAGTTATCAGAGCGGTCACATAGATGTCATACACTCTCGCTCCATCCATCAGTTATCAGAGCGGTCACATAGATGATCATACACTCTCGCTCCATCCATCAGTTATCAGGAGCGGTCACATAGACGCCACACTCTACCACTCTGCTCCATCCATCAGTTATCAGGAGCGGTCACATAGACAGCCATACACTCTCGCTCCATCCATCAGTTATCAGGAGCGGTCACATAGACGCCATACACTCTCGCTCCATCCATCAGTTATCAGGAGCGGTCACATAGACAGCATACACTCTCGCTCCATCCATCAGTTATCAGGATGCGGTCACATAGACGAGCCATACACTCTCGCTCCATCCATCAGTTATCAGGAGCGGTCACATAGACGGTCATACACTCTCGCTCCATCCATCAGTTATCAGGAGCGGTCACATAGACGATCATACACTCTCGCTCCATCCATCAGTTATCAGGAGCGGTCACATAGACGATCATACACTCTCGCTCCATCCATCAGTTATCAGGAGCGGTCACATAGATGATCATACACTCTCGCTCCATCCATCAGTTATCAGGAGCGGTCACATAGACGGCCATACACTCTCGCTCCATCCATCAGTTATCAGGAGCGGTCACATAGACGATCATACACTCTCGCTCCATCCATCAGTTATCAGGAGCGGTCACATAGACAGCCATACACTCTCGCTCCATCCATCAGTTATCAGGAGCGGTCACATAGACAGCCATACACTCTCGCTCCATCCATCAGTTATCAGGAGCGGTCACATAGACGGCCATACACTCTCGCTCCATCCATCAGTTATCAGGAGCGGTCACATAGACAATCATACACTCTCGCTCCATCCATCAGTTATCAGGAGCGGTCACATAGACGATCTTAAACTCTCGCTCCATCCATCAGTTATCAGGAGCGGTCACATAGACGGCCATACACTCTCGCTCCATCCATCAGTTATCAGGAGCGGTCACATAGACGGCCATACACTCTCGCTCCATCCATGAGTTATCAGGAGCGGTCACATAGACGATCATACACTCTCGCTCCATCCATCAGTTATCAGGAGCGGTCACATAGACGGCCATACACTCTCGCTCCATCCATCAGTTATCAGGAGCGGTCACATAGACGGCCATACACTCTCGCTCCATCCATGAGTTATCAGGAGCGGTCACATAGACGATCATACACTCTCGCTCCATCCATCAGTTATCAGGAGCGGTCACATAGACGGCCATACACTCTCGCTCCATCCATCAGTTATCAGGAGCGGTCACATAGACGATCATACACTCTCGCTCCATCCATCAGTTATCAGGAGCAGTCACATAGACGGTCATACACTCTTGCTCCATCTATCAGTTATCAGGAGCGGTCACATAGACAGCCATACACTCTCGCTCCATCCATCAGTTATCAGGAGCGGTCACATAGACAATCATACACTCTCGCTCCATCCATCAGTTATCAGGAGCGGTCACATAGACGGCCATACACTCTCGCTCCATCCATCAGTTATCAGGAGCGGTCACATAGACGGCCATACACTCTCGCTCCATCCATCAGTTATCAGGAGCGGTCACATAGACGATCATACACTCTCGCTCCATCCATCAGTTATCAGGAGCGGTCACATAGACGATCATACACTCTCGCTCCATCCATCAGTTATCAGGAGCGGTCACATAGACAGCCATACACTCTCGCTCCATCCATCAGTTATCAGGAGCGGTCACATAGACGGCCATACACTCTCGCTCCATCCATCAGTTATCAGGAGCGGTCACATAGACAGCCATACACTCTCGCTCCATCCATCAGTTATCAGGAGCGGTCACATAGACAATCATACACTCTCACTCCATCCATCAGTTATCAGGAGCGGTCACATAGACGGCCATACACTCTCGCTCCATCCATCAGTTATCAGGAGCGGTCACATAGACGATCATACACTCTCGCTCCATCCATCAGTTATCAGGAGCAGTCACATAGACGGTCATACACTCTCGCTCCATCTATCAGTTATCAGGAGCGGTCACATAGACGATCATACACTCTCGCTCCATCCATCAGTTATCAGGAGCGGTCACATAGGCCAGGGTCACATTTGCGGTTGGACCCTGGCCTGCCGGATTCCGGTTTCAACTTAGCAATTTTTCCATCACCGCATAGCGTTTCCGCTATGCGGTGCTGGAAACCGCAGTCCCTAGTTACCCGGTGTTTACCTGCACGACCTGTCACACAGGCAGCGGCTCGGAGGGCGTTTTACAGCGCCGCACAGGAAACCGTTGCAGACACGGTTTCCTGTGCGGCGCTGTAAAACGCCCTCCGAGCCGCTGCCTGTGTGACAGGTCGTGCAGGTAAACACCGGGTAACTAGGGACTGCGGTTTCCAGCACCGCATAGCGGAAACGCTATGCGGTGATGGAAAAATTGCTAAGTTGAAACCGGAATCCGGCAGGCCAGGGTCCAACCGCAAATGTGACCCTGGCCATAGACGATCATACACTCTCGCTCCATCCATCAGTTATCAGGAGCGGTCACATAGACGATCATACACTCTCGCTCCATCCATCAGTTATCAGGAGCGGTCACATAGACGATCATACACTCTCGCTCCATCCATCAGTTATCAGGAGCGGTTACATAGACGGCCATACACTCTCGCTCCATCCATCAGTTATCAGGAGCAGTCACATAGACAATCATACACTCTCGCTCCATCCATCAGTTATCAGGAGCAGTCACATAGACAATCATACACTCTCGCTCCATCCATCAGTTATCAGGAGCGGTCACATAGACAGCCATACACTCTCGCTCCATCCATCAGTTATCAGGCGCAGTCACCGCCTGACGAGGCCTCATTAAATCTTGCACTTTCCATTGTTTTACAAGATTTCAATTAAATCTGAGCAATTTATAACATTGTAATAACGCGACAGAATGAAGAACACTTGACTGCAGAGACCTCAGCGTTCACCTCCTCATACACCGCTGACCGGCAGAGGCCGTGTGACCAAAATGATAATCTCCGGAGGAGAAGGCGACAAATCACTGACACATTCTAATAGTACAGAGGATATAATCCGGAGGAAACACAGCAAACACATCTCCATACACATACCAGAGAATGGATAGATGAGGTTATACATAGGTAATAGATAGCTGATAGAACATAGATAGATAGATAGATAGATAGATAGATAGATAGATAACAGATAGATAGATAGATATAGATAGATAGAGATATAGATAATGATAGATAGATAGATAGACAGATAGATAGATAATGATAGATAGATAGATAGATAGATAGATAGATAGAGATATAGATAGATAGATAGATAGATAGATAGAGATATAGATAGATAGATAGAGAGATAGATAATGATAGATAGATAGATAGATAGATAGATAGAGATAACAGATAATAGATGGAGGGATAAATAGATAATACAGGGATAGATAATAGATGATAGAGAGATAGAAAGATAACACACGGATAGATAACAGATAGATAATAGATATAGACAATAGAGATGGATAATAGATGAATGCTAGATGATAGATAATGCATAGATTGATAATAGACAGATGATAGATAATACATAATAAATAGATAATAGAGAATAGAGAATAGATTGATAGCGGATATATATATATATAGATAATAGAGGGATAGATAGATAATACATATATAGAACGATAGATAAATAATACACAAATCGATAAAATGTAGATATTAGATATAGAAAATAGATGATAGATAGATATGCGGCACCCCAGGGTTCATGTGCCACAGTAACACCACAGAGGGTTAACTCCCCACACAACCCACAACACTACACTAGCGCCTCCAGGCCAGAAAGGGAAGCTAAAGCTGCTTCCCTATATATTCTGGTGTGGAGAGGAAGTGGCAGTTAGTTCAGTGTGGAGCAGCACTGAGGAAGATGGACCTGGGTGTAAAAGGTCTGCGTTAGGCTCACCCCACGGTCCACTGTCCAGTTCCAGACCAAGCCAGGGTCTGAGGAACAGGAGAAGCAGAGGAACACACCTGGGAGACTGAGTTACCCTAAACTCACCCTGGAGGAGCGCATAGAACGGATACCGGATCGGATGCTGTGCCTGACACAAACAGCACAGTGAACACCGGATTAGTGAAGGTCCCACATCTTTACTGTACCACAGCGATGCAACACGGCGGGATCAAGAACACGGAATAAGACTCAAGTTGCTTAGCAGATTGGTACCTGTGAGGGGAGACAGGGCCGGCAGCTTAGCTAAAGCGGCAGCAGGGCCACACACACAGCACAGGAAAAGGGAGTCAAAGGACCCGGCCAGGGTGAGAGCAACCCGGTCCCTGCACAGACTCTGTGGACAGTACTCAGCTGAATCACCATCTGCTTTACTAAAGACTTGGACAACTACAAAACGGTGAGTGTGTGTAATCCTTGTGAACCCTGTTCTCCCTCACAAACTGTTTCATCACTACTGCCCCGGGGACCATGCTCTGCCCTTGGAGAGCCGCCACATCACAGGCTGCTGCCCATCATCCCCGGAGGTTCTGCAGCAGCTGTGGTCACCCTGACCACGTACCACGGGTGGCGTCACGACTCTATCCCCTGTAAATAATCCCCAACCTTTACTTGTGGGCTCGAGACATGGTCCGGACCAAGGCCGCTCTGATACCCCCCGTGATACCCCGGTCCGGTACCGAGTGCCCCGTCCTAGTGGGCTCCACAGATAGATGATAGAAAGATGACAGAGGTGAGCGGTGGTGATGTCTTGATTGTGACATTATCTCTGATAACTGGATGGAAATTGTAAAGTAAATGAATACTTGATTGTGAGACGCAGAACAGAAGATATTTACTATCATTCTCAGGTTCATGTAGGAGGACGAGGATCTGCAGGCAGAAGTTACAATGTTACAGCTGAAAAAACATCAATGTCACCAAGTTCAACCAAAGGATGAGAAGTATCCAGGGGAGGGGGTTATGTGCACCAATAATATATGATCCATAACCTAAAAATGGACTACTGTGTCCTACTGGATCATTAATTATACACCCACCAAACAGAACCACATCCACCCCCCAGAATCAGAAGGGAGGGCAACAAAGAGACAGACTTTTCATTTGATGCGATTAAATTCATGAAAGATATTAATTTACAATTTCATAAAAATGTCATACACAAGTGACGAGCAGGAAACGAGCTGTGGTTACCCACAAGAGAACATAATAATAATCCAGTCTGCCCTAAAGAGCAGGTCTCCCTCCTGATCCCCGTGTTGATCCACTGGATCAACTTCCAGAACAAGATCATGAACATAATTATCTGTTACTTTCTTTTACACTGCAGCAGCCTGTGAGGAACTGAGAGCTGTCTGTCTGCATGCAGGAGAGACCAAGACCTGCCCTGTTTACTGCAGAGACTAAGACCTGCCCCTGCTTACTATGCAGAGATACAGACCCACCCTGTTTACTGAACAGAGACTAAGACCTGCCCTGTTTACTGTGCAAAGAGTAAGACCTGCCTTGTTTACTGTGCAAAGAGTAAGACCTGCCCTGTTTACTGTGCAAAGAGTAAGACCTGCCCTGTTTACTGTGCAAAGAGTAAGACCTGCCCTGTTTACTGCAGAGAGTAAGACCTGCCCTGTTTACTGCAGAGAGTAAGACCTGCCCTGTTTACTGTGCAAAGAGTAAGACCTGCCCTGTTTACTGTGCAAAGAGTAAGACCTGCCCTGTTTACTGTGCAAAGAGTAAGACCTGCCCTGTTTACTGCAGAGAGTAAGACCTGCCCTGTTTACTGCAGAGAGTAAGACCTGCCCTGTTTACTGTACTAAGACTAAGACCTGCCCTGTTTACTGTACTAAGACTAAGACCTGCCCTGTTTACTGTACTAAGACTAAGACCTGCCCTGTTTACTGTACTAAGACTAAGACCTGCCCTGTTTACTGTACTAAGACTAAGACCTGCCCTGTTTACTGTACTAAGACCTGCCCTGTTTACTGTGCAAAGAGTAAGACCTGCCCTGTTTACTGCAAAGAGTAAGACCTGCCCTGTTTACTGTGCAGAGAGTAAGACCCGCCCTGTTTACTGCAAAGAGTAAGACCTGCCCTGTTTACTGTGCAGAGAGTAAGACTCGCCCTGTTTACTGTGCAGATACTAAGACCTGCCCTGTTTACTGCAGAGAGTAAGACCTGCCCTGTTTACTGTGCAGAGACTAAGACCCCTCCTGTTTCCTGTATAAGACCCTTCCCCACTTCCTGTTCAGAGACCAGGTCCTGCCCACATTTCCTGCTCAAAGACTTAGACACGTCCCAGTTTCCTGAACAGAAAAGTATCACTGACCACTCACTTGCCTCGCACACAGGCCTGTGGTGAATGGTGCAGCAGCCAATAGATCCCAGATGTGTAGCGCACAGATCCCATGTAATGGGCGCAGTCCTGGACTGTGCAGCTGCAGCCCCTCCCCCCCAGCGCTGCAGCTGCTGAATCCATATTAATGTGAAAAAATACAGATGAGGGTTTTTACCTGAGGACGTGTGTGCTGATGCTTTACTTCAGTTACTGAGTCCCGCACCCATTTCCTGTACAGTTACTGAGTCCTGCCCCCATTTCCTGTACAATTAATTAGCCCCGCCCCCATTTCCTGTACAGTTACTGAGCCCCACCCCATTTCCTGTACAGTTACTGAGTCCTGCCCCTTTCATGTAGTTACTGAGTCCCACCCCCACTTACTGTACAGTTACTGAGTCCCGCCCCCACTTACTGTACAGTTACTGAGTCCCGCCCCACTTACTGTACAGTTACTGAGTCCCGCCCCTATTTCATGTAGTTACTGAGTCCCGCCCCACTACTTACTGTACAGTTACTGAGTCCCGCCCCCACTTACTGTACAGTTACTGAGTCCCGCCCCCACTTACTGTACAGTTACTGAGTCCCGCCCCCACTTACTGTACAGTTACTGAGTCCCGCCCCCACTTACTGTACAGTTACTGAGTCCCACCCCCACTTACTGTACAGTTACTGAGTCCCACCCCCACTTACTGTACAGTTACTGAGTCCCACCCCCACTTACTGTACAGTTACTGAGTCCCACCCCCATTTCCTGTACAGTTACTGAGTCCCACCCCCACTTACTGTACAGTTACTGAGCCCTGCCCCATTTCCTGTACAGTTACTGAGCCCTGCCCCATTTCCTGTACAGTTACTGAGCCCTGCCCCCATTTCCTGTACAGTTACTGAGCCCTGCCCCATTTCCTGTACAGTTACTGAGCCCCGCCCCCATTTCCTGTACAGTTACTGAGTCCCTACCCCCCATTTCCTGTACAGTTACTGAGCCCCACCTCCATTTCCTGTACAGTTACTGAGTCCCACCCCCATTTCCTGTACAGTTACTGAGTCCCCACCCCCACTTACTGTACAGTTACTGAGTCCCGCCCCATTTCCTGTACAGTTACTGAGCCCTGCCCCCATTTCCTGTAGTTACTGAGCCCTGCCCCATTTCCTGTACAGTTACTGAGTCCTGCCCCCATTTCCTGTACAGTTACTGAGCCCTGCCCCCATTTCCTGTACAGTTACTGAGCCCTGCCCCATTTCTGTACAGTTACTGAGCCCCACCCCCACTTACTGTACAATTACTGAGCCCCACCCCCATTTCCTGTACAGTTTACTGAGCCCCACCCCATTTTCTGTCAGTTACTGAGTCCCACCCCCACTTACTGTACAGTTACTGAGTCCCACCCCCACTTACTGTACAGTTACTGAGTCCCACCCCCACTTACTGTACAGTTACTGAGCCCCACCCCATTTTCTGTACAGTTACTGAGTTTCACCCCACTTACTGTACAGTTACTGAGTCTCCACCCCCACTTACTGTACAGTTACTGAGTCCCACCCCCACTTACTGTACAGTTACTGAGTCCCACCCCCACTTAATGTACAGTTACTGAGTCTCACCCCCACTTACTGTACAGTTACTGAGCCCCACCCCATTTTCTGTACAGTTACTGAGTCCCGCCCCCACTTATTGTACAGTTACTGAGTCCCACCCCCACTTACTGCACAGTTACTGAGTCCCGCCCCTATTTCATGTAGTTACTGAGTTCCACCCCTACTTACTGTACAGCTCCTGAGCCCACCCCCATTTCTGTACAGTTACTGAGCCCCACCCCATTTCCTGTACAGTTACTGAGCCCCACCCCACTTACTGTACAGTTACTGAGTCCCACCGCCACTTACTGTACCCTTCGAGCCCCACCCCATTTCCTGTACAGTTACTGAGTCCCACCCCCACTTACTGTACAGTTACTGAGCCCCACCCCATTTCCTGTACAGTTACTGAGTCCCACCCCCACTTACTGTACAGTTAGAGTCCCACCCCCACTTACTGTACAGTTACTGAGTCCAACCCCCACTTACTGTACAGTTACTGAGTCCAACCTCCACTTACTGTACAGTTACTGAGTCCCACCCCCACTTACTGTACAGTTACTGAGTCCCGCCCCCACTTACTGTACAGTTACTGAGCCCCACCCCCACTTACTGAACAGTTACTGAGTCCCACCCCCACTTACTGTACAGTTACTGAGTCCCGCCCCCACTTACTGTACAGTTACTGAGCCCCACCCCCACTTACTGAACAGTTACTGAGTCCCGCCCCCACTTACTGTACAGTTACTGAGCCCCACCCCCACTTACTGTACAGTTACTGAGTCCCGCCCCCACTTACTGTACAGTTACTGAGCCCCACCCCATTTCCTGTACAGTTACTGAGCCCCACCCCATTTCCTGTACAGTTACTGAGTCCCACCCCCACTTACTGTACAGTTACGGAGTCTGACCTCCATTTCATGTGCAGAGATCTATGTAGTGGCCCAGTCCAGACTGTGCCTGTCCCTTTAAGTACCCCTGGATCGTGAGTATTTCCCACACACTACAACGCACTCCCTAGCTACCTCTCTATGCTTATTCCATTTTATTGTGAGCTTTAGACATCCACTTCCACTCACTTATATTTAATGTATTTCTCATGTATTTCTCATTTTTGTGTTCTAGCACCATCTACTGGTGAGAATGTCTGGTTTATATTTGCCTTGCACTGTAAGGGTCTGAAGTCTATATTGGGTGTTATCCTATTGGCTCAATAGGTGGAGCTACTTCCAGCCTTTGTCTGTCTAGATGGATCTGGAAATCCCCAGTTCTGGCCCAGTCTCACATGTGACTGCTCTCCTTGCCTCTTCCAGGCCCCAAGGCCTGGAAGTTCATCCTTCCCTGACTTCTACAGCCAAGATGCTAAAGACTTTCTATCCTGAATACGCGATGTTCGGATCTACACATACTCCTTCAGACAATAGGGCATACTGAGTACGGTGCTCTCACCCTGAAAGGATCTTGTGACGCTCCTGTCTTCAGACTTCTAGGACTGGCAGCGAGGCCTCCATAGACTATGAACGTGGTTTGTATTGAGTCCTGTCATTTTCTTTGTTCTGCAGACATGTCGTGGGCCAGAGCGGGAAGATTGAGTAGAGCGTTTGCTCACACAGCAGTAGTGAGATCCAGAGCAGTCGCCTTCACAGCATTTCATGTTTTATATATGACCACTTCAATGGCTTTCATCAGGGCCGACACGTTACTAAAACATTATAAAGCAACATATATATGTGGGACAATCCATCTCTGCCAATCTAAAACAGCAGCAAGGAAGGAAAAAACAAGAAAGATGTCAGATTCTCCTCCCTGCTGGAAAACAGATGAATTAATCTGTAAAAGAAGGAGGCAGAATGAACACAGAAGGTGAAGCTGAGCAACACTTACTGCAACGAAGCCTGGGTGATGCACCCTGCACCCTACTTGGGGCACTTGTGCCTGGGCTCCACATACTCTGTCCCCGTACACCATATGTGGGGCACTGACCGCTCACACCTCGATCCCCGTACACCCAGTGTGGGGGGCACTGACCATTCACACCTCGATCCCCATACACCCCATGTGGGGGGCACTGACCATTCACACCTCGATCCCCGTACACCCAGTGTGGGGCACTGACCATTCACACCTCGATCCCCGTACACCCAGTGTGGGGGGCACTGACCATTCACACCTCGATCCCCATACACCCCATGTGGGGGGCACTGACCATTCACACCTCGATCCCCGTACACCCAGTGTGGGGCACTGACCATTCACACCTCGATCCCCGTACACCCAGTGTGGGGCACTGACTGCTCACACCTCGATCCCCATACACCCCATGTGGGGGGCACTGACCATTCACACCTCGATCCCCATACACCCCATGTGGGGCACTGACTGCTCACACCTCGATCCCCGTACACCCCGTGTGGGGCACTGACTGCTCACACCTCGATCCCCGTACATCCCATGTGGGGGGCACTGACCATTCACACCTCGATCCCCATACACCCCATGTGGGGCACTGACTGCTCACACCTCGATCCCCGTACACCCCGTGTGGGGCACTGACTGCTCACACCTCGATCCCCGTACACCCAGTGTGGGGCTCTGAGTGCTCACACCTCGATCCCTGTACACCCAGTGTGGGGCTCTGACCCGCTCACACCTCGATCCCCGTACACCCCATGTGGGGCACTGACTGCTCACACCTCGATCCCCGTACACCCCGTGTGGGGCACTGACTGCTCACACCTCGATCCCCGTACACCCAGTGTGGGGCACTGACTGCTCACACCTCGATCCCCGTACACCCCGTGTGGGGCACTGACTGCTCACACCTCGATCCCTGTACACCCAGTGTGGGGCTCTGACCGCTCACACCTCGATCCCCGTACACCCCATGTGGGGCACTGACTGCTCACACCTCGATCCCCGTACACCCCGTGTGGGGCACTGACTGCTCACACCTCGATCCCCGTACACCCCGTGTGGGGCACTGACTGCTCACACCTCGATCCCCGTACACCCCATGTGGGGCACTGACCGCTCACACCTCGATCCCCGTACACCCCGTGTGTGGGGCTCTGACCACTCACACCTCGATCCCCGTACACCCCATGTGGGGCACTGACTGCTCACACCTCGATCCCCGTACACTCCATGTGGGGCACTGACCATTCACACCTCGATCCCCGTACACCCAGTGTGGGGCTCTGAGTGCTCACACCTCGATCCCCGTACACTCCATGTGGGGCACTGACCATTCACACCTCGATCCCCGTACACCCCGTGTGGGGCACTGACTGCTCACACCTCGATCCCTGTACACCCAGTGTGGGGCACTGACCGCTCACACCTCGATCCCCGTACACCCCATGTGGGGCACTGACTGCTCACACCTCGATCCCCGTACACCCCATGTGGGGGCACTGACTGCTCACACCTCGATCCCTGTACACCCAGTGTGGGGCACTGACCGCTCACACCTCGATCCCCGTACACCCCATGTGGGGCACTGACCGCTCACACCTCGATCCCCGTACACCCCATGTGGGGCACTGACCACTCACACCTCGATCCTCGTACACCATATGTGGGGCACTGACTGCTCACACCTCGATCCCTGTACACCATATGTGGGACACTGAGCGCTCACACCTCGATCCCCGTACACCCAGTGTGGGGCACTGAGCGCTCACACCTCGATCCCCGTACACCATATGTGGGACACTGAGCGCTCACACCTTGATCCCCGTACACCCAGTGTGGGGCACTGACGGCTCACACCTCGATCCCCGTACACCCCGTGTGGGGCACTGACTGCTCACACCTCGATCCCCGTACACCCCGTGTGGGGCACTGACCATTCACACCTCGATCCCCATACACCCAGTGTGGGTCACTAAGCGCTCACACCTCGATCCCCGTACACCCCTTGTAGGGGGCACTGACCATTCACACCTCGATCCCCATACACCCCATGTGGGGCACTGACTGCTCACACCTCGATCCTCGTACACCCAGTGTGGGGCACTGACCATTCACACCTCGATCCCCGTACACCCAGTGTGGGGCACTGACTGCTCACACCTCGATCCCCGTACACCCCATGTGGGGGGCACTGACCATTCACACCTCGATCCCCGTACACCCAGTGTGGGGCTCTGAGTGCTCACACCTCGATCCCCGTACACTCCATGTAGGGGGCACTGACCATTCACACCTCGATCCCTGTACACCCCTTGTGGGGGGCACTGACCATTCACACCTCGATCCCCGTACACCCCATGTGGGGGGCACTGACCGCTCACACCTCGATCCCCATACACCCCATGTGGGGCACTGAGCCCTCACACCTCGATCCTCGTACACCCAGTGTGGGGCACTGACCATTCACACCTCGATCCCCGTACACCCAGTGTGGGGCACTGACTGCTCACACCTCGATCCCCGTACACCCCGTGTGGGTCACTAAGCGCTCACACCTCGATCCCTGTACACCCCATGTGGGGGGCACTGACCATTCACACCTCGATCCCCATACACCCAGTGTGGGTCACTAAGCGCTCACACCTCGATCCCTGTACACCCCTTGTGGGGGGCACTGACCATTCACACCTCGATCCCCATACACCCCATGTGGGGCACTGAGCCCTCACACCTCGATCCTCGTACACCCAGTATGGGGCACTGACCATTCACACCTCGATCCCCGTACACCCAGTGTGGGGCACTGACTGCTCACACCTCGATCCCCGTACACCCCATGTGGGGGGCACTGACCGCTCACACCTCGATCCCCATACACCCCATGTGGGGCACTGAGCCCTCACACCTCGATCCTCGTACACCCCATGTGGGGCACTGACCGCTCACACCTCGATCCCTGTACACCCAGTGTGGGGCACTGACCGCTCACACCTCGATCCCTGTACACCCAGTGTGGGGCACTGACCGCTCACACCTTGATCCCCGTACACCCCATGTGGGGCACTGACCGCTCACACCTTGATCCCCGTACCCCGCAAAAATGACCTGCTATATTTGGTTCTAAAATCAACTCCCCCCTACTGCGGTGGCTGGGGCTCTTCTCTTTGGTGTGGATGGTATTGGTCTTGTTGCTTCTCAACTGCTTTTTCCCTAGATATCACAGGAGAGGCTGGGGGCATATACCTCACTGGGGAGGCCAAGGCTGGGGACATATACCTCACTGGGGAGGCCAAGGCTGGGAGCATATACCTCACTGGGGAGGCCAAGACTGGGGGCATATACCTCACTGGGGAGGTCAAGGCTGGGGGCATATACCTCACTGGGGAGGCCAAGGCTTGGGGCATATAACTCACTGGGGAGGCCAAGGCTGGGGGCATATACCTCACTGAGGAGGCCAAGGCTGGGGCATATACCTCACTGGGGAGGCCAAGGCTGGGGGCATATACCTCACTGGGGAGGCCAATGCTGGGGGCATATACCTCACTGGGGAGGCCAAGTCTGGGGCATATACCTCACTGGAGAGGCCAAGTCTGGGGACATATACCTCACTGGGGAGGCCAAGGCTGGGGACATATACCTCACTGGGGAGGCCAAGACTGGGGGGGCATATACCTCACTGGAGAGGCCAAGTCTGGGGACATATACCTCACTGGGGAGGCCAAGGCTGTGGGCATATACCTCACCAGGGAGGCCAAGGCTGGGGCATATACCTCACTGGAGAGGCCAAGGTTGGGGGCATAAACCTCACTGGGGAGGCCAAGGCTTGGGGCATATACCTCACTGGGGAGGCCAAGGCTGGGGGCATATACCTCACTGGGGAAGCCAAGGCTGGGGGCATATACCTCACTGGGGAGGCGAAGGTTGGGGGCATATACCTCACTGGGGAGACTGAGGCTGGGGGCATATACCTCACTGGGGAGGCCAAGGCTGGGGCATATACCTCACTGGGGAGGCCAATCCTAAGGGCATATACCTCACTGGGGAGGCCAAGGCTGGGGGCATATACCTCACTGGGGAGGCCAAGGCTGGGGGCATATACCTCACTGGGGAGGCCAAGGCAGGGGGCATATACCTCACTTAGGAGGCCAAGGCAGGGGGCATATACCTCACTGGGGAGGCCAAGGCTGGGGGCATATACCTCACTGGGGAGGCCAAGGCTGGGGGCATATACCTCACTGGGGAAACCAAGGCTGGGGGCATATACCTCACTGGGGAGGCCAATGCTGGGGCATATACCTCACTGGAGAGGACAAGTCTGGGGACATATACCTCACGGGGAGGCCAAGGCTGGGGGCATATACCTCACTGGGGAGGCCAAGGCTGGGGGCATATACCTCACTGGGGAGGCCAAGGCTGGGGCATATACCTCACTGGGGAGGCCAAGGCATGGGGCATATACCTCACTGGGGAGGCCAAGGCTGGGGGCATATACCTCACTGGGGAGGCCAAGGCTGGGGGCATATACCTCACTGGGGAGGCCAAGACTGGGGGCATATACCTCACTGGGGAGGCCAAGGCTGGGGGCATATACCTCACTGGGGAGGCCAAGGCTGGGGGCATATACCTTACTGGGGAGGCTAAGACTGGGGCATACACCTCACTGGAGAGCTGGATTTAAAGGGCAGACAGTCGGCAAAACACGTCTGCCAGCCTGTGGTCCCCTTGAATCTGCCAGAGTGCCGCACAAAAGTGATCTAGTGCCACATTCGGCCCTGGGTCCTGAGTTCCCCGCCCCTGCCTTATAGTCTCCATGCTCTTCTTCTAGAGCTTTCTGCGGTTCGTGCCCCGCTCTTTTGCTCTGCATGAAACAATATTTGCTTTTTCCCTGTAATAAATGATTTCTTTCTACAATAGACGCTCGTCACGAGTTTCTTTCCTCTTTGTTGGCGGGGATCCTGCGCTGCTCGCGGGTGATTTGTCACCTTCTGCATTGACAGCTATTACATTGCATTTCCTTCCACCTTGTAGCCGCGATGGATTCAGGATAATGAAATCTCTGACCATCCATAACGTGGGATAAAATCTCCGGGGATCTCACAATGCCGCGCGGCTCTGCCTGGTCAATCAAGGATTATGTCCCGCGTTCCATTGCTGCAGTTCTTGTCACGGGGAGGATGGCGGCGCGGATGGATGGCGGCGGGCGACCTTGTTATGTGCGACTAAAACTTCTGCTGTATCGATTTCAATGCAGAACAATTTTATCTGCACATAACGGCTTCTCCCGGTGACATAACGGGATATTATCTCTATTGATTTGTATACATAACCCTGTTAAATGTACAGCGGATGTAGTAATAGGCACATTCTCCGCGCCGCGTACAATGTGGCGCCATTCAATGGGATGATAAAACATCACTTACAGCCTTCAGGAATGATTACCTGCGATCTGTTCCCATAGGGGGCTGCCGGCAATGTCAGCCACCGGCGGGAAGAACACTGACGGGTCTGGAGGGTTCAACACTGCAAAACCCTTATTTTCATGTGTCACATCTACAGATCTACTTTGTTTCCGTGTGGACAGAGGAGGGGGCTGGCTTGGCTACTGAGCAATCGGCCACATTCCCTCCATAATACAGAGCTGGTTGTGAAGGGTGAAGGGGCTGACTGCTCACTGCACCGGCCAAGGTCCACATGACTAGTGCTGAGGTGAAGGGGCTGACTGCTCACTGCACCGGCCAAGGTCCACATGACTAGTGCTGAGGAGAAGGGGCTGACTGCTCACTGCACCGGCCAAGGTCCACATGACTAGTGCTGAGATGAAGGAGTTGACTGCTCACTGCACCGGCCAAGGTCTACATGACTAGTGCTGGGGTGAAGGGGCTGACTGCTCACTGCACCGGCCAAGGTCTACATGACTAGTGCTGAGATGAAGGAGTTGACTGCTCACTGCACCGGCCAAGGTCCACATGACTAGTGCTGGGGTGAAGGGGCTGACTGCTCACTGCACCGGCCAAGGTCCACATGACTAGTGCTGGGGTGAAGGGGCTGACTGCTCACTGCACTGGGCAAGGTCCACATGACTAGTGCTGGGGTGAAGGGGCTGACTGCTCACTACACCGGCCAAGGTCCACATGACTAGTGCTGGGGTGAAGGGGCTGACTGCTCACTGCACCGTCCAAGGTCCACATGACTAGTGCTGAGATGAAGGAGTTGACTGCTCACTGCACCGGCCAAGGTCCACATGACTAGTGCTGGAGTGAAGGGGCTGACTGCTCACTGCACCGGCCAAGGTCCACATGACTAGTGCTGGGGTGAAGGGGCTGACTGCTCACTGCACTGGGCAAGGTCCACATGACTAGTGCTGGGGTGAAGGGGCTGACTGCTCACTACACCGGCCAAGGTCCACATGACTAGTGCTGAGGAGAAGGGGCTGACTGCTCACTACACCGGCCAAGGTCCACATGACTAGTGCTGAAGAGAAGGGGCTGACTGCTCACTGCACCAGCCAAGGTCCACATGACTAGTGCTGGGGTGAAGGGGCTGACTGCTCACTGCACCAGCCAAGGTCCACATGACTAGTGCTGAGGAGAAGGGGCTGACTGCTCACTACACCGGCCAAGGTCCACATGACTAGTGCTGAGGAGAAGGGGCTGACTGCTCACTACACCGGCCAAGGTCCACATGACTAGTGCTGAGGAGAAGGGGCTGACTGCTCACTGCACCAGCCAAGGTCCACATGACTAGTGCTGGGGTGAAGGGGCTGACTGCTCACTGCACCAGCCAAGGTCCACATGACTAGTGCTGAGGAGAAGGGGCTGACTGCTCACTGCACCGGTCAAGGTCCACATGACTAGTGCTGGGGTGAAGGGGCTGACTGCTCACTGCACCAGCCAAGGTCCACATGACTAGTGCTGAGGAGAAGGGGCTGACTGCTCCTACACTACACCGGCCAAGGTCCACATGACTAGTGCTGAGGAGAAGGGGCTGACTGCTCACTGCACCAGCCAAGGTCCACATGACTAGTGCTGGTGTGAAGGGGCTGACTGCTCACTGCACTGGCCAAGGTGCACATGACTAGTGCTGCCATGAAGGGGTTGACTGCTCACTGTACAGGCCAAGGTCCACATGACTAGTGCTGAGGAGAAGGGGCTGACTGCTCACTGCACCGGCCAAGGTCCACATGACTAGTGCTGGGGTGAAGGGCTGACTGCTCACTGCACCGGCCAAGGTCCACATGACTAGTGCTGGGGTGAAGGGGCTGACTGCTCACAGAACGGCCGCCACAAGAGTAAGAAGATACTACAGAACGGCCGCCACAAGAGTAAGAAGATACCACAGAACGGCCGCCACAAGAGTAAGAAGATACTACAGAACGGCCGCCACAAGAGTAAGAAGATACTACAGAACGGCCGCCACAAGAGTAAGAAGATACCACAGAACGGCCGCCACAAGAGTAAGAAGATACTACAGAACGGCCGCCACAAGAGTAAGAAGATACTACAGAGCGGCCGCCACAAGAGTAAGAAGATACTACAGAGCGGCCGCCACAAGAGTAAGAAGATACTACAGAGCGGCAGCAAAACAGACTAAAAATACACGAAAGAGAGGAAGAATAATGAACATACACTATACAGAATAATAAACAGATACTACAGAGAGGGGCAAATATAGGAAAAAGATTGTAAAGATACTAAAGAGAATGAGCTCCGGTGTAATAAATCCTCCTCCAGGCCGGGTCTAATGAAAGACTATAGAAGGCAGAGCGTCCCCCAACCTCCGGACGCTGCAGCCCTCATTTACTCACTTAATGATTCGTAGGAATTTCAATATCCAGCGAGGAAATTAATTCCAAGACGCCACAACAGGATTAAGAAATTCTTCACTTCTAGATTTTTAATATATTTTCTGCACTGAGATCATTTACCTAAAGAGCAGATTGTACCTAAGAGGAGACACATTAGTATCAGGGCCGTATATCATCCATCTAAACATGCAGCGAGCCCAGGGTATAACCAAGAAATGGGCACATCCGAACCCCCCCGGACACTAGTCATGGTTTATATGTTAACGTGTAAATGTCATTTCATTGGAGGAAAAAAAAAAACAACAACACTGCACTGGTTGTTAATGAAGGGTCACAGAGCAGATAAGATAATGCTTTTTTGCGGCATATGACTTATTTTCTCACATTTTTCTGTCCTTTTTTAAAACCTGTATTTTATGGCAGTGTGGACGTGGCCAGCACCTGATAGGGTGAAGTTTGATGTAACAGCAGATAGGGGGTTAACAGATCTGAGCTGTGTGGAGGCAGATGACAGATCAGAAGCTTGTGCCAAGGAAAGAGGTGTATGCCGTGATCCTGACATTCTGACATTGCTCAGCACTACCCTGTAATCTGATACATTGTTTCCTCATCAGCAGCAGCCAGCAGTGTAGGTCACGCCCCCTCTTGCCTTATATGGTTACATGCCCTGTATTCAGTGTGAAGACAGATCTGACTGATAATGAGCATATGTCTCCTTCACACACAGTGCAGTGGGAACACCTTGTGAATGATTTTCAACATGAATTCTCTTATAAAGTATATTTGAAAGTTTATTAAAATCATTTGCTCTACAATATTATTAAATAAAAATTTAAACGACGTTTATGTATTAAGATTATTTTGCATTTTCAGATCCAACTCAGCAAAAAACATGTCCTGGACCTTCTGGAGCATTGAGAGAATTGACTGGATCAGCAGCGTAGGAATTCATGATCCCAGGCTCCCCACTATGTGATGCCTTCTTATATGGAGGAGGTGGTCTCCTCAGACATATCGACCCGGGGTCGACTGTTAGCTCTGTATTACACCCCGGTGACCAATTCTCTGCACAGAACATGATGCGGACGCTCTGTACTTTGCTGCTTAGTGGTTACTAAAATATAGTTTCCTATTTATGATCAGACAATGCCACGATGAAGCCATCACTGTCCTGACAGTATGGGTTCTTTCAGTGCAGCTTTCGTGCTCCAGTTGGGACCATTCTTATCTTGGCATCACATGAAAGGTTTCCTTCTCCTTTAGCAGGATGACAGGACACCGCAGACCTCATTCTCCATGCATTCTGCTCCTCTTTCTTCTCTTCTGCTCTCTCACCTTCTTCTCTTCTGCTCTCTCACCTTTCTGCTCTTCTGCTCCTCTCCTCTTTCTGCTCTTTTGCTCCTCTCCTCTTTCTGCTCCTCTCCTCTTTCTGCTCCTCTCCTCTTTCTGCTCCTCTCCTATTTCTGCTCCTCTCCTATTTCTGCTCCTCTCCTCTTTCTGCTCCTCTCCTCTTTCTGCTCCTCTCCTCTTTCTGCTCCTCTCCTCTTTCTTCTCTTCTTCTCCTCTCCTCTTTCTGCTCCTCTCCTCTTTCTGCTCCTCTCCTCATTCTTCTCTTCTGCTCCTCTCCTCATTCTTCTCTTGCTCCTCTCCTCTTTCTTCTCTTCTGCTCCTCTCCTCTTTCTTCTCTTCTGCTCCTCTCCTCTTTCTGCTCCTCTCCTCATTCTTCTCTTCTGCTCCTCTCCTCATTCTTCTCTTCTGCTCCTCTCCTCTTTCTTCTCTTCTGCTCCTCTCCTCTTTCTTCTCTCTGCCTCTCCTCTTTCTTCTCTTCTGCTCCTCTCCTCTTTCTTCTCTTCTGCTCCTCTCCTCTTTCTGCTCTCTCCCCTTTCTGCTCCTCTCCTCTTCTTCCTCTCCTCTCTCCTTCTTTCTGCTCCTCTCCTCTTTCTGCTCCTCTCCTCTTTCTTCTCTTCTGCTCCTCTCCTCGCAGAGCTGTTCTGAGGATGGAGATGTTGGTGATGTGCGCTCACCAGCGCCTCTCAGGCCTCGCAGGAGCAGTCTTCAATCTCCATTCAGCACCGGCTTCACATCTTAAATCAAATCCAGAATTGAGAAGAAATAATATATGAAAAGAGTGAAGCTCCAGACAGAGATCGGGACAGAATGACAAGCCGGGAAGGTTTAGGGCTAACGTCCTCTTTCTACCTGGTAATAAATAATCCACTGGCACAAACTGACTGAGCGAAAAATCAGAGACATCGTATCAATTGTATCAAGTTGTGGAAGTTTTCAGGTAACAAAGAATCTCAGCCTCATAGAATCGGGAGCAGAGAATATCAGCAGAGTCACCCGAGGACATGATAGGGCCACGATATCAGCAGAGTCAACCTGAGGACACGTCAGGGCTGAGATATTCAGCAGTCACCCCGAGAACACGACAGGGTTGCGATATCAGTGAGTCACCCCGAGGACACGACAGGGTCACGATACCAGCAGAGTCACCCCGAGGACATGACAGGGCCTTGATATCAGCAGAGTCACCCCGAGGACACGACAGGGTTGCGATATCATAGTAGTCACCCCGAGGACACAACAGGTTGCGATATCAGCAGAGTCAACCCGAGGACACGACAGGATGTGATATCAGCAGAGTAATCCTGAGGCTCCACAGACTTATTTGCATATTCATAATTCCCAGGAGGCAATGCGCCTAGGAATTCACTGTGTTGAGCGCTTTAGCCAGCTGCCTGCAGTGTTTTCTTGGACTGGTCTCCCTGAGGTCAGTGAATACTTTGTTTTGTTGGTCTACTAGGCCTTGCTTCCACCTAGCCAGAATCCTACTCCACACTGAGAGGGCAACACCCCGAAACAGCTGTCTGTGGATGGATACCTGGCCTTGGTATTCCCTTGTCATATCTCTAAGCTTGTAAAAGAGCAGGATATTGACTAAAAGGCCACTTAACATGGTGGTTATGGTGGTCTCCGCAAGGAGCCACCCCTTGGCTAGGTCATTCTCTGGAAGGATATCTGGCTAGTCCTGTGTTTGAGACTCCTAACCGAGGCTCCACAGACTTATCTGCATATTCATATTCCTGAGGACATGACAGGGTCGCGATATCAGCGAAGTCACCCCGAGGACACGACAGGGCCTTGATATCAGCAGAGTCACCCAGAGGACACGACAGGGTCACGATACCAGCAGAGTCACCCCAAGGACCCGACAGGGTCACGATACCAGCATAGTCACCCCAAGGACACGACAGGGCCGCGATATCAGCGAAGTCACCTCGAGGACACAACAGGGACGCAATATCAGCAGAGTCACCCTGAGGAAATAATAGGGTTGCGATATCAGCAGAGTCACCCAGAGGACATGACAGGGCCTTGATATCAGCCGAGTCACCCTGAGGAGACAACAGGGTGACTTTATCCCTCTCCAGTAAACGCGATGTGTGCATTTATCTCAATAATACTGCATGAAGAAATACACCTTGGAAAGGTAATATTTTTGCATGGCCATATACACACACGGTGCACAGATGTGACCCTATATACACGGTGTGAGTCTCAGACAGGCGTGATGTTCGCATGGAGCCATCCCGGAATGCAACAGATGAGACAACCGACAAGACTTGGAGGTTTTTATGCAGGAAATCTGTGACTTTTCCACATTGCCTCATTCTCAGTATTAGGATTCACTACGATTACATGGATCCCCACACGGCGTCCACCACTCGCCCCCCACTTCTCTGTGCCTTCCAGGATTACGGTGATCACATGTCGCCAAGTAAAAAACATGGCAGTAAATGGAGACCTGGAGGGTTGGCGAATTGTTGGATGCAGCTGGTAAAATGTCAGCAGACAGAAAGCGACCTGTGATTTGTGAATTCAGCTGCAGCGTTCGGGGGCCATAATACAATGAGCGCGGGTGTGGGCTGATGTGATGATTGGCCCGGGGCCAAACACAGCGTAAATGCAGACTTGTTAAACACAGGAGGATTAATTAGTGAATAAGTCATACTGAGAGATCGACATGCGATCACGTGAGGGCGGCCACAATTCCCACGCTTCTGGAAACTAATCTGGAGGCTCTGAGGAGACTCCGCCATTACTGCTGGAAGGCAGAAAACAGCCGTACACCGTGTTAATTAATGCCGAGTGCCAGGAACAGATTACAGCCGCTCAATGAGCCTGGAATGTGCACGGCCATCGGCCAAGTGAGGAAAAGACGACATCAGAGTGCAGGAAGGGTGATTGCTCATCACCACCACGGCCAACTACAACCAACTACAACCAACTACAACCAACTACAACCAACTTCAACCAACTACAACCAACTACAACCAACTACAACACAACTGTCAGGAGGCAGCCTACACAATGGAAAACAATGAGCCTGGAATGTGCACGGCCATCGGCCAAGTGAGGAAAAGACGACATCGGAGTGCAGGAAGGGCGACTGCTCACCACCACGGCCAACTACAACCAACTACAACCAACTACAACCAACTACAACCAACTGTCAGGAGGGAGCCTACACAATGGAAAACAATGAGCCTGGAATGTGCATGGCCATCGGCCAAGTGAGGAAAAGATGACATAGGAGTGCAGGAAGGGCAATCGCTCACCCCCACGGCCAACTACGACCAACTAAACCAACTACAACAAACTACAACAAACTACAACAAACTACAACAAACTACAACAAACTACAACAAACTACAACAAACTACAACAAACTACAACAAACTACAACAAACTACAACAAACTGTCAGGAGGAGCCTACACAATGGAAAACAATGAGCCTGGAATGTGCACGGCCATCGCCAAGTAAGGAAAAGACGACATTGGAGTGCAGGAAGGGCGCCGGACCATTACCATATCCAAACGGACGGTGTTTTTGCAATCTGCACAAACTGTACGATGAAAAGGACCACAAGGGATCAAAGGAAATGGAGCTATAAATAAAGCACCATCTCCCTTTGATCCCATGTGGTCCTTTTCATTGTTTAGTTTGTGCAGATTTCAAAAACACCGTCCATTTGGATTTGTTTCTGACCACCACAGTGTTATGTGGAGTGTGCATCCTGCAGCGGCTGTACCATGCACATACACTGGTTGTGGTTCTCACAACTAGTGATGGGCGAACACGAAACGTGAAGTGTAAAGTTTGGGGTCCGTATCGAACACCTAGTGTTCGGGTACAGATCTCAAACACAGACTTTCCGGAGAAGTCCGTGTTACAGTTCAGGTTTAGGTTCGGGAGCGAGGGAGCTGTAAAAATAAAGAAAATAGTTATTAATCAGCATTATACTTACCGCGTGCAATTACTCCACTGCGTCTACTTCCGATGCTGCTCATTATCTAGATATTCACTGCAGAAAGGCCCAACAGCCAATCACAGACGCTGTCACAGAGAATGGGCGTCTGCTAACTGAGATATGCATCAGAGCTGAAGATGATCCCTGTGGATTATGTCGGAGGGCAGGGTTTTTTGGTTAATTAAAAATGGGAAACAGGGTTGTCTTGTATTTTATTTTTAAATGTTTTTTTTCGGTGTTGTGTTTTTTTTACTGCTTACACTAAGAATTTCAGGCTTAGTTCCAGCCACCAGTACAAAGCAGGCATTAACCTCTTTATTACCCAGCATGCCAACCCCACCAGGGCCACTGGAAAAGTCAGGGTACAGTGCCAGAAAATGGCGCTTCTATAAAAGAACCATTTTTCTGGGGCAGCTGCGGCTGCAATTCACAGTGGAGAGGCCCCAAAAAGTATGGGCCACCCTGCGCTGTGGATTCCAGCCCCCAGCTGCCTAGTTATACCTATCTTGAAACCAAAAATACAGTGAAGCCCCATGCCATTTTTTTAAAATTATTTCTTGAAACTCATGAAATATTAAAAAAAAAAAAGGGCTTGCCTATATTTTTGGTTTCCAGTCAGGTAAAAATAGGCCTCTGGGGTAGGGGCCTGCCTGTGTCTGCCTGCTGTACCTGGCTGGCATACAAAAATACGGTGAAGCCTCATGTCATTTTTATTAAATTATTTCAAGGCATCATTTTATAAAAAGGGTTTAATGTATTGCGGTTTTGGTGCTTTTTTGGGCCAGGGATGCAGATGAACACATTGAACACAATGCACCAAAAAAACATGAAATCTGCGGCAAAAACCGTATCATGGTTTTGAGGCTTTTGTGGGCCAAGAGATGCAGATGAACATATTAAATACAATGCATGCAGTTTTGTGGCAAAATTACACCAAAAAAGCGTGAAATATGCAGCAAAAAACGAGTGGTGTGTTTGGTGCTCTTTTTGACCAGGAGATGCAGATGAACATATTTAACCCAATCCACCAAAAAAGAATGAAATCTGCGGCAAAAAACACGTTGTGGTGTAGGTGCTTTTTTTGGGCCAGGAGATGCAGATGAACACAATAAACACAAAGCATGCACCAAAATTGCACCAAAAGAGCATGAAATCGGCAAAAAAAAAAACATTGTGGTTTTGGTGCGCCAATTCTCTGTGACAGCATCTGTGATTGGCTGTTGGGTCTCTTTGCAGTGAATATCCAGGAAGTTAATGAGTGGCCCTGGACGTACAAGCGGGTGGACGCCGATAGGTATAATGCTGTTTAATAACGATCCTCGTTCTTTTACAGCCTCCCAGCCCCCATACCATAACTGAACATTCCGAGTTCGGGGTTTGGACTCAAGTTCGAGTCACTTTCAACCCTGAACTGTAAAAATAAGTTTAGGCAAGTTTGTTGAACCTGAACATCGGCAGCTTCACCCATCACTACTCACAACTAATCCAGGTGAGCAGTGAGGTTTGCCACATTTTGTATAACTTTAAAAAGGATAAGACCCTATAGTGCTGTTGTTTCCTCACTTTCTGCTATTTCTGGTCCACTACCATGACCAACAGACAGCAGACTGACAGCAGACTGACAGCAGACTACAGATGACTGACAGGAGGAGCTCAGGAGGGAGCAAACACAATGTAAAGCATTGAGCCTGGAATGTGCACGGCCATCGGCCAGGTAAGTAGAAGACGACATCGGAGTGCAGGAAGGGCAATCGCTCATCACCACACCCCAGATTACTCCTGCGATGGGTCAGATTATTACCACAATTTGCCCAGATTATTACCGCAATCTGTCGAGTTCACTATGGCATGTCGGACTCTGCAGTATGTGACATTATTGCCCGGCAAACACAATATTCTGCATTATTTCCTTTATCTCGTTATGTACGGGTGTGTGCACATGATCTGGAGGCACGGCGTTCTGTACAGGTGTGTACACATGATCTGGAGGCACGGCGTTCTGTACGAGTATGTGCACATGATCTGAGCACAGTGTCTTACGGTATGTGCACATGATCTGGAGGCACGCGTTCTGTACGGGTATGTGCACATGATCTGGAGGCACGGCGTTCTGTACGGTGATGTGCACATGATCTGGAGCACGGCGTTCTGTACGGGTATGTGCACATGATCTGGAGGCACGGCGTTCTGTACGGGTATGTGCACATGATCTGGAGGCACGGCGGTCTGTACGGGTAATTGCACATGATCTGCAGGCATGGCATTCTGTACAGGTATGTGCACATGATCTGGAGGCACGGCGTTCTGTACGGGTATGTGCACATGATCTGGAGGCACGGCGTTCTGTACGGGTATGTGCACATGATCTGGAGGCACGGCGTTCTGTACGGTATGTGCACATGATCTGGAGGCACAGGCGTTCTGTACGGGTATGTGCACATGATCTGGAGGCACGGCGTTCTGTACAGGTATGTGCACATGATCTGGAGGCACGCGTTCTGTACGGGTATGTGCACATGATCTGGAGGCACGGCGTTCTGTACGGGTATGTGCACATGATCTGGAGGCACGGCGTTCTGTACAGGTATGTGCACATGATCTGGAGGCACGGCGTTCTGTACGGGTATGTGCACATGATCTGGAGCACGGCGTTCTGTACGGGTATGTGCACATGATCTGGAAGCATGGCGTTCTGTACGGGTATGTGCACATGATCTGGAAGCATGGCGTTCTGTACGGGTATGTGCACATGATCTGGAGCAGGCGTTCTGTACAGGTATGTGCACATGATCTGGAGCACGGCGTTCTGTACAGGTATGTGCACATGATCTGGAGGCACGGCGTTCTGTACGGTATGTGCACATGATCTGGAGGCACGGCATTCTGTACGGGTATGTGCACATGATCTGGAGGCACGGCGTTCTGTACGGGTATGTGCACATGATCTGGAGGCACGGCGTTCTGTACAGGTATGTGCACATGATCTGGAGGCACGGCGTTCTGTACAGGTATGTGCACATGATCTGGAGGCACGGCGTTCTGTACAGGTATGTGCACATGATCTGGAGGCACGGCGTTCTGTACAGGTATGTGCACATGACCTGGAGGCACGGCGTTCTGTACGGTATGTGCACATGATCTGGAGACACGGCTTTCTGTACGGGTATGTGCACATGATCTGGAGCACATGCGTTCTGTACGGCATGTGCACATGATCTGGAGGCACGCGTTCTGTACAGGTATGTGCACATGATCTGGAGGCACGGCGTTCTGTACAGGTATGTGCACATGATCTGGAGGCACGGCGTTCTGTACGGGTATGTGCACATGATCTGGAGGCACAGCGTTCTGTACGGGTATGTGCACATGATCTGGAGGCACAGCGTTCTGTACGGGTATGTGCACATGATCTGGAGGCACGGCGTTCTGTACGGTATGTGCACATGATCTGGAGGCACAGCGTTCTGTACGGGTATGTGCACATGATCTGGAGGCACAGCGTTCTGTACGGGTATGTGCACATGATCTGGAGGCACAGCGTTCTGTACGGGTATGTGCACATGATCTGGAGGCACGGCGTTCTGTACGGTATGTGCACATGATCTGGAGGCACAGCGTTCTGTACGGGTATGTGCACATGATCTGGAGGCACAGCGTTCTGTACGGGTATGTGCACATGATCTGGAGCACAGCGTTCTGTACGGGTATGTGCACATGATCTGCAGCACGGCGTTCTGTACGGTATGTGCACATGATCTGGAGGCACAGCGTTCTGTACGGTATGTGCACATGATCTGGAGCACGGCGTTCTGTACGGTATGTGCACATGATCTGGAGGCACGGCGTTCTGTACGGGTATGTGCACATGATCTGGAGGCACAGCGTTCTGTACGGGTATGTGCACATGATCTGGAGGCACAGCGTTCTGTACGGGTATGTGCACATGATCTGCAGGCACGGCGTTCTGTACGGGTATGTGCACATGATCTGGAGGCACAGCGTTCTGTACGGGTATGTGCACATGATCTGGAGACACGGCTTTCTGTACGGGTATGTGCACATGATCTGAGACACTGCGTTCTGTACGGCTATGTGCACATGATCTGGAGGCACGGCGTTCTGTACGGGTATGTGCACATGATCTGGAGACACGGGCGTTCTGTACGGGTATGTGCACATGATCTGGAGACACTGCGTTCTGTACGGGTATGTGCACATGATCTGGAGGCACGGCGTTCTGTATAGATTTTGCCGCCCAAATCACATGATGTCGTTTCCATTTAGGTCAGGACTTCGCTCCTCATAATAATGGAAATGAGGTGATGTCTTTAGAAAGTAGAAGCCGCGAGTCTCAACTTCAGGACAGTGATATTGGAGACCAAAGGGCTGATGGTTGAGCGTGGATTACCACTAAAGGATGAGGTGTATTCTAGCACCAGCCGCTGTTCAGGTCTTCGGTTGATATCGCAACGTGTAATATTCCGGCTCTTCTGGAGAACATTGCGGCTCCGCTCATCGGAGGGGAAACAAGAGCCTGAACTGCACTTTATAATGGGGGAAGTTCTTTCCTCGCAGTAATGCAGAATACACGTAAATTATATGACAATATGTATCTGAAAGCATTAAGAGAAAGAACAAATCCCAAAAAAAGCATTAGGGTGTGAATAGATCATTCGACTCCATAGGAGAACAATACGATCCATCAACTCCGCCTGGACGGTCACAGAGACGCTCCGAGAATAATCACCACTTAGGTCTATAATCCGTCTCACAATATCGAAACACGGCCAAAACCAAAGATAATATACCGAGGATGAGCGGAGAAAACGTCTGATAGAGAGAGGATCGGAAATATCTGACTACCGCTAATGGATTCATCAGAAACGTGGGGTCACGGATTATAAGGAAAATACAAAATGTAGATAAATAAAGCCGAAAACTAGAAAATGTATCATCAGACTTGGAAGAGAAGAAGAAGACCGGACCCAAATCTACAGAACATGATGGAAGAACAAGAACAAGATGTGTCCAAACGCTGGAGCCGCCAGGTCTGCCGAGGAGACGAACAACCTCCAAATCATCATACATCCGAATCTGAGGAGTCCAAGACAGGAGACCCAGAGCAAACCCTACTGCCCACACTGGGGGATCACACACAATGACAAAGACTAGAGGAATAGGATAAAAGTGCAAGACAATGTGTACAAGACGGAGTGAAACATTCAGACAGATTACAGACTAAAGTGGAGGAGAGAAAGCGGAGGAAAAACGCAGGAAATCAGAGGAAACATGGAGGAAAACAGAGGAAAAACAGAGGAAACATGGAGAAAAACCAGAGGAAATCAGAGGAAACATGGAGAAAAACCAAAGGAAACATGGAGAAAAACAGAGGAAACATGAGAAAAACCAGAGGAAATCAGAGGAAACATGGAGAAAAACCAAAGGAAACATGGAGAAAAACAGAGGAAAAACAGAGGAAACATGGGGAAAAGCCAGAGGAAACATGGAGAAAAACCAGAGGAAACATGGGGGAAAACAGAGGCAAACAGAGAAAAACCACAGGAAATCAGAGGAAACATGGAGAAAAACTGGAGGAAAAACAGAGGGAACATGGGGGAAAACCAGAGAAAACATGGAGAAAAACTAGAGGAAAAACAGAGGAAACATGGAGAAAAACCAGAGGAAATCAGAGGAAACATGGAGAAAAACCAGAGGAAATCAGAGGAAACATGGAGAAAAACCAAAGGAAACATGGAGAAAAACAGAGGAAACACAGAGGAAACATGGGGAAAGCCAGAGGAAACATGGAGGAAAACCAGAGGAAACATGGGGAAAACAGAGGCAAACAGAGAAAAACCACAGGAAATCAGAGGAAACATGGAGAAAAACTGGAGGAAAAACAGAGGGAACATGGGGGAAAACCAGAGAAAACATGGAGAAAAACCAGAGGAAATCAGAGGAAACATGGAGAAAAACTAGAGGAAAACCAGAGGAAACATGGAGAAAAACCAGAGGAAATCAGAGGAAACATGGAGAAAAACTAGAGGAAAACCAGAGGAAACATGGAGAAAAAACAGAGGAAATCAGAGGAAACATGGAGAAAAACCAGAGGAAACATGGAGGAAAACCAGAGGAAACATGGAGAAAAACCAGAGGAAACATGGAGAAAAACCAGAGGAAATCAGAGGAAACATGGAGAAAAAACCAGAGGAAACATGGAGGAAAACCAGAGGAAACATGGAGAAAAACCAGAGGAAACATGGAGAAAAACCAGAGGAAACATGGAGAAAAACCAGAGGAAACATGGAGAAAAACCAGAGAAAAACAGAGGCAAAACTGAGGAAACATGGAGAAAAACCAGAGGAAACATGGAGGAAAACCAGAGGAAACATGGAGGAAAACCAGAGGAAACATGGGGGAAACATGGGGGAAAACCAGAGAAAATCAGAGAAAACATGGATAAAAACCAGAGGAAACATTAAGAAAAACCAGAGGAAACATGGATGAAAACCAGAGGAAACATGGAGGAAAACTAGAGGAAACATGGAGGAAAACCAGAGGAAACATGGATGAAAACCAGAGGAAACATGGATGAAAACCAGAGGAAACCAGAGGCGAAACATGGAGGAAAACCAGAGGAAACATGGAGAAAAACCAGAGGAAAACAGGGGCAAAACAGAGGAAACATGGAGGAAAACTATGTACAAGAATATAATTACTATAATACTGCTCCTATATAAAAGAATATAACTACTATAATACTGCCTCTATGTACAAGAATATAACTACTATAATACTGCTCCTATGTACAAGAATATAACTACTATAATACTGCTCCTATATACAAGAATATAACTACTATAATACTGCTCCTATATACAAGAATATAACTACTATAATACTGCCTCTATGTACAAGAATATAACTAACTAGATGGCAGCCCGATTCTAAAGAATCGGGTAGTCTAGAATCCATATATAGTTTATTTACGAATAGTTAGGGTAGTGCGGTGAAATTAATTGTGTGTATACAGGCGGCTCTGTGGGTAGCAGAGTATATGGTGGCTCAATGGCTAGCACTGTGCGCGGTGGCTCAGTGGTTAGCAGTGAGTGCGGTGGCTCAGTGGTTAGCAGTGAGTGCGGTGAGATTGGTCAGCGCAGCGGCGTGGGCAGAGTGGTGAGCGCAGCGGCGTAGGCAGAGTGGTCAGCGCAGCGGCGTGGGCAGTTGTGGTCAGTGCAGCGGCGTGGGCAGAGTGGTCAGCGCAGCGGCGTGGGCAGAGTGGTCAGCGCAGCGCCGTGGGCAGAGTGGCACATACATACAACACACACGCACACACAACACACACACACACATACCGCTATACTTACCACCGACCCTGCGTCTTCTCCGGCGCCTGGATCCTGAGTCAACATGTGGCCACCCCCGGACGACTGGAGAGGGCAGGGGACGGCTGGAGGGGGCAGGGGACGGCTGGAGGGTGGAGAGGGCAGAGGACGGCTGGAGGGTGGAGGGGGCAGAGGACGGCTGGAGGGTGGAGAGTGCAGAGGACGGCTGGAGGCTGGAGAGGGCAGAGGACGGCTGGAGGCTGGAGAGGGCAGAGGACGGCTGGAGAGGGCAGAGGACGGCTGGAGAGGGCAGAGGACGGCTGGAGAGGGCAGAGGACGGCTGGAGAGGGCAGAGGACGGCTGGAGAGGGCAGAGGACGGCTGGAGAGGGCAGAGGACGGCTGGAGAGGGCAGAGGACGGCTGGAGAGGGCAGAGGACGGCTGGAGAGGGCAGAGGACGGCTGGAGAGGGCAGAGGACGGCTGGAGGGGGCAGAGGACGGCTGGAGGGGGCAGAGGACGGCTGGAGGGGGCAGAGGACGGCTGGAGGGGGCAGAGGACGGCTGGAGGGGGCAGAGGACGGCTGGAGGGGGCAGAGGACGGCTGGAGGGGGCAGAGGACAGCTGGAGGCTGGAGGGGGCACAGGCTGGAGGGGGCACAGGCTGGAGGGGACACAGGCTGGAGGGGGCACAGGCTGGAGGGGGCACAGGCTGGAGGGGGCACAGGCTGGAGGGGGCACAGGCTGGAGGGGGCACAGGCTGGAGGGGCACAGGCTGGAAGGGGCACAGGCTGGAGGGGGCACAGGCTGGAAGGGGCACAGGCTGGAGGGGGCACAGGCTGGAGGGGGCACAGGCTGGAGGGGGCAGAGGCAGGCGGGGGCACAGGCAGGAGGGGGCACAGGCAGGAGGGGGCACAGGCTGGAGGGGGCAGGGGACGGCTGGAGGGGGCAGGGGACGGCTGGAGGGGGCAGGGGACGGCTGGAGGGGGCAGAGGCTGGAGGGGGCACAGGGCACAGGCTGGAGGGGGCAGAGGCTGGAGGGGGCAGAGGCTAAAGGGAGGACAGGCTGGAGGGGGCACAGGCTGGAGGGGGCACAGGCTGGAAGGGGCACAGGCTGGAAGGGGCACAGGCTGGAGGGGGCACAGGCTGGAAGGGGCACAGGCTGGAGGGGGCACAGGCTGGAGGGGGCACAGGCTGGAGGGGGCACAGGCTGGAAGGGGCACAGGCTGGAAGGGGCACAGGCTGGAGGGGGCACAGGCTGGAGGGAGCACAGGCTGCAGCGGAGCCGGCGGGCACAGGCTGAGGCGGAGGCTGGAGGGCAGACTCACCGCGCCGCGCGTCGGGTGTAGGAGGAGAGGAGGGGCGGGCAGAGCTGCAGGACAGAAAGTCCCACCCTCCCTCCTCTCCAGGCGCGCGGGTACCCCCAGAGGTTGTGTGGCCCCCCGAGGTGGCGGGGGAGCGTTGCCGGCGGAGGCCGCACACCGGAGTGTGGGCCGGTCCGGGCCGGTTCCCTCATGTTGATGGGCGCACACGAGGCTGTGTGCGGACCCAGTGGCGGCATGGCGGTCCCTGATGGAGAGTGGGCGGTGAGCTGCAGGGCTGTGGGCCGGATGTGGGTGGGCGCAGACGGGGCTCTGTGCAAGGCCGGTGGCTGGGGCTCTGTGGGTCTGGTGCTTCCGGTTCTGGTGTTCGACACAGGACGGAGGCCATCACGGAAGTTGAGCGGATTTTGGGCGGAAGTGGCCTTCGGGTTTTATGTATAAGATATAATACTGCCCCTATATACAAGAATATAACTACTATAATACTGCTCCTATATACAAGAATATAACTACTATAATACTGCTCCTATATACAAGAATATAACTACTATAATACTGCCCCTATATACAAGAATATAACTACTATAATACTGCTCCTATATACAAGAATATAACTACTATAATACTGCTCCTATATACAAGAATATAACTACTATAATACTGCTCCTATGTACAAGAATATAACTACTATAATACTGCCGCTATATACAAGAATATAACTACTATAATACTGCTCCATATACAAGAATATAACTACTATAATACTGCTCCTATATACAAGAATATAACTACTATAATACTGCCGCTATATACAAGAATATAACTACTATAATACTGCTCCATATACAAGAATATAACTACTATAATACTGCTCCTATATACAAGAATATAACTACTATAATACTGCTCCTATATACAGGAATATAACTACTATAATACTGCCTCTATATACAAGAATATAACTACTATAATACTGCTCCTATATAAAAGAATATAACTACTATAATACTGCCCCTATATACAAGAATATAACTACTATAATACTGCTCCTATATACAGGAATATAACTACTATAATACTGCTTCTATATACAAGAATATAACTACTATAATACTGCTCCTATGTACAAGAATATAATTACTATAATACTGCTCCTATGTACAAGAATATAATTACTATAATACTGCTCCTATATAAAGAATATAACTACTATAATACTGCTCCTATGCACAAGAATATAACTACTATAATACTGCCCCTATATACAAGAATATAACTACTATAATACTGCTCCTATGTACAAGAATATAACTACTATAATACTGCTCCTATATACAAGAATATAACTACTATAATACTGCTCCTATGTACAAGAATATAACTACTATAATACTGCCCCTATATACAAGAATATAACTACTATAATACTGCCCCTATATACAAGAATATAACTACTATAATACTGCCCCCTATATACAAGAATATAACTACTGTAATACTACCCCTATATACAAGAATATAACTACTATAATACTGCTCCTATATAAAAGAATATAACTGCTATAATACTGCCCCTATATATCAAGAATATAACTACTATAATACTGCCCCTATATACAAGAATATAACTACTATAATACTGCCCCCTATATACAAGAATATAACTACTGTAATACTACCCCTATATACAAGAATATAACTACTATAATACTGCTCCTATATACAAGAATATTACTACTATAATACTGCCCCTATATACAAGAATATAACTACTATAATACTGCTCTATATACAAGAATATAACTACTATAATACTGCTACTATATACAAGAATATAACTACTATAATACTGCCCCTATATACAAGAATATAACTACTATAATACTGCTCTATATACAAGAATATAACTACTATAACACTACTCCTATATACAAGAATATAACTACTATAATACTTCCCCTATATACAAGAATATAACTACTATAATACTGCCCCTATATACAAGAATATATCTACTATAATACTGCTCCTATATACAAGAATATAACTACTATAATACTGCCCCTATATACAAGAATATATCTACTATAATACTGCTCCTATATACAAGAATATAACTACTATAATACTGCCCCTATATACAAGAATAACTACTATAATACTGCTCTATATACAAGAATATAACTACTATAATACTGCCCCTATATACAAGAATATAACTACTATAATACTGTTCCTATATACAAGAATATAACTACTATAATACTGCTCCTATATACAAGAATATAACTACTATAATACTGCCCCTATATAAAAGAATATAACTACTATAATACTACCCCTATATACAAGAATATAACTACTATAATACTGCCCTTTATTACAGAATATGACTACTATAATACTGCTCCTATATACAAGAATATAACTACTATAATACTGCCCTATATACAAGAATATAACTACTATAATACTGCTCCTATATACAAGAATATAACTACTATAATACTGCCCCTATATACAAGAATATAACTACTATAATACTGCCCTATATACAAGAATATAACTACTATAATACTGCTCCTATATACAAGAATATAACTACTATAATACTGCCCTATATACAAGAATATAACTACTATAATACTGCCCTATATACAAGAATATAATTACTATAACACTATCCTATATACAAGAATATAATACTATAATACTTCCCCTATATACAAGAATATAACTACTATAATACTGCCCCTATATACAAGAATATATCTACTATAATACTGCTCCTATATACAAGAATATACTACTATAATACTGCCCTATATACAAGAATATAATACTATAATACTGCCCCTATATACAAGAATTTGATACTATGTATACTGCCTATATACAAGATATATATATATATATACATACCCAAATACAAGAATTTAACTACTATATACTGCCTAGTTTTACAGATATAACTGACTATAATATGCCCTATATACAAGATATAAGTTACTATAATCTGCTCTATATACAAGAATATAAGATATAATACTGTCTATATACAAAAATATAATCTTAAATTTACTGTCCTATATACAAGATATAACTATATAATATGTCTATATACAAAAATATATTATTTAATACTGCTCTATATACAGAATATAACTACTATGATACTGCCCCTATTTACATAGAATATAACTATATATACTGCTCTTATGTACAAGATATTACCTCTTATTTTAGCCCTATATTGATCAGAATATATACTATCTATAATCTGTATTTGTATCATCAGTTATTGATGTTGTGTATTTGTATCATCTGATATTGATGTTGTGTATTTGTATCATCAGATATTGATGTTGTGTATTTGTATCATCAGATATTGATGTTGTGTATTTGTATCATCTGATATTGATGTTGTGTATTTGTATCATCAGATATTGATGTTGTGTATTTGTATCATCAGATATTGATGTTGTGTATTTGTATCATCAGATATTGATGTTGTGTATTTGTATCATCAGATATTGATGACGTGTATTTGTATCATCTGATATTGATGATGTGTATTTGTATCATCAGATATTGATGTTGTGTATTTGTATCATCTGATATTGATGACGTGTATTTGTATCATCGATATTGATGATGTGTATTTGTATCATCTGATATTGATGTTGTGTATTTGTATCATCTGATATTGATGATGTGTATTTGTATCATCAGATATTGATGTTGTGTATTTGTATCATCAGATATTTATGACGTATATTTGTATCATCAGATATTGATGTTGTGTATTTGTATCATCAGATATTGATCTTGTGTATGATGTCTCGGGTTTGTCGTGGTCGCACTGTGTATCCTCCTGGGTGTCGGTTTGTTGTGGAGGACGAGGTTCCCCCAGGACGGAGGTGCGGATTCTTCCCTCGTGGGTGAATATAATGTGACAGGATCTAAACAAGCGGGAAACACTTCTAAAGTCACCGAGTCGCTAATTGTGAGGGTTTGGGACCGCGCCAGAGGAAACAGGTTGGAAAAGGGTCACAAGGGGCACAAGTCGCCCCAAGGAAAACGCTGCTGTTTAACAAGGATGTTAATTAAATAACGAAGCCTAAGACAGTGAGCGCAGCGGGATCTGGAGTCACAGCGCCGCACAGTATATCCATATAGAGATATATACCGCATGTGTCACCAGCTGATATAGGGCAGAGCACAATATAACATCACCAACAAGGGGCAGAGGAAGAGAACACGTACAGCGGATACATTATCTATAGCCATTCCCAGCATGCACCATTGTATATACACCTTATAACACATGCACCATTGTATATACACCGATGTACACATGCACCATTGTATATACACCGATGTACACATGCACCATTGTATATACACCGATGTACACATGCACCATTGTATATGCACCTATGTACACATTCACCATTGTATATATACACTATGTACACATGCACCATTGTATATGCACCTATGTACACATTCACCATTGTATATATACATGTACACATGCACCATTGTATATACACATATAACACATGCACCCTGTTCACACATATGCACTATGTATATACGCATATGTACACATGTACCATTGTATATACATATATGTACACACACCGCCACCATTGTATACACACAATGCACTATTGTATATACACATATGTACAATGTACCATTGTATATACACCTATGTACACATGAACACCATTGATTATACACACATGCACCATTGTATATAACACATATGAACCATTGTATATACACATATGTACAATGCACATTGTATATACTGTGAGGCACGGCTACATGGGCCCATTTATCGGGGTCATCACATGGGTTACCCTTAGGAACACTGTGCACATGACCGTTTTTACTGTGAGCTACAGCTGAGCGTGTGATCCTGTCCGGTACACATGGTTACAGCTGAAGGAATCATGAGACAACATGAGCGGTTACTGAGAGCAATGTGTGTACTGATTGATGGCAGCCAGGTGGGTGTGTCAGTGGGTGTGTCAGCGTGGGTGTGTCAGCGCTGGGTGTGTTCAGTGTGGGGTGTGTCAGGTGGTGGTCAGCGTGGTGTGTCAGTGTGGGCGTGTCAGTGTGGGCGTGTCAGCGTGGGTGTGTCAGTGTGGGTGTGGCAGCTATGACAAGAGCTAGCCCAGGTGTTTGTGTGAGGAGAAGACAGAGACCAGAGAGAGGAGGCAGGAGATGACTGGAGCTCAGTGCAGACCAGATGACTGAGATGGAGGGTGCTTGTTCAGGCGTGGGGCGAAACATGTCTTGGAGGAGACCGGCCCTTCTCCATACGGGAGGCTCCTGACCCTCTGTTGCATGTGTGTGAACCGGTAGCCGGGAACGGAGGCGTTATGGCTCCTGGAGTGGGGAAGCCGTGGCTGAACCAAGTGGACGCTGGTCCGGACGTGGGGTGAAACACATCCGGTAAGGAGCCCATGGGGATGCATGGTATACTCGTGACTTAGGTTGCTAGACCCGGATCCGTGCCCGGTAAGACAGCAGTTCTCGTATACTAGTAGTAACTGTGTACCACACCAGGTGGTGTGAGACCACGTACGGCTTGAGAGCCAGATGGTCGTATCCACCAGTGGGACTGATCATGGGTCGTGCTATGGTCCCGTTGATCTTGGATGAATGTGTGTGAAGGCTGTCCGCAGTGTAACAGCCCGTATGAGACCGGTGTGAACAGGGCTGTAGATGGCTTATATAAAAGTGCCATGGAAGTATATGATGGCTTAGGTAAAAGGCCAGGTATGCTGTCTATGGGAGAGACCCAGTGCGTGTGTGAGCCTGTGGCCAGATGCAGGGGTTAGGAGGACTCCTAGAGGGGGGAACCAAGGCTGGTCCTGGAGGGCGCTCGGCTCCGGACGTGGGGCAAAAATGTACGGTAAGGGGCCCTTGGTGACACATGGTTTACCCGGGTACTCAGGTTGCTCAATCCCTGTTATGGACCCAGGGGCGCCACAGTCCATGGATGTAATATGATGGGCTGTGAGTGTGTGAGGATGTATGTGATCCATGGATGTGTTATGATGGATATCTGCACAATTATCTGTGTGTGTAATGGTACCCATAGATAGATACTAGAAAGATAATAGATATAGATTCATAGATAGATCGATAGATAGATCATCTGTTTTTCTATCTAAGGCGGCCGTCCACACGCTACGATATATGTAAACATATCGCTGGAAACTGCCTGATTTGGCATCGCTCCTACGACATCGTTGCGTGTGACAGCATGATCTGACTAGCGATAAGTGATCAGATCGTTAATCACAGATATGGGAACCGGACCCCATATCAGACGATGTTGATCCTGCAATCTGCTGCATCGTTCTGTGTGACACCGCCATAACCGATCTCCTGACCGATTTCTCCTATTCACATCATTGACAATCATCAATCGCTGGTTGTGTGAATGATCCCTGCATGGAACATCGCTGCTGTGTCCTGAACGTTATCTATACATGTGACACCTCACTAACGATGTGTCCACGAGCCGCACCCCTGACATCGTTATCTGTACATGTGACACCTCACTAACGATGTGTCCACGAGCCGCACCCCTGACATCGTTATCTATACATGTGACACCTCACTAACGATGTGTCCACGAGCAGCACCCTGACATCGTTATCTATACATGTGACACCTCACTAACGATGTGTCCACGAGCCGCACCCCTGACATAGTTATCTATACATGTGACACCTCACTAACGATGTGTCCACGAGCCGCACCCCTGACATAGTTATCTATACATGTGACACCTCACTAACTATGTGTCCACGAGCCGCACCCCTGACATCGTTATCTATACATGTGACACCTCACTAACGATGTGTCCACGAGCCGCACCCCTGACATCGTTATCTATACATGTGACCCCTCACTAACGATGTGTCCATGAGCCGCACCCCTGACATCGTTATTGAGTTCCCACACAAGATCGTAGTGTGTGACGGCCGCCTAACGGATGTGGGGTGTGGGGCACGGTCGGCATGGTGCCCCATGGCCGGGGTGCATCACATGGGCTTTGTGAGGTATGACCTGGCAGGGTAGCTCCTAACAGACATACAGCACAAGAGCCTGTTCACATCAGCCTGTTTTATACTGTGTGATCACTGTGTGAATGCTGTTAGACCTGACCAGTACACAGTGGGTTAAAGGGTTTGAAGAGTCTAATGATCGGAGCTGAGAAAACGATGGAGATCAGAGCAGTCCAGACCTCTGAGATGTGAGGTCCTGTCTGTACATATAGTGTCGGGTGGACATTACCACCGTTGGGGCTGTGTATAAGATTGTGAAGGTCCCATTGATAACCATGTGCTAAGATGTTATGTGATGTATTATGTGTGCAGTAAGGCTAAGCCGCCATAACCGCCATAGGGAGCCAGGATTGCTGCTCTTTGGGTTTGACGGAGCTGTAACCCATGCTCCCGGGTACATAAGTCTTAAGAGCGGTATATGTGCACTATAGTGCACTGTTATTTGTACTGTGGTGCTGGTTAATGTTCATGTGTGAGTGCACTATGTATTTACATGTGATCTGAGCAGTTTATAGGCATTTAATGAACTGTTACATTGTGTGTTACAGGTAATAACAATGGTCTTGGTGTCATTTTCAGTGGCCAGGCGAGGGCTTCCTCACAGGGGATAGATACAGTGTTGCAGTTTTCGCAGTGTGACCCGTGGTCGGATTTGTGGCCCTTATTGCTCCACGTTTCCGCCTCACAGTCCCTCAGATGCTCTGGGAGCGGCAGTGGAGGGGTTAATACCGTCTGTCTTTGTAAGTGACGGCGGATTTGTCATATTGCAGCATTTCTCCATCTCGTGCGGCGTCATTAATATTATTTACGGCGGGGAGGACGGTGATTCATCAGCCGGGATCTGTGTGCATAAACATGATGGCTTAATCACGGCCTGCAGAGTCCTCCATGAATATTCATCTGTGGCAGCGGATGGCGGCAGCGCAGCGCGGAGCTGTCACATTGTGGCGGTCATCAGTCCACGCGTCCATTCACTGGTGACTTATACACCGGCGTCCCTGGAGAAAAAGCCTCAGAAGGGCAGAAAGACTAAAGAGGGAGATGTCAACCGCAATAAGGAGCGCCATCACCGCCACTCCTGACTGACCGGTCACTACACAAAGGAAAGAGACGCAGAGCGAGGAGTAGGAGGGGCCCCACTGGACGTATGAGGGGCCCCACTGGACGTATGAGGGGCCCCACTGGACATATGAGGGGCCCCACTGGACATATGAGGGGCCCCACTGGAGGTATGAGGGGCCCCACTGGAGGTATGAGGGGCCCCACTGGAGGTATGAGGGGCCCCACTGGACGTATGAGGGGCCCCACTGGACGTATGAGGGGCCCCACTGGAGGTATGAGGGGCCCCACTGGAGGTATGAGGGGCCCCACTGGACGTATGAGGGGCCCCACTGGACGTATGAGGGGCCCCACTGGACGTATGAGGGGCCCCACTGGACGTGTGAGGGGCCGCACAAGATATGAGCACTCCTCCACCATCTCAGGCCGCTATTCTTGTGCACTATGAGAAGATGTCTGCTTCTATTCAGAAGAGCACCTCCCGCATCATGGCGGGTGCTCCATTCACTTCAATGGGGCAGAAATGAAATCTTATAATTAGACTTATGGGTACGTGAGGTAGATTTATTTTAAGCTGCTAAAGACGTCTTTAGCAGAAATTAAATCTGCAGAAAGGAAAAGGGTTAATCACCAGCTATTTAGCTCCATGTTTGTTTTGTGGCTAATTGAGGAGCCGCCCATTTAGGGGGCAGGACTACTGCAGGTGGTGCAGAGGGGAGAGGATCCTGCTGCAGTCAGTTGTCTTACAGCCAGACACAGGATAGTGACGAGGAGTCAGAGGACTGGAGTTCCGGAGACTTAGAGGATAGTGAGGAGGAGATGGAGGCACAGATCACCAGAGACACAGAGGACAGCGAGGAGGAGGTGGAGGACTGGAGACATAGAGGACAGTGAGGAGGAGATGGAGGACTGGAGACATAGAGGACAGTGAGGAGGAGGTGGAGGACTGGAGACATAGAGGACAGTGAGCACGAGATGGAGGACTGGAGACATAGAGGACAGTGAGGAGGAGATGGAGGACTGGAGACATAGAGGACAGTGAGGAGGAGGTGGAGGACTGGAGACATAGCGGACAGTGAGCACGAGATGGAGGACTGGCGACATAGAGGACAGTGAGGAGGGGATGGGGGACTGGAGACATAGAGGACGGTGAGTAGGAGATGGAGGACTGGAGACACAGAGGACAGTGAGGAGGAGATGGAGGACTGGAGACATAGAGGACAGTGAGGAGGAGATGGAGGACTGGAGACAGAGGACAGCGAGTAGGAGATGGAGCACTGGAGACATAGAGGACAGTGAGGAGGAGATGGAGGACTGGAGACATAGAGGACAGTGAGGAGGGGATGGGGGACTGGAGACAGAGGACGGTGAGTAGGAGATGGAGGACTGGAGACACAGAGGACAGTGAGGAGGAGATGGAGGACTGGAGACATAGAGGACAGTGAGGAGGAGATGGAGGACTGGAGACATAGAGGACAGTGAGGAGGAGATGGAGGACTGGAGACATAGAGGACAGCGAGTAGGAGATGGAGCACTGGAGACATAGAGGACAGCGGGGAGGAGATGGAGCACTGGAGACATAGAGGACAGTGAGGAGGGGATGGGGGACTGGAGACATAGAGGACGGTGAGTAGGAGATGGAGGACTGGAGACACAGAGGACAGTGAGGAGGAGATGGAGGACTGGAGACATAGAGGACAGCGAGTAGGAGATGGAGCACTGGAGACATAGAGGACAGTGAGGAGGAGATGGAGGACTGGAGACATAGAGGACAGCGAGTAGGAGATGGAGCACTGGAGACATAGAGGACAGCGGGGAGGAGATGGAGCACTGGAGACATAGAGGACAGTGAGGAGGAGATGGAGGACTGGAGACATAGAGGACAGTGAGGAGGAGATGGTAGACTGGAGACATAGACATTTCTGATGTTATATGACAGTGTGTGTAATGCTCCAGAGCAGCATTCAAAATTCTGCTGAACTTCAGATAGGGCCCTGCTATTTACTAGAAGAATGTACATATGGTCTGGCAGGTCACTATGGCGGTATGTATATAATGACTTGTGGCAACTGGAACATTTATACCGGAGTGACCGTGTGATCCTCGCGTGTTGGTTTAAGCATCAGATGAGAACAACTTGAGGGCTAGAGATCCACCCTTCAGTGAGCAACCCCAGGCTGACTAGGCCGCAGTACATCCAGATGGCTCCTCATCCTCCATGCTATCGGGTTATCCTCAGAGGTGTGTGATGGTGGCTGACTTTTCCAGGTGAGACCTCTAAATGTCTGCGAGACTTCTCTCCACTGACTCTATAGCAAACCCCCTACTCTGCTCTCACAGGGAGAAGAAACCTTCATAAAGAAGGATCTGGAAGCGCGAGGCTCTATTCTCACCTTAATGGTCAGAGTGTCTGTACCCCCACAACAGTAAGGAGAAGAGACGTGGACCCCCTGAGAGTGGCGGTGACCACCATGGACTGTACCGCTATGTGGGGCTGGAGTTCACAGGTCTACAAAAAAGGGAACAATCGAGCAGAACGAGAACTGGGTCGATTAAGGGGTAAAACTGGAACTGTGCTCAAGTCATGTGCCGCTATCTCACGTGTGAAGCTGGGACTGAAGAGCTGTGGAAACTGTGTGTAAAGAACTGATTGTCTCCATCTCAGTCTGAACCGTTACCTGGTCCTGACCGACGGAAGGCAACGATGACATGTGGCCTGTGAGAGGAGAGGTACAACCTGCACCGCACAAGACCATGCCCCGCTGACACTGCCACGCAGAACCACATGCCCCGCCAGGACCACGTGCCCCGCCTGGACACGCACCCACCAGACCACAGCCCCGCCAGGACCACGTGCCCCGCCAGGAACACGCGCACCGCCAGAACCACATGCACCGCCAAGAACCACGCGCCCCGCGAGGACCACGCGCCCCGCCAGGACCACGCGCCCCGCCAGGACCACGGTATTCATGCATAGAGTGTCAGGCATCCTGAAGCAATCATCCTTACGTACCATGCATTGCCCTGCACCACCTATACAAGTCGGCAATAGTGCCGAGAGAATTAATGCACTTTTACAGGGCATCCAGAGCAGGACACATGGCATTGTGCACACTGATGTCACCATCCAGTGATGAGGCTTTACATGGCTCCAGCAGACACATAGGCATTGTGCACACTGATGTCACCATCCAGTGATGAGGCTTTACATGGCTCCAGCAGACACATGGCATTGTGCACACTGATGTCACCATCCAGTGATGAGGCTTTACATGGCTCCAGCAGACACATGGCATTGTGCACACTGATGTCACCATCCAGTGATGAGGCTTTACATGGCTCCAGCAGACACATGGCATTGTGCACACTGATATCATCATCCAGTGATGAGGCTTTACATGGCTGCAGCAGACACATGGCATTGTGCACACTGATATCACCATCCATGATGAGGCTTTACATGGCTCCAGCGACACATGGCATTGTGCACACTGATTCATCATCCAGTGATGAGGCTTTACATGGCTCCAGCAGACACATGGCATTGTGCACACTGATATCACCATCCAGTGATGAGGCTTTACATGTCTCCAGCGGACACATGGCATTGTGCATGAGCTTTACACGTTCGGTGACGCCTGCATGACTTTATTGCTCGGTGGATCCTATCACGATGCTGCAGTCACGTTATTCTGCATCTGTATATGGAATCACAGGACTTTGTGATGGGTATTTGCATTTTCCTTAATGCAGACCTGACTTCAGTATTGAGGAGGGTTCTCATCATTTTGGCCGGAGCTCGATGTGTGCGTGTAGTAGATGGGATTTATGGCGGCTCGGTCGTTACTCTACGTTATAGCAGCGTCTGGATATTTACGGGCACACGCCGCTGCCATTTGGCTCCGTCTCACCAGGAGAATCGCTGGGTTTTGCTTTTTTTAAATGAGGCCGAGAGATTTAAAGACTTTAGATGGTTCAAGTTGAAATTTCAATACCCGAAATGCGTCGTGAAGTCTCCGTAGCCAATTCCAGCCTCTAAATCTCCCATTGTCGTTAAAAATGAAGGACTGGCTGGATGTGGAGGGCTGAGGGTGAGCCAGATGGCGGTGGTACAAGAGGTGGGACGCTCTGCAGGGCACATGAATGTGTCACTGTCCCCAGTATAATGGCCGCAGTCACAGCTCCATGAGCAAAGCTGCACCGAACACCGGCTCCTAACACAGGATAACGGTCCGTCTACGGTCATCGTCCCTTCACGTGTTCAAGGGCCAACAATTGGAAGTGACAACATACAAGTCAGGAATACGTGAACCGCACATGTAGCAGAGCTGAAGTTGGTAATTACAGATAACACACCGGTTATCTGGCCTCATACGACAACATTGTAATATTACAATGAGATGTTCTCAGCCACAAACTCATCTCTGCTACATAAATAGGCTAATGCTCGGCTCGAAACATGCACGTTCCAGCCGGGGCCACATTGCAAACTGCCAAGACGTGAGGACCCTTCCTCTCATTCTTCAATGGGTGATCCAGATCTCCAGTGTCATCACAGTGGAGGACATGAGTGTGGATCTCTGCACATGGAAGCATCACCACCTGGGAGGAGCGGATCCCACTTCTCACTCTGCGGGGGACGTCCTATTTAATATGATCCAACTTTATAGCAAAGAGTTACTTGGTGAAGGTGGGAAATTACGTGACAAGTGCATGAGTATAATGCACAGGACTACTACCCCAGGCGGAGTGCGTCCGTGTATCAGGAGGATGTGGATCCTGATGTTTGGGTGCAGCACAGGCCGGATCTGCCTCCTTCTGTGTCAGGAGTGGCTGGATCCTGATGTTTAGCTCCTTCTGTGTCAGGTGTGGGTGGATCCTGATGTTTAGCTCCTTCTGTGTCAGGTGTGGGTGGATCCTGATGTTTAGCTCCTTCTGTGTCAGGTGTGGTGGATCCTGATGTTTAGCTCCTTCTGTGTCAGGAGTCGTGGATCCTATGTTAGCTGCTTCTGTGTCAGGAGTGACTGGGTCCTGATTTTTAGCTCCTTCTGTGTCAGGAGTGACTGGATCCTGATGTTTAGCTCCTTCTGTGTCAGGAGTGACTGGATCCTGATGTTTAGCTCCTTCTGTGTCAGATGTGGGTGGATCCTGATGTTTAGCTCCTTCTGTGTCAGGAGTGGGTGATCCTGATGTTTAGCTCCTTCTGTGTCAGGAGTGGGTGGATCCTGATGTTTAGCTCCTTCTGTGTCAGGATGTGGGTGGATCCTGATGTTTAGCTCCTTCTGTGTCAGAGTCGGTGGATCCTGATGTTTAGCTCCTTCTGTGTCAGGTGTGGGTGGATTCTGATGTTTAGCTCTCTGTGTCAGGAGTGGTGGATGCTTGATGTTTAGTTCCTTCTGTGTCAGGAGTGGGTGGATCCTGATGTTTAGCTCCTTCTGTGTCAGGAGTGGGTGGATCTTGATGTTTAGCTCCTTCTGTGTCAGGAGTTGGTGGATCATGATGATTGGATGCAGCACAGGCTGGAGCCGGCTTCTTCTGTGTCAGGAGTGGCTGGATCCTGATGTTTAGCTCCTTCTGTGTCAGGAGTAGGTGGATCTTGATGTTTAGCTCCTTCTGTGTCAGGTGTGGGTGGATCCTGATGTTTAGCTCCTTCTGTGTCAGGAGTTGGTGGATCATGATGATTGGATGCAGGACAGGCCGGAGGCAGCTTCATCTGTGTCAGGAGTGGCTGGATCCTGATGTTTAGCTCCTTCTGTGTTAAGAGTGGCTGGATCCTGATGTTTAGCTCCCTTCTGTGTCAGGAGTTGGTGGATCCTGATGTTTAGCTCCTTCTGTGTCAGGTGTGGGTGGATCCTGATGTTTAGCTCCTTCTGTGTCAGGTGTGGGTGGATCCTGATGTTTAGCTCCTTCTGTGTCAGATGTGGGTGGATCCTGATGTTTAGCTCCTTCTGTGTCAGATGTGGGTGGATCCTGATGTTTAGCTCCTTCTGTGTCAGGAGTGACTGGATCCTGATGTTTAGCTCCTTCTGTGTCAGGAGTGGGTGGATCCTGATGTTTAGCTCCTTCTGTGTCAGGAGTTGGTGGATCCTGATGTTTAGTTCCTTCTGTGTCAGGTGTGGGTGGATTCTGATGTTTAGCTCCTTCTGTGTCAGGAGTAGGTGGATCTTGATGTTTAGCTCCTTCTGTGTCAGGTGTGGGTGGATCCTGATGTTTAGCTCCTTCTGTGTCAGGTGTGGGTGGATCCTGATGTTTAGCTCTTTCTGTGTCAGATGTGGGTGGATCCTGATGTTTAGCTCCTTCTGTGTCAGGAGTCGGTGGATCTTGATGTTTAGCTCCTTCTGTGTTAAGAGTGGCTGGATCCTGATGTTTAGCTCCTTCTGTGTCAGGAGTGGCTGGATCCTGATGTTTAGCTCCTTCTGTGTCAGGTGTGAGTGGATCCTGCTGTTTAGCTCCTTCTGTGTCAGGAGTGGCTGGATCCTGATGTTTAGCTCCTTCTGTGTCAGGAGTGGCTGGATCCTGATGTTTGGATGCAGCACAGGCCGGAGCCGACTCTGCAGGGACTGATTAACGCTGTGACATCTCCAGCCTCTTTCCCCAGATTCTTTCATGCATTCACAGTCTATGAAATGCCATAAGTTGTAAATGTCCGGGTGCATTCTTCACAGTAAACACATGTTGATGTGGAGAGGTGCAAGAAGTGCTCAGAAAATGCGACCCAAGGACGATCCAGCGAGGACTCATCCGCTGTCACATGAAATATCACTCACTTATATCCAATATACATAACATTTATCAACAAAGGAAGAGGAGAAATATCTTCATAGCGAGTGATTTGTGCCGTCTCCAGGTATTATTTATGTACATTGATGAATAATGCATGGAGGACGCATGTCCTAAACGTATGCCGCCATACATCGCCATCACTACCAGCCTTTAATGCAATCCGCTAATTCCGAGCGCGCGGGAGATCTATTGAAACGGCTTTTTGTGTTTCAGAAATCTTGAAATTTGCATTACAATAGAGGAAATGTAGAAGTGTCAGACTGTTCTCGGTGTCACTCAAGATCTAAATCAGGTGCATTGGAAAATTAAAGAATTTCAAGAAAAACATAACAGTTATTGAAGGAAAAAAAAAAAAAGAAAAGAATATATGAGACGTCGCTTATATGAAGGCACTAACCATGCAGAGCGCCCATCGGAGGAGCGCTGCGTCCGCTAGGAGTTATCCACACACTGCGGATTCTGCAGCAACTCACGTAGATGGGAAACAGCTGAGGAGGTGAGAGACTCTGGGGGGAGGTGGGTGACGCTGGGGGCACGAGACTGGGGGAGGTGGGTGACTGAGGGGACGGGAGACTCTGGGGGAGGTGGGTAACTGAGGGGGCGGGAGACTCTGGGGTGAGGTGGGTGACTCTGGGGGGCGCGAGACTCTGGGGGGAGGTGGGTGACTCTAGGAGGGACCAGAGCCTCTGGGGGTGGCGACTGTGGGGATATAAACAATTCTGGGGGTGCAGATGTGGCACCCATGAGTCTGGTCACCACAGAATGGTACTGCAGGTCATGCTGCACTGTATTGTTAGTCTGATGGGAGTAATGCGTTCTCTCCTGGAGACTGCAGCATTCACACAGGATGCCTGATCCCTTGCTAGGAGGCTATGCACTTGATGCCTAGGTTGGGCTGGCGGCACAGTCTCTGGGGTTAGTGAGTAGTGAAGCACAAAGAGAATTCCATGATAAATGAGCTGGGACACCCTCCTGAAGGATACCTGCATGGCGGGACCTCAGTTCCCAGGTCATCCTGACTTTCAAGGTCCGGTGGCAGAATCTGAGAAGCTGTGTGTGTCCCTAACACCCAACAGCAAATGTAGTTTCCAGGGGCCCAGTAACAAAGGGTCAAGGACCTGCTCCAGGCACGGATGCCCACAGGACCCGCGTTGCCCACTAAGCTGGAAAAGGAGTGAGGTGGTATCGGTAGTTCCAGAATCTGAGAAATCTTATAACAGAAGCCAGACTGGAGGCCTGGAGGAGAAGTGCTGTGTCCTGCAGATCTGTCCGGAGTGTATAGAAAACAATAAAGTGACCATCCAGTCTCCTGCTGTGCTAATTTCTGTTGCACCACATCTACTATAAGCTTTCCTGGGAGCCAGCCCTGGTCGGGAAGGATTAATCATTTGCACTGCTGTCACCACCTATCTCCCAGGGACCCCCTGCAATGCCGGACACATCTTGGCTGAACATCTCACCTGGCGTCACAAATATTATACTTTCTTTTTACTTATTAATGTCATTATAAACTCTGCACCCCTTGTACAGCAACCCCCTTTTCATGTGGAGCCAGGGCTTCATCTGCTGAGAAGGCCATCGCCGTACTACCCTATTCAGCAGTCTGACTATCCCAGCCCTTAGTGCTTCACACAATTGTGGGGGTGCAGACAATTCTGGACTCATATGTACATGCAATACACCCCATTTCTACACTAACAGACATGAATGCCATAGACTGGAGTATGGAGCATCAATATCTAACCCGAAGCTCTGAGTGCCCCTTCCCTGTTATTCTTTTAGGGCCCTTACTTGCTGTCCTTCCTTCTGCTTCTTGGGCCATTTCCACCACCTACTTTGTCATAACCTCCTCTAGAGATGACTCCACACAGGTCACCCCATAAGGAGGAGATAATAGGCAGATATCCAGGAGAGGAGAATGAGAAGCCGAGGAAATCCAGGCCCAAATAATCCCAGAATAACATGTTGACCATTATGTGCAATGACTTCACCAGGAGCCTCGAGTGTCAGCAGTGCAAAGGGTAATGGAGCGAAAGAAGCAACCGCGTGTGAGGAGGGATCATGGCGGCTGGATATATGGTAGACGGCCATGTGGACGGGCAATGTCTACAGCAACGATGGGTCACCGTGGCCAAAAATACGGTGGAGGCAGAATCATAAAAACAATGGAAAAGCTCTGATAGTGTGAGTGTGCGCCGGATAAACACCAGCAGATCACCGGGGTGAGTCTACTGAGGTGGCCATGTTCTGCCGGATTGTCCCAACCCTATGAGCGGACGGGGTACACCCAAACCAACAACTGTGATGTGTGAATTTACAAAGAAATTATCAGGACGAACTAAAGGCCAGACACAACCAGATCTGCACCTTCCATGTTTTCAGTAGATGATTGCTTTAAAAACGACCAATTTTTATAAATCTAAAACCGGATGTATTTCAGACCTTTTGGCCCCGACTGTAGACCATAGTATTATAGACAGAAAAAGCAGCAGACGGCTCCGAAACGCATCATGCTCCTCTCTGAAATGACATCTGTCTACACAGCGTAACAGGTAAATCCACCGCTCCTCCATTATTTATTTGGTGCCCCCCAACACCCACTAATGTGTTCCAGTTGGACATGTAGTTTTCTACTCTTACCATAAACTACATGCATTATTTTCAAAGTCTGAAATGGCTGATAACAGGGAAGAATAGAATCATAACATGGTAGAGTTGGATGGGACCTCCTGGGTCATCATGTATAGACAACATCCATCAGGAAATCAGCTCCCGGCCTCAAAGCGCTGCCAGTCCCATTCTTCCCCGCATTTCCTCCGGCTCACTCTCTACATTTGACCCGGTCACAGAAGAAGAAGTTCCAGGCTCCTCTCTTGCTATATAAATAAAGATTATTAACGTAATCTGTTTACCCTCAATTCCTTCATCCAATTCATTGATAAAGATGTTGAACAGCACTGGGCCCTGGACAGAGCCCTGTGCCCCCCTGGAGACATTTCCATCAGGATGTGCAGCCATTTATGACCGATATTTGGGTCCAATCCCTGAGCCATGAAAAAATCCTTTACCCCTGACAAAGCCACTAAGGCGAAACATGTGTTGGGTGAGTTCTCCTATAATTGGTGAGTCTATGTATGTCACTTGGCATTATACCAGTATTATTTATATTTGTTTCTTATACCTATGCTGGTGTCTCATTTGACATCTTTGATGTGAATGACCCATATGTTGGTCGCATCTATTCTTATGATATATATTGTCCATACGAGGTGTCTATTATGATACATGATCATCTTTTGGCATTCTGTTCTAAACCATGCGTTTGCTAGTGGATATATATATATATATATAACCTACCAATTTGACACCTGATCTGTGCAGCTGCTTTAGTGGTATGTTTTTATCCTTTACTTGTATTGTATTGTCTCTTCATGTAATAAACTTTGTACTTTTATATTATTTGTTGCCCTGCACACGTTATCTGTATGATGTTGCTTCGAGCTTCTGGGCTCATACATACAGGTTTGATTCTGTATTACACTATCCGTGTACAGCTATGAATCCACCTCAGTCGTCTTCTCCATTCCACACTTGGTCATTCTTTGAATAATGATGGTGTGAGATACTTTGTCAATGCTTTGCTGAAGTCAAGATACATAGATAGAGATAGAGATGAGGTAGATGACAGGTTAGTCTTTTTCCTTTAAGGTTTGTAGTTATTAGTGACACAAATATAGAGAAGATGCAATCTGTGAGATTCATCTGTAATCCAGGACGCTCAGGAAAACAGACATTTATCAAGATCATCTGGAGCAGCGGGAGGCTGGAGCTGTGGAGAGAAGACAGGACACGAGAGAAGCCGAGAGGTGAGAGATGCCGAGACGTGCCAGAGAAGTAGAGACGTGAGAGGTGCCAGGATGCGAGAGATGCCGAGACTTGCGAGAGATTGCGAGAACCAAGAGAAGTAGAGACGCAAGAGATGCTGGGACATGAGAGATGCCGGGACGCGAGAGATTCGAGGATGCGAGAGATGTCGGGACGCGAGAGAAGTCGAGCCGATAGAGCGGACATGAGAATGTCGGGACGCGAGAGATGTCGGGACGCGAGAGATGTCGGGACGCGAGAGATGTCGGGACGCGAGAGATGCCGGGACGCGAGAGATGCGGGACGCGAGGATTCGGCGCGAGAGATGTGCGGGACCGAGAGAATGTACGGACGCGAGAGATGTCGGGACGCGAGAGATGCGGGACGCGAGAGAAGTCGGGACGCGAGAGAAGCGGGACGCGAGAGAAGCAGGGACGCGAGAGAAGTCGGGACGCGAGAGATGTCGGGACGCGAGAGATGCCGGGACGCGAGAGAGTCGGGACGCGAGAGATGTCGGGACGCGAGAGATGTCGGGACGCGAGAGAATGTCGGGACGCGAGAGAAGTCGGGACGCGAGAGAAGTCGGGACGCGAGAGAATGTCGGGACGCGAGAGATGCGGGACGCGAGAGAGCGGGACGCGAGAGAAGCGGGACGCGAGAGAAGCGGGACGCGAGAGAAGTACGGGACGCGAGAGATGTCGGGACGCGAGAGATGTCGGGACGCGAGGAGAGGAAGTCGGGACGCGAGAGATGTCGGGACGCGAGAGATGTCGGGACGCAGAGAGTCGGGACCGATGAAAGTCGGGACGCGAGAGAGTCGGGACGCGAGAGATGTCGGGACGCGAGAGAGTCGGGACGCGAGAGATGTCGGGACGCGAGAGATGTCGGGACGCGAGAGAGATGGGGAGGAGCGAGAGATGCCGGGACGCGAGAGATGCCGAGATGTGAGCCCTTTACAATGAATATATTACTATATAATATGGTACAAAAGGCCTATGATCAGAAATCAGAATTCATCTCATCTCAGCAAGCCACAATATAGACATCTGTCCAATCAGACATCTGTCCTATCAGATCACTACAGATCAACTATTGATCAGCACAATACAAGGTATGCGTCTCCATGAGTATCTAGGGGAAAGCATCCCCCCCGAGACATGACCTGACTGTGTGATTGTCACAGATATTACATAATCTATTATATAATCAACGAATGGGTTTTTTGCCCCTTTTGAGTCCGCTCACGCTGCGAGTCGCCGTGGTCATGTGGATACGCCCGAAGCATTGGCCGCGCAGCGGCCATTGCGAGCAGTTCTAAGGCGACTCGCTATGCCGCGCAGCGGGCATGGCAAGTCGCCTTAGCAGCGCGAAGCATTGGCCGCGAAGCGGCCATTGCGAGTCAGAGACTCGCTCTGCTGGAATCCCGATGCATGTGCATCGGGCACCCAGCTACCGTGTTTCCCCGAAAGTAAGGCCCCCCCGATTGTAAGGCCGCCTAGGGGTAAAGGGGGGGCCTGCTAATGTAAGGCCTCCCCCGATTATAAGGCTGGGTAGGGGGGAGGGGGGGGTCTTACTATCGGGGAAACACGGGGGGGAAGGTTTACATGCATACATACACACATACAGACACATGCATACACATATATACACACCATACACACCACACACACCACACACACACATAGCACCGCTTCTTACCGGGTCCGGTGTGGGGTCCCCGATGGTCCTGTGCCGTCCTCTGTGCTCCGGTCCGGTCCCCGAGATGATCCGCTGCCGTCCGCCGTGTTCCGGTGCCGGTCCTAGGCTCCATGGTCCCTGCTCTTCCGGAGTTCAGGACTAGCTCCGCCCAGGTCATAGTGTGGGCCAATCAGCATAGCGGCGCTGACGTCAGAGGCAAGCGCCCGATGACGCTTGCTTGAGCGCCGCTATGCTGATTGGCCCACACTATGACCTGGGCGGAGCTAGGCCTGAACTCCGGAAGAGCAGGGACCATGGAGCCTAGGACCGGCACCGGAACACGGCGGACGGCAGCGGATCATCTCGGGGGCCGGACCGGAGCACAGAGGACGGCACAGGACCATCGGGGACCCCACACCGGACCCGGTAAGAAGCGGTGCTATGTGTGTGTGTGGTGTGTGTGGTGTGTATGGTGTGTATATATGTGTATATATGTGTATGCATGTGTCTGTCTGTATGTGTGGGAGTGTGTGGATGGATGGATGGATGGTGGGGCCTCCAATGTAAGGCCCACCCCGAAAGTAAGACAGGGGGCCACTTTTGGCCACAAAAAGAATGTAAGACCCTGTCTTACTTTCGGGGAAACACGGTAGTACATAATAATGTGCCCAGATCATCACTGTACAAATCTACACCTCAAAATGTAACAAAATGTATCAGTGTCCGCGTGTAAAGGGACCATTGCTGTGTTGCTGTGTACAAATGTAACAATGTGTCCATGATTTCACTGCAACCAGCAAATTGCCAGTGACATTGTTAGCAATGTTGCTGTGTGTGACGGTGCCTATAATACCGCCATGTAGAGAGTAGAATATAAAATACCAAATATGACATCACTGAGGGCAGGGAAGGAGGGATACAATACAAAAACAAGCATGGGGTGTACTCACTTCTGCTTTATGTAGTGTTTGCTCCTCTCCAGTTGTCCAGTTCTAGTTTATACATATGTTATTACTGTTGTGGCATTTTGCCTTTACTATTACATGTATATATGGAATTTCTATTTCATTACAACTTGCTATAAATTTGTGAGTTTATCCATTTGCTTATATTTATGAATTCAATATGATAAATATTTGTGTTAATTGCTATGTATCGGTGTACAGTGATTCTCACATCCGCTTTCTTTCCAGTTCAGGATTTTCAGACAAATGTGAACTTTTGACCTTCAGGTTTTTTTTCTCTTTCTCATTTGCATTTTTTCAAATCTGGAGGAATTTCACCTTTTTTGAAAAAAAAAACAAAACCAGATGCAGCAACATTGTGTCCTGTACGAAGCATTTATAATGGAGCTCGGGACAGTTTCGGCACTTGCATTTTATCATGATCTGGCTAATGTGGCACTCCAGGCACCAGACAAATACCGCTGGGTGCTTTCCCATTGGCATTTTTGCCAAAATCCAGCAGATCCAGATAAGAAAAAAGCATCTGCTGCAAGTGCCGCTGACCGCGGTCTTTTTCATGATCGCATCTGCCGACACCGCACTTTCCGCGTCTGCCACACACTTACCACAAGCCCCATAGACAATGCATGGGGCTTCCCGCGAGTGTGACACAAGTGCTGCTGTTAAGTGGCACTTGCGTCAGATGCAGTGTTTAGTCCAGATCCGGACAAAAATGCCAATGTGAAAGCATCCTTAAGGTACCTTTACAAGCAGCAACTTTTCTAGGAATTTCTCTGGCAATTTACTGGTTGCAGTGAAATCATGGACACATTGTTCTATCTTGTTGCTGTGTACAAATGTAACAATGTGTCCATGATTTCACTGCAACCAGTAAGTTGCCAGAGAAATTCCTAGAAAAGTTGCCGCGTGTAAAGGTACCTTTACTGTGGCTTTAAGACAAGGTGGAAGTGCCAGATCTGGGTGGAAACACAAGTCACCGCACATTTCCAGAACTCCATTAACAATTCATTACACAGGACACATTGTTGCTTTTTTTTCAAAATCTGCTGAATTCTGCCAGATTTGAAAAAACCCAGACGTGAAAGTCTCCTGATACATTACATGAACAGGTTTATCCTTTGTTTACTAATAAAAATATACATTTTACACAAATTAAGTTGTGTGTAAAGGATTTCTTCATGTGGTCATATTCTCAGCCTGGCTGGTTGTGAAATGTTGTGATAGATAAGAGATAGACTGAGAATAATCAGGCAGCTCTCCAAAATAAAGACAAAAGTGGAGTTTAGTCTGTGTGGTCTGAGCTGCTTGATAAAGGTCATACTGACCGAAACGTGGCACCACACGGATTAGAAAAGTCCACTTTTTTCTTGATTTAGGGGCTGTCTGGTTATTTTCTATGCTGATTTTGCTTTGTGCCGGGCAGTTTTGGGTTTTACACTCCACATTGTTATTTGAGTTTGGTGTTCAGTTTTTTAGTAGATAGATAATAGATAGATAACATATAACGGACAAAGATAGAAAAAGAGCAATAATCAGGGTGCAAAATTCATCAATCCAGGACAGCTTCAATGTATACAGACCAATATGAAAAAATGGATTGCAGCGCTCCTTCTGTGAAGATGTATAACCGCCTTTATTCAGCGCTCAGGTGCGCCGTGCGACATTTCAATACAGAATTTATTCTAGACACAGAAGAGAGTCTGTATTGTCTGAAAAGTCGCACGGCGCACCTGAGCGCTGAATAAAGGCGGTTATACATCTTTACAGAAGGAGCGCTGCAATCCATTTTTTTAGATAGATAGATAGATAGATGATAGATAGATAGATAGATAGATAGATACTGGTCTTTGCAGTAATGACATCATTAATTGGACACATTATTACTTTTGGGTCGTTGTTCCTCTTACCTTCTTATCACTTTTCCGTTCTTCTTATTTGAACAATGTACTGAAATACAAGCTGCCCCTACCATACGTGAGCCTGAGCTGAGTGCGGTCTCGTGTGATTGTGCAGATCTGCAGGCTTTAGCTGCATTTGGGGTGTAATTATCGCTGCATTTGTTATGTGACGGAGCGCCTCCCGCGCGGTGTATAGAGCGGTGGCCGGTGTTCAGACTGACACACAGCCGGCGGCGGTTCATCTCTCACTATCTCATGTGTGTGATCGCTGAGCTGTTAATTTCATGCTGTGTAAATATTTAACCAGTGTTTCTACTTAATGTGAATGACCTAAAAATGACAAAACTTCAATGAAAGGATATCGTCATCTTCTCCACAAACTTGTCGCTGGGATTGTCGGTTTTGGGGAAGTTTTTGATGTCCCCCTCCAGGCGTTTTATCTGATGATCCATGGCCTCCAGACTGGACTTCAGGTTCTGAGCAGAAACTGCAAAACAAACAGGGAAACGTCATTGATGAGACTCACTGGTATAAAGTCACCAGACGTCCGGCGCGGTGTCCCCCCACCTTACACATTCAGCCCCACATTCATTATGCACTTTGGACATTTTTCTTTTAACTCATTTGACAAATTGCCGTGGCCTCCTGTACAGGAGAGGGAAGCACAGGCAACAAATCCAACATGTGTGTCACTGGGGCCCACTGCCTCAGCGTCACTGCTCAGTTACATGGGAATATTACATTTCCCTCTTTCACAAAATGTATAATAACTGTGTATGTGGATGAATGATGAGCTGCGGCTTCCATCTGCACATAGAGAATCAAAGGTAATGGGACAACTGCAGCCAATGCTGGTGAGAGTGACTTACAGAAAGGCCCACCAGGAGATTCCCCGGCTCCCCGGCCAGCCAGTCAGTAGCTGGATACATTCAATAGTAACATCTGATGAGCTGCTTACATTGCATTCTCTCCTTTCTGCCCTGGCGGTGCTGCCCCCATGTTCTGGATGCAGATTGGAGACACAACTTCATGGTTGGTCTTTTTGCTTCCTGGTGAATTGCGCTGACACATTGTAATAATAGACACAATCATTTACTGCTTAATGTGAGAACAACCTCATTTGATTTATAATTATTTTCCACCTATAATTTACATTTCTGCAGCTTTCACACATGAAGTGAGATCCGGGGTGAGAACGTGATGTCATCATTGATAACGTTATAACTGTTACATGTTCACAGCACGACACTAACTCTGATACTGAAACAATCGCCTTCATCCACAGATCAGGACGGACGTTTCTCCGACCGAGGATATTAGAGGGATATTTCACCTCGGATGGAGTGTCCGGCTGCGTGATCTCATATATGAGGATTATTACAGTCACATATTGTAAAGCTCAAGAGCAAGAGATAATCAGACAGTAAAAAGCCAAAACCAACAGCGCCACAGTCCACACAGCACCGGACTCCCGATGGTTCATGCTCTGCTGGTTTGTGTCCCATTTTGATTCTTTTCCAATAATCCCTGGAGTAAATATTCATCCACTTAGATGAAGCAGACGTCCAGCACATGTGTGGACCACACACGGGGCAGGACAAGGTATATTACCGCCGGTCATCCTCCACCATGGCTCCTGATTAGGAGGAGGTTCGGGTCTCATCAGGACACACAAGGCAGGACAGGGTATATTACTGCCGGTCATCCTCCACCATGGCTCCTGATTAGGAGGGGGTCCGGGTCTCATCAGTACACACAGGGCAGGACAAGGTATATTACTGCCGGTCATCCTCCACCCCAGCTCCAGATTAGGAGGAGGTCCGGGTCTCATCAGCACACATCACATGGGGCAAAATAGGGTATATTACTGACGGTCATCCTCCACCATGGCTCCTGATTAGGAGGAGGTCCGGGTCTCATCAGGACACATGGGGCAAAACAGGGTATATTACTGTCGGTCATCCTCCACCATGGCTCCTGAGTAGAAGCATGTCCAGGTCTCATCAGGACACACAGGGCAGGACAAGGTATATTACTGCCGGTCATCCTCCACCCTGGCTCCAGATTAGGAGGAGTTCCGGGTCTCATCAGGATACATGGGGCAGGGCAAGGTATATTACTGCCGGTCATCCCCCGCCACGGCTCCTGATTAGGAGGATGTCCGGGTCTCATCAGGACACATGGGGCAGGACAGGGTATATTACTGCCGGTCATCCCCCACCCCGGCTCCTGATTAGGAGGAGGTCCGGGTCTCATCAGGACACATGGGGCAGGGCAGGGAATGTTATTGCTGGTCATCCCCCACCCCGGCTCCAGATTAGGAGGAGGTCCGGGTCTCATCAGGACACACGGGGCAAAACAGGGTATATTACTGCCGGTCATCCTCCACCCCGGCTCCTGATTAGGAGGAGGTCCGGGTCTCATCAGGACACACAGGGCAGGACAGGGTATATTACTGCTGGTCATCCTCCACCCCGGCTCCTGATTAGGAGGAGGTCCGGGTCTCATCAGGACACACAGGGCAGGACAGGGTATATTACTGCCGGTCATCCTCCACCCCGGCTCCTGATTAGGAGGAGGTCCAGGTCTCATCAGTACACACAGGGCAGGACAGGGTATATTACTGCCGGTCATCCTCCACCCCGGCTCCTGATTAAGAGGAGGTCTGGGTCTCATCAGGACACACAGGGCAGGGCAGGGAATGTTATTGCTGGTCATCCCCCACCCCGGCTCCAGATTAGGAGGAGGTCCAGGTCTCATCAGTACACACAGGGCAGGACAGGGTATATTACTGCCGGTCATCCTCCACCATGGCTCCTGAGTAGAAGGATGTCCAGGTCTCATCAGGACACATGGGGCAGGACAGGGTATATTACTGCCGGTCATCCTCCACCATGGCTCCTGAGTAGAAGGATGTCCAGGTCTCATCAGGACACATGGTGCAGGACAGGGTATATTACTGCCGGTCATCCTCCACCCCGGCTCCTGAGTTGAAGGATGTCCAGGTCTCATCAGATAAAAGAAGGAGGGGGAACAAGAGGCGCAATAGTGCCCTATCAATGCGGCACTAGATGTACAGTGGTGAATGAGGAATTCACTCACCTGGAACAGTTGTGCCACCCACAACTGGTTAGAAGGCGTAATTGATGATTTATTCCTGGATGGCTGCTGCAGGACTTCCACCGTCCACTCAAATGTGGAGATGTATCAAAACCGTGGGGAAGAAATGGTGTGTCACGGTCCGCGCTGCCAATGAACATCCACTCTGAAAAAAGCGCATTTGAAGATGGAACTTCAAAAATAACTTCTTTATTGCTTCCTACGCGTTTCGGTGCCCTCCTGGCACCTTCCTCAGGGATACCACCACCTCACCAGCCTCTCTTATTTATATCACATCTCAAATGCATGATAAGTGGGAGTGAACATCAATAATGACGTCATAATCGTCATCCAAGGGAGGAGGGTCACAGATTTTGGCGAAAAAACACATTATAAATATACATTCAATAAAACACATAATTATACATACACATTTAAAAGCAGGTTAAAACAACTGTGCAAAAACAGCAAGAATTTTAACAGATCCGCTCATAAAATCTATTAAAAAACAAAATATATAAATAAGGCATTGTAATTTCCTATCTGGGGGATAGAACCAGCAATTCCCACTAAGCCTTTCATGCAAGAATCAGTATTAATGACCAACGCCACTCATTCTGTTGCAGATTTCACCAAATAATTCATGCTCCTAGGTTCCTCAAAAAATGTCCTAACTCTCTCTAGAGAACTAGCACAGCAATATGCCTAAGGGGGCCGTCACACGGTGAGATATCTTGCCCGATATCGTTTAAGCGATCTCCTTTTTGATCGCTTAAGCGATATCGGGCAAGATATCGTTGCATGTAATCAAGCGATTTACGATGGTAAATCGCTTGATCGTGACATCGCTGATCTGAGGTTCGGTTCTCAGATCTTGCGATGAACGATGCAACGATCTGCATCATCGTGGTGTGTGACACCACGATGATCCATCTCCCAGCGACCGCGCCTATGCTGGGAGATGGTAACTATGGTACACGTCGGGTAACTAAGCGACGCGCGGCGCCTAGTTACCCGATGTGTACCATAGTAACGAGCGAGATCGCTGCTCCACATCGCTGGTGAGTCTGTCTGTGTGACATCTCACCAGCGATGTGAGCGATATTGTAAGCGATTGCGCGTGCACGTGATCGCTTACAATATCGCTAAAGATGTCGCAGCGTGTGACGGCCCCCTAAGACAGAAGACAATGAAAGAAGGATCTTATCTGTTCGGAAATTCATATAGAATTCCATCTTTGAGTATAAAAATGAATATTTAATTAATTGATTATAAAAGCATCTTTAAGAATAAGAGGGATAAAATCCATAAGACAGATCTAATAAAAACTCCCATAGAGTGACTGCACGAACTCATGTGTTGCCATCTAGACCTCTCAGGACAACATCCTGATTTCGCCACCTTGTGGACATAATAATACATTACCACATGCAGTTAGATCGTACAGATCGCATATGTGTGCCTCTGAATGAATGAGCTTTAGTTATACTGCACCTGTGTTCTTGTTCTGTCTCCGCTTAGCCACATCTCTTCCCTCATGGTAGGTTTACACACACCAATCATTGTATCCAATCTCTGAACCAATCTCTGGTTGCAGTGAAATCATGGATACATTGCTCCATTTTGTGGCTGTGTACAACATGGAGCAATCTGTCCATGATTTCACTGCAACCAGAGATTGGTTCAGAGATTGGATACAATGATTGGTGTGTGTAAACCCACCATCAGGGGGATAGAACCTGAGAGGTCTAGATGGCAACACATGAGTTCGTGCAGTCACTCTATGGGAGTTTTTATTAGATCTGTCTTATGGATTTTATCCCTCTTATTCTTAAAGATGCTTTTATAATCAATTAATTAAATATTCATTTTTATACTCAAAGATGGAATTCTATATGAATTTCCGAACAGATAAGATCCTTCTTTCATTGTCTTCTGTCTTAGGCATATTGCTGTGCTAGTTCTCTAGAGAGAGTTAGGACATTTTTTGAGGAACCTAGGAGCATGAATTATTTGGTGAAATCTGCAACAGAATGAGTGGCGTTGGTCATTAATACTGATTCTTGCATGAAAGGCTTAGTGGGAATTGCTGGTTCTATCCCCCAGATAGGAAATTACAATGCCTTATTTATATATTTTGTTTTTTAATAGATTTTATGAGCGGATCTGTTAAAATTCTTGCTGTTTTTGCACAGTTGTTTTAACCTGCTTTTAAATGTGTATGTATAATTATGTGTTTTATTGAATGTATATTTATAATGTGTTTTTTCGCCAAAATCTGTGACCCTCCTCCCTTGGATGACGATTATGACGTCATTATTGATGTTCACTCCCACTTATCATGCATTTGAGATGTGATATAAATAAGAGAGGCTGGTGAGGTGGTGGTATCCCTGAGGAAGGTGCCAGGAGGGCACCGAAACGCGTAGGAAGCAATAAAGAAGTTATTTTGAAGTTCCATCTTCAAGTGCGCTTTTTTCAGAGTGGATGTTCATTGGCAGCGCGGACCGTGACACACCATTTTCTTCCCCACAGGTCTCATCAGGACACATGGTGCAGGACAGGGTATATTACTGCCGGTCATCCTCCACCCCGGCTCCTGAGTTGAAGGATGTCCAGGTCTCATCAGGACACATGAGCAGGACAGGGTATATTACTGCCGGTCATCCCCCACCCCGGCTCCTGAGTAGAAGGATGTCCAGGTCTCATCAGTACACATGGGGCAGGACAGGGTATATTACTGCCGATCATCCCCGATCCCGGCTCCTGATTAGGAGGAGGTCCAGGTCTCATCAGTACACACAGGGCAAATGAGATGTATTATGTAAATACCGCCTGCATTGTACTTGGTGCAGCTGTAGGGCGCCCATAGCCACATAATGTGGGAATCTTATCAGACTATTTGGGATGTGACCGTGACTCCTGTGTCCTTACTTTGTTGTTCTTAAATGTGACCCAAAAAAATGTTGAGCTTAAAGAGGAGCTGTCACCAAACCAGGCATGGTGATCTAATTACAGCACTGGATGCAGCATGTCTGCAGCATCCAGACAAGGGGCCCCCCAGCACTTGAGCAGCCCTGTACCCCAAGATAATACACTTAGAAAACTTACATGTGCCAGCCATTAAGGAGGTGACTAGAGGCTGCAGCCAAGGGCAGATTCACACCCCCTGCATGTGTAATCTGCCCACCGCTGCCAATCATTCTCTCCCTCTTCAGCAGCATTAAACAGAGTTTTTTTTTCTTTTCAGAACTTGCTCTTCAGCTCCAGCCTCTAGTCACCTCCTTAGTGGCTGTAGCATGAAAGTATTCTAACTGTATTATCTCGGGGTACAGGGCTGCTCAGGTGCTGGGGGACCCCTTGCCTGCATGCTGGAGACAAGCTGCATCCAGTGCTGTAATTAGATCACCATGCCTGGTTTGGTGACAGGTCCTCTTTAAACGTTTTAACCATTCTGAGGTCACAGAAGAGCCAGTGATGAGTGCGGACCACGAGCGGCGCCATCCTACAATCCGCATATCTTCATCTCTGTACATAGAACATTCTGATACTTTGTATTTTCTGGAGATTTGCAGGCGGCAGCTCCTCTATGAAGACACTGTGCCCCTGCGGGACGGCAGACGGGAGATCAATGATTCCCAGTGGACGCTTTTCCCGTCTTCTCCCTGTCAGGGTGGGTGAGCTCCCGGTGACTTTTTGTCATTCATGATGAATGGGGAGGCTCATTTAACAGCTGCTTGTTTCTAAGAAGTAGCAAAAAATATCTTTTTTTTCCTTGTGTGTTTTGCAATCAAATAGCAGAAAAACAAGTTTCCGCGGTGACAGAACCTCATGACTTGTATTCTGGCATCTGCCACTATGTATCCATCTGTATACCAGTCTGATCCAGCAGGGGGCGCAGTACAGGGAGGGGAGTGCTCATGCTTGTGATTAGAGTTATACTCAGAGTAACATAGACCATAGAGAGCACAGCGGACCAGCGGGGGCCACCAATAACACTGGCCAGGGGCCAGTGTCAGACTGGGGCAGCAGGGTCCACCAATAACAGTGACTCTGGGGGCCAGTGTCAGACTGCAGCTGCAGGGGCCACAAATAACACAGACTCTGGGGGGACGAGTGTCGACTGCAGCTGCAGGGGCCACCAGTAACATTAACTCTGGGGGGACCAGTGTCCGACTGGAGCAGCAGGGGCCACCAGTAACATTGACTCTGGGGGGACCAGTGTCCGACTGCAGCTGCAGGGGCCACCAGTAACATTGACTCTGGGGGCCAGTGTCCGACTGGAGCAGCAGGGGCCACCAGTAACACTGACTCTGGGGGCCAGTGTCCGACTGCAGCTGCAGGGGCCACCAGTAACATTGACTCTGGGGGACCAGTGTCCGACTGCAGCTGCAGGGGCCACCAGTAACATTGACTCTGGGGGGACCAGTGTCCGACTGGAGCAGCAGGGGCCACCAGTAACATTGACTCTGGGGGCCAGTGTCCGACTGGGCAGCAGGGGCCACCAGTAACATGACTCTGGGGGGACCAGTGTCCGACTGCGAGCAGCAGGGGCCACCAGTAACATGACTCTGGGGGCCAGTGTCCGACTGGAGCAGCAGGGGCCACCAGTAACATTGACTCTGGGGGCCAGTGTCTGACTGGAGCAGCAGGGGCCACCAGTAACATTGACTCTGGGGGCCAGTGTCCGACTGGAGCAGCGGAGGCCACCAGTAACATTGACTCTGGGGGCCAGTGTCCGACTGGAGCAGCGGGGCCACCATAACATTGACTCTGGGGGCCAGTGTCCGATGGACAGCGGAGGCCACCAGTAACATTGACTCTGGGGGCCAGTGTCCGACTGGAGCAGCGGGGGCCACCAGTAACATTGACTCTGGGGGCCAGTGTCCGACTGGAGCAGCGGGGGCCACCAGTAACATTGACTCTGGGGGCCAGTGTCCGACTGGAGCAGCAGGGGATACCAGTAACATTGACTCTGGGGGCCAGTGTCCGACTGGAGCAGCAGGGGCCACCAGTAACTGACTCTGGGGCGACTGATCAACCACATGCAAATATTACACTCAAAAATTTCCCTCTGCTTCTATATAATAATATACTGCTGAGTTTGTAACAATAATGATGATTCCTTTATCTCTACATAGGGAAACAATTGTATTGTGCGAAATACTGATCACGTTGAACGGTAAGTGATATCCTACTGTAGAGAGGCCCACCGAGGATTCCCCGCTCACCCGCAGGCCAGACCGAGCCTCGCGGAGGACATGTCTCATTTTGTTTTTACAGATGGGTAATTTCTTCTCTCTGTAGTTACATGGGCTGCAATGGGCTGTGTGGTTAATGTGCGGTCTGGGCCTTGTACTGTACACAATGTGCTGCTATGGGCCCATTCTCCTGCCCAATAGGTGATGTTCCCCTGGGAACAGGTACAAATGCATCAGAAATGATCACATAGCCTTTATACTTATAGGAGGGAGCACTGACCCCTGGATTACCAGGAAACGTCTAGGGAGTAGGGGGTAGGAAACATCTGAATTGTAAAGTGCTGAGGAATATTATTAGCATTATATAAATAAAAATTATTATTATTCTTATGTGTCACCATAGCTGAAACAAAAAAAAGAAAATAAATCAGTTACCTTTACTTTACTGTAGCACTAAATTCCCCCCAAACTCAGAGTCCAGGAATGATTCTGGAGATGACAGAACTGCAGGGGACAATGCTGCTCTCTGTCTCTCCAGAGACTCCTAACTATCTGAGGGGTGACCTGACCGTACAATGACACTGTCGGCATTAATGGCGGATACACGCAGTACGCATTTGTTTTTATGGCATGTGTCAGGTGGGGGGGGGGGTAATCTGGTCAGGATCTCACAGATGAAGAGGTCGTGCACCTATCGCTGGGGTCAATGTGTCGTTCCTAAAATGAGTGATCCATGCTTTATTTTTGATTGCATAATTTCAGGCTGTTCCCTTCTCCCAATCCGCTGTCCCGTCACTTCCACCATCTGGAGGCAGCAGTTTCATTTTTCTGGGATGAACTTCCCCGCACCTCTCCGGCCTCGATGCCCCGCACCTTCCCAGCCTCGGCGCCCCGCACCTTCCAGCCTCGGCGCCCCGCACCTTCCCAGCCTCGGCGCCCGCACCTTTCCAGCCTTGGCGCCCCGCACCTTTCCAGCCTTGGCGCCCCGCACCTTCCCAGCCTTGGCGCCCCGCACCTTTCCAGCCTCGGCGCCCCGCACCTTTCCAGCCTCGGCGCCCCGCACCTTTCCAGCCTCGGCGCCCCGCACCTTTCCAGCCTCGGCGCCCCGCACCTTTCCAGCCTCGGCGCCCCGCACCTTTCCAGCCTCGGCGCCCCGCACCTTTCCAGCCTCGGCGCCCCGCACCTTCCCAGCCTCGACGCCCCGCACCTTCCCAGCCTCGACGCCCCGCACCTTCCCAGCCTCGCGGCCCGCACCTTTCCAGCCTTTGGCGCCCCGCACCTTCCATCCTTGGCGCCCCGCACCTTCCAGCCTTGGCCCCCCACACCTTTCCAGCCTTGGCGCCCTGCACCTTTCCATCCTTGGCGCCCCGCACCTTCCCAGCCTTGGCCCCCACACCTTTCCAGCCTTGGCGCCCTGCACCTTCCATCCTTGGCACCACGCACCTTTCCAGCCTTGGCCCCCACCTCTCCGCCTCGGCACCCGCACCTTTCCAGCCTTGGCGCCCCGCTCCTTTCCAGCCTTGGCGCCCCGCACCTTCCCAGCCTTGGCGCCCAGCACAGCCTTCTCTCTCTTTTTTCACCTCCCCGGGTTGTTGCTGTTGAGTCTTATCTGCTCGGGAACGTTCCTGCTCTGTAATCCACTAAACCAGTTATCCTGGAAAGTTGTGATCTATAATGTAAATGTTAATTGCTTTACTGGCGGCTTCATTCCCAGGACTAGCAGTTCGGCTATTTTTATCTCCTAATGTGTCCCTGGAAAATCACACAAACTGCTGCCCTCCTCTAAAATGTGCAGATGGCATCAGGTCTTCAAGATCAATTTTTTTCAGTTTTTTTCTCCTTCTCTCTGTAGCTTCCTAAGCAGCGTAAAATCCTCCGGAGTCCACACGAGCCCCACGGGCCACCGCCATCTAATTGGCTCACTTGTCATATGGCGGGAGGCCTCACAAAGGATTCTGGGTAACAAGATGCAAATGAGAAGCCGCTGGATGAATGTCACTCATTTTCTTCTCATGTTTTCTTTATGTGGCCCCTGATTGTTCTATACATCATGTAATAAACATATAGGAATGAAGATCTAGAAAACACTAAACCGGACTGCGACTCATCCACACCATTGTGCAATCACGATGAGGAGAGCGGCGCAGTCAGGAGATGATTGAGCACCGATGTGAGCCACGTCTGGGACCGAAGCTCATCTGCGTCACACCTAGAAATGCCAGAGGTGCATGTGACGGAGCGCCATGTCTGCGATTGGTAGAGCCAAACCATTGACTGGTGCGTGATCTGTAGACCCAGGGGGAGATGGTTTTCAGCCCTTGCACTCAGTGCATAGACTTTACCAGTCTAAAAACCCAACTGATTGTGAGGTTTCCTCCATGTGTCTTCCAGCGAGGATTGCAGTCCCGGTTTCTAGATTTTGTTGCACTTATTGCTTTGGCTTTATGAGTCTAGGAGTCCCACTACCTGACAATAACAGAATGTCTACGGGGCCCTCCTTTATCTCTAAGACATCCCGGATAAAGGAGGGAAATGGTACAATTACACTCACCGGTGACTACCGGAGGGTGAAGCTTTATTTCCCCCTCTACTATGTCATGGACTGTAATCATAGGGAGCTTCGCTGACAGATGGACGGGTATTAGGGGGTGGAGGTGGTTTTTTCCTCATTATTTTGCCTTATATATAAAGTCTTTATACAGGATGAAATGTCTCCTAACACGGTTTTTCCTGTAAAATCCTTGTTTCGTCGTGTTTTTATGTTTTATTGTCAGTCTGTGAAAGTGGTGTAATGCTCTGACAACATTGTTCCCAGCAGTGACCTGGAGATGGGTCCAGGCGTTCCCCCCCCCCCCCCCCCCCCCCCCCCCCCACCCCGTGCGGTTTCCATCCATTTCAGGCAATTCTATGGGGGGGTTGGGGGGATCCTCCAGAAAAACACTTGAGGCTCCCATAGACTTCCATTGTTCTCATTACTAGAGTTGAGCTTGTCCGATTGTCCTGCTCCATTCCAGTACTGAGCGCCCGAGCAGTTTGCTGCTTTGGCAGTGCTACATTATGTGGTTTTTTGTATATATAACCCTAACCAAAGAAAAACCCAAGTGGAGCCGCCACTGTCCGGATAGCGCTGCTCTAAGCAGGATCCATCTAGAAGAAACAGGCTGTTCTCTGTCAAACAGAAAACAGAGCATAAAGGCCACTTCACACACACAGATATCTGAGTCCAATATCTGAAAAGATCTCTGGTTGCAGTGAAATCATGGATACATTGCTCTATGTTGTACACAGCCACAAAATGGAGCAATGTATCCATGATTTCACTGCAACCAGAGATCTGTTCAGATATTGGACTCAGATATCTGTGTGTGTGAAGTGGCCTTTACAGATCTGTGCAAATCCAGAGAATCCTGACATCAGTGTGAACACAGCCTAATAGTAACAAGTATAACATTGTATCAAGTGGTATTGATAAAATGTGCAGGACGCCAAGAAAATGCAGCGAGTAGATCCGGTCACAACTATCGGACACCGAGCCTCCGCATATGAAGACCGCTACACAAACTAAATACAGAACATGTAAAATAAAAAAGATCATAAAATGAAATCACTAAAATAGACACCGGATATAGATAATAAAAATATACATAGTACTGTGTGTAAAATAGGGGTTGGGAACCTATGGCTCTTCTGATGGCCGCATCTGGCTCGCAGCCAAATCGGGTGCACGCCGGCATGTTCCGGGTGTCGCTCACCCTGCTGCCGTACACACACGGGTTAAGCCAATCAGAGGACAGCAGGTGCAGCCCAATCAGATCCCAGCATGTGACATCATGCGCCACTGCACCTGCTGGCCTCTTATTGGTGTAGGTATGGCAGCAGGGAGAGCGGCACTCGGAAGACCGCACAGCAGTGGACTGCGGAGGATCGGTGTGTATGTCTGTGTGTTTACTGGTACCCGCATAATGGTTGGGGCTGTAGATGGCTACAAAGGGGATGATGGGGATACTGCATGGGGATGATGGGGATACTGCATGGGGATGATGGGGATACTGCATGGGGATGATGGGGTACCATATTAGGGGCTGCAAGGGGATCATGGAGAGACCATACTGGGGGCTGCAAAGGCATATACCTAATATATAAAATGAAAAAATACCTGTTAGGAGCCGGCCATGGACTAAAGATCATTGGACGTAGAGCGGACTATATACAGCTCGGAGCGCTGGTTACACTGATAGTTTTGACTTATTAGAGATTTGCTTCTCAGTTTGGGGTCTCCAGCGCTCAATTGAAAGGGATTGTGACAATGTGTCATCCTAGATGACCCCTGGACTGTAAGGGTGCTGTTACACACAGCGATGTTCCAGCGATACCGACAACAACCAGGATTACTGGAACATCGCAGTGTGGTCACTGGGGGGCTGTTAAACAGGCAGATGTCCTCAGCGACCGGGGGCCGACCTCCACATTGCTGGTTAAGCAGGAGAAGGTTGGTAACTAAGGTACACATCGGATAACTAAGCACAGCGCTGTCCTAGTTACTCGCTGTGTACCTTACTTACCAGCCTTCTCCCGCTTACAGGCTGGTAACCAGGGTACACAGCGGGTAACTAGGACAGCGCTGTGCTTAGTTACCCAATGTGTACCCTGGTTACACATCGGGCGCGCTGTGGACCCGGCCGTGCAGTGCACACTGGGACATGTAGTCTTATGACTACATGTCCCAGCGTGTACTGCACAGCAGAGTGCACGCCACTGTGGCTGCGGCTGGTGGCAGTGCCGCTGCCCGTGCCGGCTCCCTGCATTCTCGGGACCGGCGCTCGTTGGTCTCCCGCCGTCAAACACACTGATGCGTGCTGCACAGCGGGAGACCAACGAGCAAAAAATGGTCCTGATCGTTGTGCAATGGATCAGCGACCTCGCAGCAGGGGCCTCGTCGCTGCTGCTTGTCACACACAGCAATATTGCTGGCGAGGTCGCTGTGTGTGACGTACCCCTAACGTTATCAGGTGTACATTACCATTCCTGCATCTGGTTGGGGGGTTGTGAGTGATTTGTTCCTCCCGGCAGGGGGACTCCTGGATACTCAACTTTGCAGACAGGCTGGAGACTTCAGTAAATGATTAGACTTTGAATTAGATCTCCTGATGGTTAAAGGGAGAGGTGTGAATATCTGTGCCCATCCCGGGAGGAGTGGGTGGGCTGATCTTGGAAAAGGCAGAAGAATGAGCCCCATGTTTATGTTAGTGAGTTAGTTAGTGCTGTGAATTGGAAGCAGAAGGATCTGTGCTGAGGTCAGGTCCTGAGCTTATGGATGCACTCTAGAGTTGGAGCTGGACACATGCTACGGTCATGATATATGGATTTAGGGAACAATCCTAGGGACTATTGTGGAGCTGGGTACACGCGAGAGCCATCATCTCTACTAGTTTAAGGACTATTGTTTCCATCTGGGTTCTGGTCTTGTGGATCACATTGTGTTCATCTACCTGGAGTTGATATAATACCGTATACAGATAGAAGTAAAACTTGTTACATCGTTAACCTGACGGTGATTATTACAACCCACAACTTCAGATCCTCACAATACCCAATATGTAAAATTAGAACTATAATTAGGATACAAAATAAACATCCACTTCAAATATAAAATAAGAAAAATACCTGATATATAAAATAGAAATATATGCCTGGTCTATACACCTCGTATACCTCGTCTATGCACCAACTTGGCTTTATATAATTACTATATGAATAACTCCAATATAAAAAGTGTGATAAAAATGTATAAAATGTGTGTGAATATACAGCAGTTCCCCTTCATTATTTGGAGGGGTCTTCTATCACAGTGGAGGGGGCACAGAGGGGTTACAGGTTTGATCCCAGTTTTGTGGTCCTATTACAAGCTCTCGTATCATCGCCATTTCATGCACCTTCAAACACAGGTTTTATTCCACTAAGTTATTTAAGGAAAGCGGTAAATCTTCAAGGCCCAATTTGTTTCCTCAGAAGCCACATTGCCGGGCCATAGGCCGTAACACGGGTGGTCTTATCTGTGCCAGGCAGGCATCTCATGTCGGTGGGGGGTAAAGGTTAGCGGACGTGGGCAGATAGTCAGGACCAGATACATCCTCTTTGATAACAGCTGGACGCCCTGTATCCGATCCCATCCTCAGATTGTGCTGCATTACACAGATGCAGAAAATATTTTAGAGAAATATCATTGTAAATATCATCGACATGGAGCAAATAGCACTCCACCACGAGGACGAAGGGCATGTGTAACCCACCAGCCGAGCATAAGGCGTTGTAACCCCACCAGCTCCGTGTCTTACAAGGGCGTGTGTATAACGCCACCAGCTCCGTGTCTACAAGGGCGTGTATAACGCCACCAGCTCCTGTCTACAAGGGCGTGTGTATAACCCCACCAGCTCCATGTCTACAAGGGCGTGTGTAACCCCACCAGCTCCATGTCTACAAGGGCGTGTGTATAACCCACCAGCTCCAGGTCTACAAGGGGTGTGTAACCCCACCAGCTCCATGTCTACAAGGGTGTGTATAACGCCACCAGCTCCATGTCTACAAGGGCGTGTATAACGCCACCAGCTCCATGTCTACAAGGGCGTGTATAACGCCACCAGCTCCATGTCTACGAGGGCGTGTATAACCCCACCAGCTCCGTGTCTACAAGGGCGTGTATAACGCCACCAGCTCCATGTCTACAAGGGCGTGTGTGTAACCCCACCAGCTCTGTGTCTACAAGGGCGTGTGTATAACCCCACCAGCTCCATGTCTATAAGGGCGTGTGTGTAACCCCACCAGCTCCGTGTCTACAAGGGCGTGTGTATTACCCCACCAGCTCCGTGTCTACAAGGGCGTGTGTATAACCCCACCAGCTCCATGTCTACAAGGGCGTGTGTAACCCCACCAGCTCCATGTCTACAAGGGCGTGTGTGTAACCCCACCAGCTCCGTGTCTACAAGGGCGTGTGTAACCCCACCAGCTCCATGTCTACAAGGGCGTGTGTGTAACCCCACCAGCTCCGTGTCTACAAGGGCGTGTGTGTAACCCCACCAGCTCCATGTCTACAAGGGCGTGTGTAACCCCACCAGCTCCATGTCTACAAGGGCGTGTGTGTAACGTCACCAGCTCCATGTCTACAAGGGCGTGTGTATAACCCCACCAGCTCCAGGTCTACAAGGGCCTGTGTATAACCCCACCAGCTCCAGGTCTACAAGGGCGTGTGTACAACCCACCAGCTCCAGGTCTACAAGGGCGTGTGTATAACCCCACCAGCTCCGTGTCTATAAGGGCCTGTGTATAACCCACCAGCTCCATGTCTACAAGGGCGTGTGTAACTCCACCAGCTCCGTGTCTACAAGGGCGTGTATAACCCCACCAGCTCCGTGTCTACAAGGGCGTGTATAACCCCACCAGCTCCATGTCTACAAGGGCGTGTGTATAACCCACCAGCTCCATGTCTATAAGGGCATGTATAACCCCACCAGCTCCATGTCTACAAGGGCGTGTGTAACTCCACCAGCTCCATGTCTACAAGGGCATGTGTATAACCCACCAGCTCCATGTCTATAAGGGCCTGTGTATAACTGCACCAGATCCGTGTCTACAAGGGCATGTGTGTAACCCACCAGCTCCATGTCTACAAGGGCATGTGTATAACTACACCAGATCTGTGTCTATAAGGGCGTGTGTGTAACTGCAGCTATTGCTTTGCGATTGCACCCGGCCAGGATTTGCCACCCTGCCCAGAGGGGTCCATCACTGGCTGCGGCTGCTCTGCGGTTTCATGGATGAGATGTTGTTCAGGTTAAATGACATTTCCACAATTATATCTGACACCTTCCAAAATTGCCAACACGGCAGACCAAGTTGCTGGCAAATCTGCAATCAGTCGGCATTTGTTAACCTCATTTGAGCTACTGAACCCCTGTGGTGGTCGCCTATGACGGGCTAAGCCTGGATTCTCCATCCAAAGACTCTCATTTATGGCCACGTTCAATGGCAACCTGGAGCCACCATGCTTCATTCCACTGTATCAGAAAAACAATGAGATCCAAGGATTGTCTGCGATTATTAACAGCGTGAAACCATGTCAATCATTCATTGTCAGCCTGAGACATGATGGATTGAAGTTACAGATGTAAATCCCAAGGATGACCTGAGGGCATCATACCCTTGTTAGAAGCAGAAACATCAAAGACCCTCCTCAGGGATGTAGATTTTGGAGAATTTGCTGATTTGTAGCCAATAATGCAAAACTCCAATCAGAGTTTAGGCCTCGGGTCTACACAATCATTAGGTCATAACCAAGGGTGTAACATGGAGCTCACAGGCCCCAATACAAATACTCCAACGGGGCCCCTAATTATTGCAAATCTTTAATAGCACTGATCTTTTTATATATGCCAAGAGGACTCTGGCTCCAGGGCCGGGTGCGATTGCAACCCCTGCACCTATTGTAATTATGCCCCTGGTCGTACCGCAGTAATAATATAACAAATTAAAACTGGGATTTAATATCCTAATAACTGAAATGTTGACATTTTCTGCTACAATAGAAACATTTACCATAGAGCTCAGCTGAGTGCAGCTCCGGAGGCTTCTCCTACTAAATGCAGGATGTGACACGTGCGGGCGGATGTCCTGCTTTACTGTAGAGAGCAGTAAATCTGATCTAATAAAAGTCAAAAGGCACAAAGGCCGAGTGACCTCCACCAAAGGGAGGCCAAAGGGGCCGAACAAGACTGAAGATGTGACTGCGGCTGATTGGGGCTCCTCCAGTACTAAGGCCATCATCACCAGGAGGCCACGGCTCGTCACACCCAGGAGCCCGGACCACAGACTCCGCCCCCAGGGAGCCATTGTGACCACGAGGTCTGAAAGCCGCACAAGTCCATGGAGACACCGCCAGGCTCGTCCTGGGTGAAGATTATGGAGTTTTCCTGTGAACTCCTGGAACTTCATGAATTCAGAAACTTTTGAGCGATTTCTGCTTTATGTAAATAAACTTTAAAAACTTTACAAAAAAAAGTTGCTATTTTTGCATAATTCCAAATAATGGAGGTAAAAGTGGGAGAATGCGGCGCCGCCCGTCTTTAATGCTAATGTAAAGATGACAAGCGCGCGCCAATTTGGCAAAACATTCTAGGTCTTTCCGTTAACAAGTAACACAGGCGCGTCTGATCTTTGCGGGTCCGAGACTTGATTAATTAAAAGCCTGAAAAGTGGCATATTATTATTATTATGTGACTACACAGAGGCACAACAAGCGCCTGATGAAAGGGTCATTTAGAAGTGAATAAACTACAGGATCATTAGGGGAACACACGATTCATATTCTAAAAGAGAAAATGAATCAAAAGGATGAAAATGTTCCAGGTTCGTGAGCGGGAATAAATGTGTCCTGCCGCTGAATTGTAATTGTGAAATATGAGGCTTCATAGGCAGGAGATATTACAAATGACCCGCCGGACGCTCAGCGTTACCGCTGGGGGAGAAAGGTTCAAGAGCTTTCAGCAAATAACACTCAGTGCGAAGGCGAAAGATCCTAAAGATACATGAAGAGCGGCTTCATAGGAGAGAACGACGGCACAACCTCCCTGGTCACCGTCTACCGGCTCTATGGGACACAATCACTCAGATGACGACGCGAGGGAGTCCTTACCACTGCTCTTCCGCCTCCTATATGGCCAATGCTCTGCACTACCTTACTCCATCTGTTCCCTCATCCACAACCCGCTATGCCCTCCTCACCACACCTGCCCCATCTTTCTCATCTGTGCTCTCCATTGTTCTACCCCTACAACCTTTCCTTCTTCCTACAAACAACTACTCATAAGGCGACATCAGAAAAGTCCTTACCATCAGCAGCCAGATACAAAACCAACACAGCAGTTACAGGATGCAGTCAGACCCCATTATCAGTGTGAAAGGCGTCCTATATGTGCATGGCAGGTCACCTCCCACATGTCTTTGTAGGTAGAGGTGATTTGATCTGCCTGCACCTGGGCTCCACATAATGGGGTCTGACTGCATCCTGCAAGTGCTGTGTTGGTTTTGTATCTGGCTACTGATCATAAGAACTTTCTTCTTCCCAAGCTGGTCCATTTCCCGCCGCATTCTCTTCCTCACCTGTGCTCCTGCCTCTCCCCCTCATACCTCTCCATTACTGACCTGATCTATCTGTCCTTTCCCTCTTCCTCACTGTGCTCTCTGCTCTCTCCTCCATACCTCTCCATTACTGGACTGATCCTATCTGTCTTCCCTCTTCCTCACTGTGCTCCCTGCTCTCCTCCCCCATACCTCTCATTACTGACCTGATCCTATCTGTCCCTTCCCTCTTCCTCACCTGTGCTCTCCGCTCCTCCCTCCATACCTCTCATTAACTGACCTGCTTCCTATCTGCCTTCCCTCTTCCTCACCTGTGCTCTCCGCTCTTCTCCCTCCATACCTCTCCATTACTGACCTGCTCCTTATCTGTCCTTCCCTCTTCCTCACCTGTGCTCTCCGCTCTTCTCCCTCCATACCTCTCCATTACTGACCTGCTCCTATCTGTCCTTCCCTCTTCCTCACCTGTGCTCTCCACTCTCCTCCCTCCATACCTCTCCATTACTGACCTGCCTCTATTTGTTCTTCCCTCTTCCTCACCTGTACTCTCTGCTCTCCTCCCTCCATACCTCTCCATTACTGACCTGCTCTATCTGTCCTTCCCTCTTCCTCACCTGTGCTCTCGCTCTCCTCCCTCCATACCTCTCCATTACTGACCTGCTCCTATCTGTCCTTCCCTCTTCCTCACCTGTGCTCTCGCTCTCCTCCCTCCATACCTCTCCATTACTGACCTGATCCTATCTGTCCTTCCCTCTTCCTCACCTGTGCTCTATGCTCTCCTCCCTCCATACCTCTCCATTACTGACCTGCTCCTATCTGTCCTTCCCTCTTCCTCACCTGTGCTCTCTGCTCTCCTCCCTCCATACCTCTCCATTACTGACCTGCTCCTATCTGTCCTTCCCTCTTCCTCACCTGTGCTCTCCGCTCTTCTCCCTCCATACCTCTCATTACTGACCTGATCCTATCTGTCCTTCCCTCTTCCTCACCTGTGCTCTCCGCTCTCCTCCCTCCATACCTCTCCATTACTGACCTGCTCCTATCTGTCCTTCCTCTTCCTCACCTGTGCTCTCTGCTCTCCTCCCTCCATACCTCTCCATTACTGACCTGCTCCTATCTGTCCTTCCCTCTTCCTCACCTGTGCTCTCCGCTCTCCTCCCTCCATACCTCTCCATTACTGACCTGATCCTATCTGTCCTTCCCTCTTCCTCACCTGTGCTCTCCGCTCTCCTCCCTCCATACCTCTCCATTACTGACCTGCTCCTATCTGTCCTTCCCTCTTCCTCACTTGTGCTCTCCGCTCTCTTCCCTCCATACCTCTCCATTACTGACCTGCCTCTATCTGTTCCTTCCCTCTTCCTCACCTGTGCTCTCTGCTCTCCTCCCTCCATACCTCTCCATTACTGACCTGCTCCTATCTGTCCTTCCCTCTTCCTCACCTGTGCTCTCTGCTCTCCTCCTCCATACCTCTCCATTACTGACCTGCTCCTATCTGTCCTTCCCTCTTCCTCCCTGTGCTCTCCACTCTCCTCCCTCCATACCTCTCCATTACTGACCTGATCCTATCTGTCCTTCCCTCTTCCTCACCTGTCTCCCTGTCTCTCCTCCCTCCATACCTCTCCATTACTGACCTGCTCCTATCTGTCCTTCCCTCTTCCTCACCTGTGCTCCCTGATCTCCTCCCTCCATACCTCTCCATTACTGACCTGCTCCTATCTGTCCTTCCCTCTTCCTCACCTGTGCTCTCCATTCTCCTCCCTCCATACCTCTCCATTACTGACCTGCTCCTATCTGTCCTTCCCTCTTCCTCAACTGTGCTCCCTGCTCTCCTCCCTCCATACCTCTCCATTACTGACCTGCTCCTATCTGTTCTTCCCTCTTCCTCACCTGTGCGCTCTACTCTCCTCCCTCCATACCTCTCCATTACTGACCTGCTCCTATCTGTCCTTCCCTCTTCCTCACCTGTGCTCTCTGCTCTCTTCCCTCCATACCTCTCCATTACTGACCTGCTCCTATCTGTCCTTCCCTCTTCCTCACCTGTGCTCTCTGCTCTCCTTCCTCCATACCTCTCATTACTGACCTGCTCCTATCTGTTCTTCCCTCTTCCTCACCTGTGCTCTCCACTCTCCTCCCTCCATACCTCTCCATTACTGACCTGATCCTATCTGTCCTTCCCTCTTCCTCACCTGTCTCCCTGCTCTCCTCCCTCCATACCTCTCCATTACTGACCTGCTCCTATCTGTCCTTCCCTCTTCCTCACCTGTGCTCCCTGCTCTCCTCCCTCCATACCTCTCCATTACTGACCTGCTCCTATCTGTCCTTCCCTCTTCCTCACCTGTGCTCTCCTGCTCTCCTCCCTCCATACCTCTCCATTACTGACCTGATCCTATCTGTCCTTCCCTCTTCCTCACCTGTGCTCTCTGCTCTCCTCCCTCCATACCTCTCCATTACTGACCTGATCCTATCTGTCCTTCCCTCTTCCTCACCTGTGCTCTCCGCTCTCCTCCTCCATACCTCTCCATTACTGACCTGATCCTATCTGTCCTTCCCTCTTCCTCACCTGTGCTCCCTGCTCTCCTCCCTCCATACCTCTCCATTACTGACCTGATCCTATCTGTCCTTCCCTCTTCCTCACCTGTGCTCTCTGCTCTCCTCCCTCCATACCTCTCCATTACTGACCTGATCCTATCTGTCCTTCCCTCTTCCTCACCTGTGCTCTCCACTCTCCTCCCTCCATACCTCTCCATTACTGACCTGCTCCTATCTGTCCTTCCCTCTTCCTCACCTGTGCTCCCTGCTCTCCTCCCTCCATACCTCTCCATTACTGACCTGCTCCTATCTGTCTTCCCTCTTCCTCACCTGTGCTCTCCACTCTCCTCCTCCATGACCTCTCCATTACTTTGCTCTACCTGTCCTATCTGTCCTTCCACCTCTCCTCACCTTGTGCTCTCCACTCTCCTCCCTCCTATACCTCTCCATTACTGACCTGACTCCTATCTGTTCTTCCCTCTTCCTCACCTGTGCTCTCCGCTCTCCTCCCTCCATACCTCTCCATTACTGACCTGCCTCTATCTGTTCTTCCCTCTTCCTCACCTGTGCTCTCTGCTCTCCTCCCTCCATACCTCTCCATTACTGACCTGCCTCTATCTGTCTTTCCCTCTTCCTCACCTGTGCTCCCTGCTCTCCTCCCCTCATACCTCTCCATTACTGACCTGCTCCTATCTGTCCTTCCCTCTTCCTCACCTGTGCTCTCCGCTCTCCTCCCTCCATACCTCTCCATTACTGACCTGCTCCTATCTGTCCTTCCCTCCTCACCTGTGCTCTCCGCTCTCCTCCCTCCATACCTCTCCATTACTGACCTGCTCCTATCTGTCCTTCCCTCCTCACCTGTGCTCTCGCTCTCCTCCCTCCATACCTCTCCATTACTGACCTGCTCCTATCTGTCCTTCCCTCTTCCTCACCTGTGCTCTCGCTCTCCTCCCTCCATACCTGTCTATTACTGACCTGCTCCTATCTGTCCTTCCCTCCTCACCTGTGCTCTCGCTCTCCTCCCTCCATACCTCTCATTACTGACCTGCTCCTATCTGTCCTTCCTCTCCTCACCTTGCTCTCGCTCTTCTCCCTCCATACCTCTCCATTACTGACCTGCTCCTATCTGTCCTTCCCTCTCCACTGTGCTCTCCTGCTCTCTCTCCTCCATACCTCTCCATTACTGACCTGCTCCTATCTGTCCTTCCTCCTCATTCCGTCACCATCTGCTCTCCCACTCTTTCTCTCCCTCCATACCTCTCCATTACTGACCTGCTCCTATCTGTCCTTCCCTCTTCCTCACCTGTGCTCTCCATTCTCCTCCCTCCATACCTCTCCATTACTGACCTGCTCCTATCTGTCCTTCCCTCTTCCTCACCTGTGCTCTCCGCTCTCCTCCCTCCATACCTCTCCATTACTGACCTGATCCTATCTGTCCTTCCCTCTTCCTCACCTGTGCTCCCTGCTCTCCTCCCTCCATACCTCTCCATTACTGACCTGATCCTATCTGTCCTTCCCTCTTCCTCACCTGTGCTCCCTGCTCTCCTCCCTCCATACCTCTCCATTACTGACCTGCTCCTATCTGTCCTTCCCACTTCCTCCCCTGTGCTCTCCGCTCTCTTCCCTCCATACCTCTCCATTACTGACCTGCTCCTATCTGTCCTTCCTTCCTCACCTGTGCTCTCCGCTCTCCTCCCTCCATACCTCTCCATTACTGACCTGCTCCTATCTGTCCTTCCCTCTTCCTCCCCTGTGCTCTCCGCTCTCCTTCCTCCATACCTCTCCATTACTGACCTGCTCCTATCTGTCCTTCCCTCTTCCTCCCCTGTGCTCTCTTCTCTCTTCCCTCCATACTGGTCTATTATGGCCCTCCCTTCCCTGTCCAATCATTTCCCTTCTCACCTGTGCAGTTCACTGTGCTCTTGTGGTAGAGGATGAGTGTATAGCGAGGCAGCGCTCTCTGACCCTATATATACTGTATATTGCTCTTACACGGGGTCTTGTATAGTCTATGTCACATGCTGCTTCCATGAGCCATTTCTTTCTTCCGCTGGTCACATCTGGCGGCCCCTCTCCTCTTCACCTGTCCTTTCTTTAGCTGTTCTTCCTCTGTTTTTGGGGATCGGTGTATGGACCCTTCTGCCTCTGATCACACAGGTGATATTTGAAGCTTGTTCCTCTGATGATCAGCGACACCTGACCTGTCTGGCAGCTGCTTATCCTTTTCCCCCATTGATATCACATGTGGCTGCCTGATTACTGATGTTCTGCTGATGAGGCGTTTTCCAAAGATTATTTAGCCAGCAACAATCTCATTCACAAATCTAAAAACTCCTTCCAAAAGAGAAGTCGAAACCCCAAAACAACCCTCACATCATTCAGGCCAATTAAGATTAAATGTTTATTTGGAGCCACTTCATAGATTCCAGTAATATCCCCAGTCTTCTCTTCCATTCATCATCACCAGGTTTCTGTCTCTTGATATATGAGGCTTTCCTGCCCCCGCCTGACGCTTCCTATGGCATCCCGTGCAGTGGACTCTGATCCGACCATCTTGTGCTCATTACAAACTGACATCACAATGAAATGTCAATTGGATGTTCAAGTGAATGTTAACGGTTTCCTCATGTAAAGTAACAGGATTGTACCGGCGAGCCGTCAGCTCCGAGCGGCCGAGACGTGAACAGCGGAGAATCGCATTACGCCTATGAGAACTCGATTAAAGATTTGATGTATGTGGAAATGAAAGCCAGTGATACATAGATAAAGGCTGACACAATTCACATTTCCATAGCGCCGTTTTCCACATTGAGACTCATTACGCTACGGCTCGACTAACTACATCAGGGACATTAGAGCGGGAAGTGGTTATTGATGGCCCTCATTGTTCTAAGTTCATACATGAAATCATTTCAGCCCTAATGACCGTCATACCCTTTTTAACCTTGATGGCTCGAAATTAGAAGCCAGAATTAATGACTCTAATGTCTCTCGACTTCAAGAGCTGCAAAAAGAATCCAAAACTGTGGCGTGCCACCGAACTGAGACCTTCCATTAACTCCTTGTGAGAGAGCAATTGTAACGAGACGTCTGGTCACTGAAAAGCTCCTTTGTTACATTGTATCCAACAAATAAAATGTGATTTTATAGAGGAACTCCAGTAGAGTAACAAGAGTCCCCTCCTGATCCAGCCAGTCCCCCCCCCCTCATCCAGCTACTGTCCCCACTTCATCCAGCCAGTGCCCCTTCCTCATTCAGCTGGTGCTACTCCCTCACCCATCGGTGCCCCCTCCTCACTCCCAGCCGGTGCCACCCCTCCTCACCCAGCCAGTGCCCCCTCCTCACCCAGCCAGAGTCCCCTCCTCATCCAGCCAGTGCCCCCCCCCCCCTCATCCAGCCAGTGTCCCCTCCTCATCCAGCCAGTGCCCCCCCCTCATCCAGCCAGTGTCCCCTCCTCATCCAGCCAGTGCCCCCCCTCATCCAGCCAGTGTCCCCACTTCATCCAGCCAGTGCCCCCCCCTCATCCAGCCAGTGTCCCCACTTCATCCAGCCAGTGCCCCTTCCTCATCCAGCTGATGCTACTCCCTCACCCACCGGTGCCACCCCTCCTCACCCAGCCGGTGCCCCCTCCTCACCCAGCCGGTGCCCCCTCCTCACCCAGCCAGTGCCCCCTCCTCACCCAGCCAGTGCCCCCTCCTCACCCAGCCAGTGCCCCCTCCTCATCCAGCCAGTGCCCCCCCTCATCCAGCCAGTGTCCCCACTTCATCCAGCCAGTGCCCCCCTCCTCACCCAGCCAGTGCCCCCTTCTCACCCAGCCGGTGCCCCTCCTCACCCAGCCAGTGCTCCCTCCTCACCCAGCCGGTGACCCCTCCTCACCCAGCCAGTGCCTCCTCATCCAGCTGGTGACCCCTCCTCACCCAGCCGAAGCCTCCTCATCCAGCCGGTGCCCCTTCCTCACCCAGCCGGTGTCTCCTCCTCATCCAGCCCTCACCCAGCCAGTGTCCCTTCATAGCAGCAAAAAACAGAAACATATCCAGAAAATGTACATGAATAAGCAATGGTGGCTTCAGAGAGATACACACCTTAGCATAAGACCAAAAGAAGCAATGGCTACTCCATAGAGATGCATAATGATGGCTCTATAGAGATACACATCTCAATGTAAGACCAAAAGAAGCAACGGTGGCTATAGAAATACACGTCTCTACATAAGATCAAGAGAAGCAACGGAGGCTCCATAGAGATAAACATCTCAGAATAGGGCTGCATTCACACGGATATTTTCATTATAATAAGGAGTTTACATTCTTTTTTCCTAGATGTTTCCATGTAGGTTACTTTGTGTTATGACCCCGGACATTCTGCTCACTGGTTTTCCATTGGTTCATTAATGAGTTTTTTCTCCACAATCACAGTGACCATTACACAGCGCCTGGCATCCAACTGAAGTGGACAATTGGGAGGAGACTATGATGAAATCACTGTCTATAGGCCAATCAGCACTAATGAAGACAATAGAAGTTATGCTAATTGGCTGAGAGCTGTGACAACAACATACAGAACTTTTCTTGAATGTTCTTTCCAGCTGGAAGAACAGAACCTCAGTGATCCGTATGTTAGTTCATATCCTCCAGTTTATTGCGGCCCCTGCCTCTCTCCTGATGACGTTCCAGCTGGGATTCCTCAGATTCTCCTCTGTTCTGATCTATATGGTCAGATCAGCGCCATCCATCTACTACACAACACTGTGGCCCATCCATGCTGCATCTCCTTACATTGGCGCCATCCATCTACTACACAACACTGTGGCCCATCCATGCTGCATCTCCTTACATTGGCGCCATCCTTCTACCACATAACACTGTACCTACCCCCCCTCCATACTGCACCGCCTTACATTAGCGCCATCCTTCTACCACACAATACCGTACCCTCCGCCCGTCCATACTGCACCTCCTTACATTGGCGCCATCCTTCTACCACATAACACTGTACCTACCCCCCCTCCATACTGCACCGCCTTACATTAGCGCCATCCTTCTACCACACAATACCGTACCCTCCGCCCGTCCATACTGCACCTCCTTACATTGCCGCCGTCCTTCTACCACACAACACTGTACCCTCCGCCCGTCCATGCTGCACTTCCTTACATTAGCGCCGTCCTTCTACCACATAACACCGTACCCTCCGCCCGTCCATACTGCACCTCCTTACATTGCCGCCGTCCTTCTACCACATAACACCGTACCCTCTGCCCGTCCATGCTGCACCTCTTTACATTGGCGCCATCCTTCTACCACATAACACACGTACCCTCCGCCCGTCCATACTGCACCTCCTTACATTGGCGCCATCCTTCTAACATAACACCGTACCCTCTGCCCGTCCATGCTGCACCTCTTTACATTGGCGCCATCCTTCTAACACAACACTGTACCCTCCGCCCGTCCATGCTGCACCGCCTTACATTGGTGCCATCCTTCTACCACATAACACCGTACCCTCCGCCCGTCCATGCTGCACCTCTTTACATTGGCGCCATCCTTCTAACACAACACTGTACCCTCCGCCCGTCCATGCTGCACCGCCTTACATTGGTGCCATCCTTCTACCACATAACACCGTACCCTCCGCCCGTCCATGCTGCACCTCTTTACATTGGCGCCATCCTTCTACCACATAACACCGTACCCTCCGCCCGTCCATGCTGCACCTCTTTACATTGGCGCCATCCTTCTAACACAACACCGCACCCTCCGCCCGTCCATGCTGCACCTCTTTACATTGGCGCCATCCTTCTACCACATAACACCGTACCCTCCGCCCGTCCATGCTGCACCTCTTTACATTGGCGCCATCCTTCTAACACAACACCGTACCCTCCGCCCGTCCATACTGCACCTCCCGCCCATATTACATTGCTGCTTTGTCCTTGAATCAATGTTGCAATTTTTCTTTTCCTTTCTTAAAGGTTTTCAATAACAGGAAAAGAAATGAGACACTTCCCTGGTTATTTCCCAATATATTATAAAGATTTACTGTATGAGTCCGACACTTATCCCCAAGAACTTATTATAATATTTAATTATAAAACTTAACTACTGAGCCCGTCATCATCCAGAACTTTCTAACATTTATTTAACGCGGTAAATTCACTTCTCTGGCTGAATCTCCTTTTCTTCATTTCTCCATTCGTTATTGTTCCTTTCTTTCCTTCCTTTCTAGACTTAATTATGTTTCTCGGTTATTTATTGCATTTTAACCAAAGCTCTGAACAATCACTTAAAAACAAGGAATTATATGATGCAATAAACATTAAATCACCGCGGTATCATTTATCCTCGGTTGTAGCAGAGGAGCTCGGCTCTTTCCACCCAATCTGACGACTCTCCGATGCTCCGGTGCGGATAGACGACGTTTCCACTAATGTCAGATTATCTTCAGTGTTTCTATACCGGCCGCCATCACAGGTCCGAGATCTAGAAAGATCCTCATAGATGTGGGCGAGCGCCTGGGCCTCTATAAATAGCAGAGTGGAGGTCGCCGAGCGCCTGGGCCTTTATAAATAGCAGAGTGGAGGTCGCCGAGCGCCTGGGCCTTTATAAATAGAGTGGAGGTCGCCGAGCACCTGGGCCTCTATAAATAAAGTGGAGGTCGCCGAGCGCCTGGGCCTCTATAAATAGAGTGGAGGCCACCGAGCGCCTGGGCCTCTATAAAGAGCAGAGTGGAGGCCGCTGAGCACCTGGGCCTCTATAAATAGCAGAGTGGAGGCCGCCGAGCGACTGGGCCTCTATAAATAGCAGAGTGGAGGCCGTCAAGCGCCTGGGCCTCTATATAAATAGAGTGGAGGTCGCTGAGCGACTGGGCCTCTATAAATAGCAGAGTGGAGGCCGTCAAGCGCCTGGGCCTCTATATAAATAGAGTGGAGGTCGCTGAGCGCCTGGGCCTCTATAAATAGCAGAGTTGAGGCTGCTGAGTGCCTGGGCCTCTATAAATAGGAGAGTGGAGGCCGCTGAGCACCTGGGCCTCTATAAATAGCAGAGTGGAGGCTGCTGAGCGCCTGGGCCTCTATAAATAGCAGAGTGGAGGCAGTCAAGCGCCTGGGCCTCTATATAAATAGAGTGGAGGTCGCTGAGCGCCTGGGCCTCTATAAATAGCAGAGTTGAGGCTGCTGAGTGCCTGGGCCTCTATAAATAGCAGAGTGGAGGCCACAGTCTCAGAAGGAGCCACTGTCAGGAAGGGAAGGTATGAGGAAGACAATGGTGAGAAAATGAGTGCAGCCATGAAAGCACTGGAGACTGCGGCACAAACTCATCACGTCTCCATGTGCGACACCGAGATCTGAGGCACCGGGCGACACCGCCTGCAGAACCACAACAGTGAAAAACACCGCACTCCATACAAATCATCCCCAAACCCAAGGCCAGAGAGGGAAATGAAAGACGCTGCAGCAGCCGGGACGAGAAGGAAAATGATGATCTACAAGGTTTCCTATAATGTATAATGTAAGAATTTCATAACCAGATCTGAAATTGGCAGCAAATTAAAAGAACCTGCTGGGACTTGTAGTGCAACAAAAAATGATAAAGTAACAAAGCCGACATCAGATACCGTCCAAACCCGATAGCTACAAAATTGCAATAATGAAACTTCAGAGGGAAGACATCAAACAGGAATAAAACCACTATAACACTGCCCCTATGTGTGGCGCCCCTGCGGTCTGGTCACCACAGAGGTACTGCACCCTAAGCTATAGGTTTAGTATCCCGCTCCCAGGTAAGGAGGTGACATAAACCCGGGACACACACACCTGCACTAGGAGGGAAAGCCCCTTCTTCAGGCTGGAGGAAGGAATAGGCAGAAAGGGTGAGAACAGAAGGTAGGAAAAGCAGAGAGGAAGAGGAGGAGTTACATCAGGTAGAGGGAGAGAACCTGAGATGCCTGGTAGTTGACCAGACAGCTAACCCGGAGGATGCCGTGCCCCTGCTGGGCTGCTGAACTGAACAGTGAGTAAACCTCCGAGAACTGCAACCCCAGAGTCCTCCTGTTATTCCACACGCTCTTCCTGCCACCAATTGCGTCCTTAAGTTTCTGCAGGACAAAGTACATCCCTGAGGAAGGAGTTTGGGATACGACTCCGAAACATGTTGGAAATAAACTGGCTACTACCATATCCAGGCATACCGGGGTGTCTGGTTTTTACATCATACGAAGACAGCAGCTCGGACCACGAGGTACTTTGTCCTGCAGAAACGTATCGTGACCACAGTGACCTGTGGAGGTCCGGTCCTTGCAGCACCTGTACTGTGATCAGCTGTGATCACGCCGGTTGTGTGCTACACAACCTTATCAGGTGAGCAGTTCCTAGATTCCACCTTAATAATCCTGTCTCCTAAGGATAAGACCCTATATGCACATTCTCCCCCTATTCTAGACCTATTGCATCCTGACCATCACTGTCCTAATAGACTGTACCATTTGCCCTGGGGCTCTGCTCCACCTGTGGGAAGCGATACCATCCCGTCTACACTAACATCTGTCCTAGCGGTCCTAATCTGCAGCATCGGCCATCCAAGGCTGAACACTACAGGTGGCGTCACAATCATTCCCTGTAAATATTACCCCTTTAACTGCACAGCCAGGACCACGGGGCCGGGTCACCGCCACAGTGACAACCCAAAGAACTAACTGGCCCAGTTACTGAGTACCCTATGGCCCTGGTGGGCGTTGCATATGTACAAGAATATAACTACTATAATACTGCTCCTATGTACAAGAATATAACTACTATAATACTGCTCCTATATACAAGAATATAACTACTATAATACTGCCCCTATATACAAGAATATAACTACTATAATACTGCTCCCATATACAAGAATATAACTACTATAATACTGCCCCTATATACAAGAATATAACTACTATAATACTGCTCCTATATACAAGAATATAACTACTATAATACTGCCCCTATATACAAGAATATAACTACTATAATACTGCTCCTATATACAAGAATATAACTACTATAATACTGCCCCTATATACAAGAATATAACTACTATAATACTGCCCTATATACAAGAATATAACTACTATAATACTGCCCCTATATACAAGAATATAACTACTATAATACTGCTCCTATATACAAGATAAACTACATAATATGCCCTATTACAAGATATAACTACTATAATACTGCTCCTATGTACAAGAATATAACTACTATAATACTGCCCTATTACAAGAATATAACTACTATAATACTGCTCCTATATACAAGAATATAACTACTATAATAATGCTCCTATATACAAGAATATAACTACTATAATAATGCTCCTATATACAAGAATATAACTACTATAATATGCTCCTATATACAAGAATATAACTACTATAATACTGCTCCTATATACAAGAATATAACTACTATAATACTGCTCCTATATACAAGAATATAACTACTATAATACTGCTCCTATATACAAGAATATAACTACTATAATAATGCTCCTATATACAAGAATATAACTACTATAATAATGCTCCTATATACAAGAATATAACTACTATAATATGCCCTATATACAAGAATATAACTACTATAATACTGCTCCTATATACAAGAATATAACTACTATAATACTGCTCCTATATACAAGAATATAACTACTATAATACTGCCCTATGTACAAGAATATAACTACTATAATACTGCTCCTATATACAAGAATATAACTACTATAATACTGCTCCTATATACAAGAATATAACTACTATAATATGCTCCTATATACAAGAATATAACTACTATAATAATGCTCCTATATACAAGAATATAACTACTATAATACTGCTCCTATAACAAGAATATAACTACTATAATACTGCCCTATATACAAGAATATAACTACTATAATACTGCCCCTATATACAAGAATATAACTACTATAATACTGCTCCCTATATACAAGAATATAACTACTATAATACTGTCCCTATATCAAGAATATAACTACTATAATACTGCTCCTATATACAAGAATATAACTACTATAATACTGCTCCTATATACAAGAATATAACTACTATAATACTGCCCTATATACAAGAATATAACTACTATAATACTGCCCCTATATACAAGAATATAACTACTATAATACTGCCCCTATATACAAGAATATAACTACTATAATACTGCTCCTATATACAAGAATATAACTACTATAATACTGCTCCTATTACAAGAATATAACTACTATAATACTGCTCCTATATACAAGAATATAACTACTATAATACTGCTCCTATATACAAGAATATAACTACTATAATACTGCCCTATATACAAGAATATAACTACTATAATACTGCCCTATATACAAGAATATAACTACTATAATACTGCTCCTATATACAAGAATATAACTACTATAATACTGCCCCTATATACAGAATATAACTACTATAATACTGCTCCTATGTACAAGAATATAACTACTATAATACTGCTCCTATGTACAAGAATATAACTACTATAATACTGCTCCTATATACAAGAATATAACTACTATAATACTGCTCCTATATACAAGAATATAACTACTATAATACTGCTCCTATGTACAAGAATATAACTACTATAATACTGCTCCTATATACAAGAATATAACTACTATAATACTGCTCCTATTACAAGAATATAACTACTATAATACTGCCCTATGTACAAGAATATAACTACTATAATACTGCCCCTATATACAAGAATATAACTACTATAATACTGCCCCTATATACAAGAATATAACTACTATAATACTGCCCCTATATACAAGAATATAACTACTATAATACTGCTCCTATATACAAGAATATAACTACTATATATACTGCTCCTATATACAAGAATATAACTACTATAATACTGCCCCCTATATACAAGAATATAACTACTATAATACTGCCCCTATATACAAGAATATAACTACTATAATACTGCTCCTATATACAAGAATATAACTACTATAATACTGCTCCTATATACAAGAATATAACTACTATAATACTGCCCTATAAACAAGAATATAACTACTATAATACTGCTCCTATATACAAGAATATAACTACTATAATACTGCCCTATATACAAGAATATAACTACTATATACTGCTCCTATATACAAGAATATAACTACTATAATACTGCTCCTATATACAAGAATATTACTACTATAAGGGTCCTTTCACATCAGCGGTAATCGCTGATGCAGCAGTTGCGGTTAATAAAAACGCAACTGCCGCGGTTACCACATGACTATCGCACTTGCAGTTCACTTGCGCAAGCCCCATTGCAATGTGTATGGGGCTTGTGGCAGGTGCGGTATAGTTGAGTTTCGGCACTTGCGGCAGATGTGGCCGCGAAAAAAACGTGGTCAGACGTGCTTTTTTTTCGCGGCTGCATCTGCTGCAAGGGCCGAAACCGCACTTGCTGCACCTGCCACACACTTACCGCAAGCCCCATAGACATTGCATGGGGAATGCCACAAGTGAACTGCAAGTGCGGTAGTCATGTGGTAACCGCGGCAGTTGCGTTTTTTTCACTGCATTTACCGCTGATGTGAAAGCGGCCTCATATGGCTTCTCCATCACTTTCATTATAACAGTAGATTTCTTACTTTTCATTACATGATTCCTGAATTCTATGTGAGATCGGAGTTTGAGCTCCCGGCAGACGACATGTTAACACTTGTAGGATTATTTCGGATATACTGTATACATGAAGAAAGTGTTGGTCTCCAGGTCCCGGCCCCCGCGGCCCCTCGGAGACTTCTCAGCTGACAGATCACAGATGAGGGAACAAGTCCCTACAGAATGGTGGAAATATGGAAGCTGTCAAGATCCTGACAAGACGATAAACCGCCCCCCACCGGCCACGTGAGACCCTGAGATGAAACGTAGATCTCCGGTGTGCACAGCTCACACATCAAACGTCCGCAGCGTCCGCCACGGTGTGCACAGACCGTTCACTGCCCGCGACCAACACACCATCCCAGAATACCAAACATTCCGTTGTTTCATTGATTTCTTATTATTCTGAGTTTTTGAATTGTCACATGAGAAAGAAGAGCGGAATTATCAACATTCCGCAGTGCAGACTCCGGGATGGCTCTAGTACTGGATCTTCATGGGTCTGTGGCGGTATTTTTGGTCTTACGCGGGGGCGAGCGCTGATCACGGTGTGAACTGGGGCTCTCACACCTAGGAGGGTCTAAGGAGGAACAAGAACGTACAGAAAAACTCAGACTCTGGGGGGTCGGATGACAATCACTAACGCCATGTCCAAGTCTGCGGTGACCCCATGGATGAACAGAACAAGAAGTTGGAGAAACTCTGAGCAAAGTCTGCTCACAATAATCCGGCTGCTTTCTGTATGTGGAGAAATCAGTCGTGTGATGAAATAGGACGTGTGAATGAGGGCAGCCATGCTACTGAGAGAATAAGAGCGGCCACATGTTACACCCAGCACACGACACATACTGACCCCGAAAATCCACCATCGCTCCAGAGCCAACACCTCTATGGTCTCCACCAGGCGGGAAGAGATGACGTCAATCATCTGACCCCGCAGTCAATCATCTGACCCTGCAGTAAATCACCTGACCCCACAGTCAATCATTTGACCCTGCAATCATCTGACTCCATCATCAGCTGACTCCCCAGTCAATCAGCTGACTCCCCAGTCAATCATCTGACCACCGCAGTCAGTTATCTGACCCCACAGTCAATCTTCTGTCCTTGCAGTAAATCACCTGACCCCAGCAATCAATCATCTGACCCTGCAATCTTCCGACTCCCAGTCAATCATCCGACCCCCAGTCAATCATCTGACTCATCAGTCAATCATCTGACCCCTGCAGTCAATCACTGACCCGCAGTCAATCATCTGACCCTGCAGTCAATCATCTGACCCTGCAGTCAATCATCTGATCCTGCAGTGAATCACGACCTGCAGTCAATCATCCTGACCCTGCAGTCAATCACCTGACCCCCGCAGTCAATCACCTGACCCCCGCAGTCAATCATCTGACCCTGCAGTCAATCATCTGATCCCGCAGTGAATCAGGGGGATTGTGGGGATTATTTCTTCCTTTAATTACCATGGCTTCCCACTAAAGAGAGGCAGTAAATCCCTTTATTATCAGTAAGTCTAAATTACGTCCATCATTTGACATTACATCCCGCTCTGTTCACTCTGGGCCTTTAAGTTCATGAATTTAATGCCAAAACTCAAGTGAAGACTGACACACAAGTAATGGTGCAGAAGGAAGATGGGAATGAAGCCCCTCGAGCTGTCACTATAGCAGGGGTCCCCAGTCCTGTATCTTGGGAGCCATGTGAGGCTCGTGGGCCGGTGATCTTCCCAGCTTGGTGCATTATACCAGATATAAACAGACATGAAGGTTGGGGTCTGCAGACTGTGACTTTTTCCTCCACAGTAGATGTGGATGGGGTGAAGGCCAGGATCTTCCTCGGGTGATTTGTGGGTGTCACAGCTGTCAGGGGACGGGAGCTGGATGTGACTCTCCAGGTGAGACCGGTTGGGTCCTCCGCACTGTGGTGTTTCCCATCACTCTGACGGTGTCAGAGATCATCAGATGGAGACACACGGCGGGGGCCGCACCATTCCTTATAGTGTTTGCGGAATCGGAGACTTGATACATTTATTTGTGCAGCAGGAAACGTCTCCTCACATTTACATTTTTAGCCTCAACTTTCTGGAAACTTTGAGGATTCTCCGATTATAAACAATAAGATAAATCCGGAGAGTCGCCGCGCCACAAATGCCAAATTATCATATTCTCAACCATCACAACTTGATGAACTTTCCTCCACTTGGAAAAACATTTCTATTAATATTAATAAAGTTTCTTCATAAGACGGATTTATCTGGACATGAACCTCCATCACTGACACATCAGGATGACATTTCTTCAGCGCCGCAGATTTACACAAAGACCATTATTATTATTATATTATTATTATTATTATTATTATTATTAATGGGCGATGGGGATAAAACCCAGAGGAGCTCGAGGGAGGTAGAAAAAGACGAAAACAGCAACTACTGGAAAATACAGGGTGCAAATGTACAGGATTATATAGGGGTGACAGTACAGCAGATGTACAGGATTATATAGGGGTGCAGTACAGCAGATGTACAGGATTACATAGGGTGTAGTACAGCAGATGTACAGGATTATATAGGGGTGCAGTACAGCAGATGTACAGGATTATATAGGGGTACAGTACAGCAGATGTACAGGATTACATAGGGGTGCAGTACAGCAGATGTACAGGATTATATAGGGGTACAGTACAGCAGATGTACAGGATTATATAGGGGTGCAGTACAGCAGATGTACAGGATTATATAGGGGTGCAGTACAGCAGATGTACGGGATTATATAGGGGTGCAGTACAGCAGATGTACAGGATTATATAGGGGTACAGTACAGCAGATGTACAGGATTATATAGGGGTGCAGTACAGCAGATGTACAGGATTATATAGGGGTACAGTACAGCAGATGTACAGGATTACATAGGGGTGCAGTACAGCAGATGCACAGGATTATATAGGGGTACAGTACAGCATATGTACAGGATTATATAGGGGTGCAGTACAGCTGATGTACAGGATTATATAGGGGTACAGCACAGCAGATGTACATGATTACATAGGGGTACAGCACAGCAGATGTACAGGATTATATAGGGGTGCAGTACAGCAGATGTACGGGATTATATAGGGGTGCAGTACAGCAGATGTACGGGATTATATAGGGGTGCAGTACAGCACATGTACAGGATTATATAGGGACACAGTACAGCAGATGCACAGGATTATATAGGGGTGCAGTACAGCATATGTTCAGGATTATATAGGGGTGCAGTACAGCAGATGTACAGGATTATATAGGGGTACAGCACAGCAGATGCACGGGATTATATAGGGGTACAGTACAGCATATGTTCAGGATTATATAGGGGTGCAGTACAGCAGATGTACATGATTATATAGGGTACAGCACAGCAGATGCACGGGATTATATAGGGGTACAGTACAGCAGATGTGCATGATTATATAGGGGTGCAGTACAGCAGATGTACAGGATTATATAGGGGTACAGTACAGCGGATGTACAGAATTATATAGGGGTGCAGTACAGCAGATGTACAGGATTATATAGGGGTGTAGTACAGCAGATGTACAGGATTACATAGGGGTACAGTACAGCAGATGTACAGGATTATATAGGGGTGCAGTACCGCATATGTACGGGATTATATAGGGGTACAGCAGATGTACAGGATTATATAGGGGTGCAGTACAGCAGATGTACAGGATTATATAGGGGTACAGTACAGCAGATGTACATGATTACATAGGGGTACAGTATAGCAGATGTACAGGATTATATTGGGGTACAGTACAGAAGATGTACGGGATTATATAGGGGTACCAGTACGGTAGGGACAGATTTCAGATTAAGATTATAGAGGGTACAGATACATGTGCAGATTCAGATTCACAGTATGTGATACATGGTGCAGATACAGTATTATACACAGTATGTGATACATGGTGCAGATTACAGTATTATACACAGTATGGTGATACATGGTGCAGATTACGTATAACACAGTTATGATACATGGGCAGATACAGTTACACAGTATGTGATACATGGTGCAGATTACAGTATTACACAGTATGGTGATACATGTGCAGATACAGTATACACAGTATGTGATACATGTGCAGATTACGTATTATACACAGTATGTGATACATGGTGCAGATTACAGTATTATACACAGTATAGTGATACATGGTGCAGATTACAGTATTATACACAGTATGTGATACATGGTGCAGATTACGGTATTATACACAGTATGGTGATACATGGTGCAGATTACGGTATTATACACAGTATGGTGATACATGGTGCAGATTACAGTATTATACCAGTATGTGATACATGTGCAGATTACGGTATTATACACAGTATGGTGATACATGGTGCAGATTACAGTATTATACACAGTATGGTGATACATGGTGCAGATTACGGTATTATACACAGTATGGTGATACATGGTGCAGATTACAGTATTATACACAGTATGGTGATACATGGTGCAGATTACGTATTATACACAGTATGGTGATACATGGTGCAGATTACAGTATTATACACAGTATGGTGATACATGGTGCAGATTACAGTATTACACAGTATGGTGATACATGGTGCAGATTACAGTATTATACACAAGTATGGTGGGTACAATGTTGGGCAGAGATTACAGTATTACACAGTATGGTGATACATGGTGCAGATTACAGTATTACACAGTATGGTGATACATGGTGCAGATTACAGTATTATACACAGTATGGTGATACATGGTGCAGATTACAGTATTACACAGTATGGTGATACATGGTGCAGATTACAGTATTATACACAGTATGGTGATACATGGTGCAGATTACAGTATTATACACAGTATGGTGATACATGGTGCAGATTACAGTATTATACACAGTATGGTGATACATGGTGCAGATTACAGTATTAACACAGTATGGTGATACATGGTGCAGATTACAGTATTACACAGTATGGTGATACATGGTGCAGATTACGTATTACACCAGTATGGTGATACATGGTGCAGATTACGGTATTATACACAGTATGGTGATACATGGTGCAGATTACAGTATTATACACAGTATGGTGATACATCGGTGCAGATTACAGTATTACACAGTATGGTGATACATGGTGCAGATTACAGTATTAACATATGGTGAACATGGTCGTACCAGATGGTCGTGCAATTCATATACATATGGTATGGGATAATTTACAGATTGATTTCGAGACATTGTACTCTCAGTATGTTTCATTGGGTTTCAGTAACATATTCATATTCACAGTATTGTCCTGTTCCCCCATCTCTATGAGTGCAGCATATATTACAGTATTGCGGGCTCACCACATATATATTGATCATCGGGCACATTGTTCAATAACCTTCACGTCTTCCCATGAGGAACATAAATAATGTGTGCCGAGTTCGGTCCCTACGTCTCCCTCGGCACCATCAGTTCTCAACTTTGGAGTAAATGTGCTTACATACTTTCAGACAAAATTATCTCCTTATGTTATGGTTTTGCTCCTTGAATGACTATAGCAAATTAATGTTGGAGATCTGTTCCATCACCATAATACCCCAGCGATAGGCTCCCATGTCAGATTTGTAATATCCTAATTCTGTTTATACTGATCGATTAGGTCGCATTATCACATTATTAGTACTGAAAACTATAAAGACTTAAACATTCCGCCCCGAAAGTAATTACATTCAGAGCAGTGGACTCATGGTGCGGAATTACGTATCTATCCAGAGACAGACACATCCGGCTCGAGGAGTCATTAAAAATGAGACTTCGTTACCGACTACACGATGCGACTCTAAAGGTTCCTTTATGTTTCTGCGTTTTTCCTCCAATGGACGATGACCCCAATAATCAAAACATGAAGGGAAGAATAAAATAGAGACAAATGGAACATACAAGAAACAACCACAAAGTTACAAATGGCCACAAGTTGGATTTTATCCTAAACCCTTTCCAAGTTATCCGACATCTCATCACATGACCGTCAATGGAAATGATGAGAATTCCTCCTTCATTCCCACCACATACCGTACATGTGAGCATTGGACAGAGGAGGAACTGGAATGTGAAGGAGTCTCCAGGAGTGTGGCAGGGTCTCCTCGAGTGTGGCGGGGTCTCCTCAAGTGTGGCAGGGTCTCCTCGAGTGTGGCAGGGTCTCCTCGAGTGTGGCAGGGTCTCCTCGAGTGTGGCAGGGTCTCCTCGAGTGTGGCGGGGTCTCCTGAAGTGTTGCAGGGCCTCCTGCAGTGTGGCAGGGTCTCCTCGAGTGTGGCGGGGTCTCCACGAGTGTGGAAGTGTATCCTCGAGTGTGGCAGGGTCTCCTCGAGTGTGGCAGGGTCTCCTCGAGTGTGGCGGGGTCTCCTGAAGTGTTGCAGGGCCTCCTGCAGTGTGGCAGGGTCTCCTCGAGTGTGGCGGGGTCTCCTCGAGTGTGGCAGGTTCTCCTCGAGTGTGGCAGGGTCTCCTCGAGCGTGGCAGGGTCTCCTCGAGTGTGGCGGGGTCTCCACGAGTGTGGAAGTGTATCCTCGAGTGTGGCAGGGTCTCATCGAGTGTGGCTGGGTCTCCTCGAGTGTGGCAGGGTCTCCTCGAGTGTGGCAGGGTCTCCTCGAGTGTGGCGGGGTCTCCGAGTGTGGCGGGGTCTCCTCGAGTGTGGCGGGGTCTCCTCGAGTGTGGTGGGGTCTCCTAGAGTGTGGCGGGGTCTCCTCGAGTGTGGCAGGGTCTCCTCGAGTGTGGCAGGGTCTCCTCGAGTGTGGCAGGGTCTCCTCGAGTGTGGCGGGGTCTCCTCGAGTGTGGCGGGGTCTCCTCGAGTGTGGCGGAGTCTCCTCGAGTGTGGCGGGGTCTCCTCGAGTGTAGCAGGGTCTCCTCTGAGTGTGGCAGGGTCTCCTCGAGTGTGGCAGGGTCTCCTCGAGTGTGGCAGGGTCTCCTCGAGTGTGGCAGGGTCTCCTCGAGTGTGGCAGGGTCTCCTCGAGCGTGGCAGGGTCTCCTCGAGTGTGGCGGGGTCTCCACGAGTGTGGAAGTGTATCCTCGAGTGTGGCAGGGTCTCATCGAGTGTGGCTGGGTCTCCTCGAGTGTGGCAGGGTCTCCTCGAGTGTGGCAGGGTCTCCTCGAGTGTGGCGGGGTCTCCGAGTGTGGCGGGGTCTCCTCGAGTGTGGCGGGGTCTCCTCGAGTGTGGTGGGGTCTCCTAGAGTGTGGCGGGGTCTCCTCGAGTGTGGCAGGGTCTCCTCGAGTGTGGCAGGGTCTCCTCGAGTGTGGCAGGGTCTCCTCGAGTGTGGCGGGGTCTCCTCGAGTGTGGAGGGGTCTCCTTGAGTGTGGCGGAGTCTCCTCGAGTGTGGCGGGGTCTCCTCGAGTGTAGCAGGGTCTCCTCGAGTGTGGCAGGGTCTCCTCGAGTGTGGCAGGGTCTCCTCGAGTGTGGCAGGGTCTCCTCGAGTGTGGCAGGGTCTCCTCGAGTGTGGCAGGGTCTCCTCGAGCGTGGCGGGGTCTCCTCGAGCGTGGCGGGGTCTCCTCGAGCGTGGCAGGGTCTCCTCGAGCGTGGCAGGGTCTCCTCGAGTGTGGCAGGGTCTCCTCGAGTGTGGCAGGGTCTCCTCGAGTGTGGCGGAGTCTCCTCGAGTGTGACGGGGTCTCCTCGAGTGTGACGGGGTCTCCTAGAGTGTGGAGAGATCTCCTGAAGTGTTGCAGGGTCTCCTCGAGTGTGGCAGAGTCTCCTCGAGTGTGGCAGGGTGTCCTCGAGTGTGGCGGGGTCTCCTAGAGTGTGGAGAGATCTCCTGAAGTGTGGTGGAGTCTCCTGGAGTGTTGCAGGGCCTCCTGCAGTGTGTTGGGGTCTCAATGTACAATGTAGAGTTATTGATGTGATGCCATCAGGACAGGCACACTGTAGGGTTATGGATGTGATGCCATCAGAACAGATACAATGTAGGGTTATGGATGTGATGTTGCCGGTCCCCGGTTTTCTAGGTAGGTACAATGTAGGGTTATTGATGTGATGTCATCAGGACCGGCCTGGTCGGTGGTGACTTGATTCTGGGGGTCATATTTACTCTCTGTCCATCGTTTTCTATGAGTGTCACCACCGACACAGCACAGCCCCATTGTCTGCAGTGAAGGAGACTACACAGATTGTAGAACAAACCAGGACAATGAAGCTCGGCTGAATGGCAACCAGTCTTTATCCCGCATTTCTATAGCAGATTGTGGCCATTTTACTGCAATTGTGTAGAAATACTCATCATATACAGGTTCAAAGACGTAAATAGGAACAAAACCTGTGAGCAGCACAAACAGGTGATTACACGGAGCAGCTCAGCAGCTCGGATACTCCATCATTCTCTGGCAGTTCACTGCTTTCTCCTTTTATTTTGCTCCCAGAATATCTGAAATGTTTTTCTCTGTAATGTACATATTCTAGATTTCACTGGGAATGAAATGATGCCGGCAGCCGATATTACTCATCTGCAGGAGGAAAGTCTTCATTACTCCTCAAGAGTCTATATACAATATTGCTTTGTATCCACAAAATATTACAAGACATCTTACTGCAGAGGTTGGAGCCACCAGGGGCCCTGAGCGCAGGGGAGATGGAAACCCCATACAGACTTCACACTGGGGCCCAGGAGTTACCCTGCCCCCTACTGAGTTAGATCAACAGCCCTGACACCATGACCTGCCAGTACGGTGATAACAACGGCTCTTGTCACAGAAGAAGAAGTCTCCAGGCTCCTTTCTTCCTCTCGTCCACCACATGCACCGCTGGCCCCATCCCCTCACACCTGCTCCAGTCTCTCTCTCCGGTGGTCACCACTCATCTAACCAAAATCTTCAATCTCTCCCTCTCTTCTGGCATTTTCCCCTCCTCCTTCAAACACTCGATCATTACTCCATTACTAAAGAAACCTTCTCTCGACCCAACCTGCACAAATAACTACAGACCAGTCTCCAATCTCCCCTTCATCTCTGAACTCCTGGAGCACCTGGTCTACTCCCGCCTCACCCGTTACCTCTCCGCTCCAAAGAACAGTAGTGTGAACTAGCCTAAAGGTCCCGTTACACGGTACGAGATCGTGAACAATGTCGCTGAAAAGTCACAGGTTTGGAGTCATTCAAGCGACATCGTTAAGACGTCGTTGCATGTGACACCGAGGTATGACTACGATAAATCATTGGATCACTGATCACAGATTTATGACCATGTTCTCAAATCAGACGATCCTCAATCAGCCGACATGCTGCATCGTTGTGTGTGACACCGCGATAACGATCTCGTTAACAACTTCACCCATTCACAACAGTGAGCAGGGATCGGTCGCTGTGTTATGTGAGCGATAGCTGCTCGCTACATTGGTGCGTCGTGCACGATATCTAGACGTGTGACATCTCACCAGCGATGTCCTAATGACCGCGCCCCCGAGATCGTTACAACATTGAAGCATGTAATGGTACCATTAGAGAATGTGCACTACAGGCGCCATCCCTCCCTTCCCCTCTATGGGACTGCGGCGGCGGTGGCACTCCTCGCTCATGATTATAAAGGATCCATCTCTACCGTCTGGTATTTAGGGTTCAGTTGATGGATCCACACATTGGGCTGATTTCTGAGTGCTGTGTGCACCTGCGGAGGCTCCGGGCAGTGCAGGGTGCCGACATCACAAATAACAAGGACTTAGAATGGACTAATCTCCCGGCTTCGCCTCCTCGCACCCGCCCTCACCGCCGCCCCCCGCTGACAAATAATTAATCACCAGAAAAAATAAAATCAAATAAGTTCTGTAAAACATCTTCTGGATAAAGCGATGGAAAATATGTTTAACTAATTGTGTGATGTGCGGCTGGATCCCTTATTAATGTGTGACTACAGGCGTCCTGCTGAGACCCCGCTCTTATGTTTAAGGAGATTAAAGCATCTGAACCTCCAGATGATGAAAGAGATGATGTCACAATCCACAAACAACAAGAACACGACACGGGCGTCACCGGGTACAAAGCACCGGCGGACATGGGGCCGACGCTCCAAAGACCCTAAATGTGCCCTATATCTATATACTGCAAATATGAAGGTATGGGGGCTGAAGAGACACCAATCACCCCAGAGACACCGATAATCACCCCAGAGACACCGATAATCACCCCAGAGACAGCGATAATCACCCCAGAGACAGCGATAATCACCCCAGAGACAGCAATCACCCCAGAGACAGCAATCACCCCAGAGACAGCAATCACCCCAGAGACAGCAATCACCCCAGAGACAGCAATCACCCCAGAGACAGCAATCACCCCAGAGACAGCAATCACCCCAGAGACAGCAATCACCCCAGAGACAGCAATCACCCCAGAGACAGCAATCACCCCAGAGACAGCAATCACCCCAGAGACAGCAATCACCCCAGAGACAGCAATCACCCCAGAGACAGCAATCACCCCAGAGACACCAATCACCCCAGAGACACCGATAATCACCCCAGAGACAGCGATAATCACCCCAGAGACAGCAATCACCCCAGAGACAGCAATCACCCCAGAGACAGCAATCACCCCAGAGACAGCAATCACCCCAGAGACAGCAATCACCCCAGAGACAGCAATCACCCCAGAGACAGCAATCACCCCAGAGACAGCAATCACCCCAGAGACAGCAATCACCCCAGAGACAGCAATCACCCCAGAGACAGCAATCACCCCAGAGACAGCAATCACCCCAGAGACAGCAATCACCCCAGAGACAGCAATCACCCCAGAGACAGCAATCACCCCAGAGACAGCAATCACCCCAGAGACACCAATCACCCCAGAGACACCAATCACCCCAGAGACCACAATCACCCCAGAGACACCAATCACCCCAGAGACACCAATCACCCCAGAGACAGCGATAATCACCCCAGAGACAGCGATAATCACCCCAGAGACAGCGATAATCACCCCAGAGACAGCAATCACCCCAGAGACAGCAATCACCCCAGAGACAGCAATCACCCCAGAGACAGCAATCACCCCAGAGACAGCGATAATCACCCCAGAGACAGCGATAATCACCCCAGAGACAGCAATCACCCCAGAGACAGCAATCACCCCAGAGGCACCAATCACCCCAGAGACACCAATCACCCCAGAGACACCGATAATCACCCCAGAGACACCGATAATCACCCCAGAGGCACCAATCACCCCAGAGACACCAATCACCCCAGAGACACCAATCACCCCAGAGACACCAATCACCCCAGAGGCACCAATCACCCCAGAGACACCAATCACCCCAGAGACACCAATCACCCCAGAGACACCAATCACCCCAGAGACACCAATCACCCCAGAGACACCAATCACCCCAGAGGCACCAATCACCCCAGAGGCACCAATCACCCCAGAGACACCAATCATCACCCCAGAGACACCAATCACCCAGAGACACCAATCACCCCAGAGACACCAATCACCCCAGAGACACCAATCACCCCAGAGACACCAATCACCCCAGAGACACCAATCACCCCAGAGACACCAATCACCCCAGAGACACCAATCACCCCAGAGACAGCAATCACCCCAGAGACAGCAATCACCCCAGAGACAGCAATCACCCCAGAGACAGCAATCACCCAGAGACACCAATCACCCCAGAGGCACCAATCACCCCATATTATATCTATTATCTTTTGATCTTCCCGGTAGCAGCCCTCAATATGACTCTACTATCATTATACAACAAGACTTTATTTTATGCATAAAATCTACTCAAACCAAACAGATTATAAAAAATCAGTGTAGAGGGTTAATATTAGGATGGTCACTCAGCCCCACTGTAATCTAATAATCTAATCCAAGCAATGCATTATCCATTTCCTGTATATTTTAATGACTTTTTTAAATATATCTATATAGTATATACACTGTTCAGCATGATATATTTAGTGTTCTGTAGTATGAAAATCACAATAAAGAGTCCAATATACAATGCAGAAGTATCAAAACAATCCAAACAAAGATTAGAAAAACATCTTTTACTGTTACTGATGATGACTGCGCAGCTCCTGCCCAGCAGTTATAATGGAGATGATAACAGTCTCCCTGACCTGACACTTAGAATCTATTATCTGATTTAGGAGATTATAGAAGGCAAGATAATGACTGTTCCCCTGCAGGCAGAGTTGGTCCTGGGTATTGATGCTGCACTGTTGCATCATGGGATTAATAGAGCATGGAGGAATAAAATGCAAGGTGAGAGGTAGGGATTGAGGCGGACTCTGAATTGTAGGGCAGTGAGAATGTGCTGTATATAAAGTGCGGAGTGAGAATGACAAGGGACTGCCTCTGTAACGGTCTGGATACACATCCAGTATAGATATTTATACACAGACAGGCGGAAAGCAAATGTTCAGTGTGGAGACTGGTGGCAGATCTGATCTACAATAATCATCCGCCGGCCATAATTAAAGCCATAATTGCATTGCAGAACTCCGCTGATGTTTCATTAAGTACTTTTTCTTGGACTTCAATCTTCCTCTTTTCTGAAGTCACAGAAGTCTCATTGCAATTACCGGGCCATTATAGACAGCGGGAGGTGCCCGTTCTATTAATACTAATGATTAATCTTGTAATCTCGTCCCTGTGATGGAGAGGCAGTAAAAATAGAGCAATACTGCAAATGAAATAATCTCCAGTCACTTCACCTCTGATCGGAACAAGCGTCGTGGTGCACGCAGGGGCAGGAGGGGGGCGGAGGTCAAGATTTAAGACAAAGTCATAACCCAAAGCTATTAAATGTATGGTTCTTATACAATATATAACAAATACATAGACCTCAATGACAGCCGGGTCCGGGGTGACACCTCTGTGAGGATTTGGGCTGGAATGTCCCCATATTTACTAAGGTGCCACTATGAGTCATACAGATGACCTTGTGTTACCATAGACACCGGCGAGGATACATTATATCTGTCCATCCTCTGTGGTAACAAAAGAGGGAAAATTAATGATGGCGAATCTGCAGGAATCTGGAACGGAAGTTGGCATTGAATATTCATGATTACACTATAAAGTTTCTCCAGACCCCAGGAAATAAGAAATAAGGATAAAAAAATAAATGATAGTCATCCGGTCGTAAGTGGTCCCACCACAGTCCAGATAGTCTTTCTTCTTCTGTCTTGGGTTGGACCTAAGGGCCGGGACAGAATAAGAAAGATGAGGCCTGGGACAGAATAAGAAGAAAGACAAGGGCTGGGACAGAATAAGAAAGACGAGGCCTGGGACAGAATAAGAAGAAAGATGAGGGCTAGGACAGAATAAGAAGAAAGACAAGGGCTGGGACAGAATAAGAAAGACGAGGCCTGGGACAGAATAAGAAGAAAGATGAGGGCTAGGACAGAATAAGAAGAAAGACAAGGGCTGGGACAGAATAAGAAAGACGAGGCCTGGGACAGAATAAGAAGAAAGATGAGGGCTAGGACAGAATAAGAAGAAAGACAAGGGTCGGGACAAAAGAAGAAGAAAGACGAGAGCCAGGACAGAAGAAAGACGAGCACCGGGACAGAATAAGAAGAAAGAAGAGCGCGACAGAATAAGATGAAAGACAAGGGCTGGGACAAAAATAGAAGAAAGACGAGGGCCGGGACAAAATAAGAAAGACGAGGGCCGGGACAGAATAAGAAAGACGAGGGCCGGGACAAAATAAGAAAGACGAGGGCCGGGACAAAATAAGAAAGACGAGGGCCGGGACAAAATAAGAAAGACGAGGGCCGGGACAGAATAAGAAGAAAGACGAGGGCCGGGACAGAGGAAGAAGAAAGGCGAGGGCCGGGACAGAGGAAGAAGAAAGGCGAGGGCCGGGACAGAGGAAGAAGAAAGGCGAGGGCCGGGACAGAGGAAGAAGAAAGGCGAGGGCCGGGACAGAGGAAGAAGAAAGGCGAGGGCCGGGACAGAGGAAGAAGAAAGGCGAGGGCCGGGACAGAGGAAGAAGAAAGGCGAGGGCCGGGACAGAGGAAGAAGAAAGGCGAGGGCCGGGACAGAGGAAGAAGAAAGGCGAGGGCCGGGACAGAGGAAGAAGAAAGGCGAGGGCCGGGACAGAGGAAGAAGAAAGGCGAGGGCCGGGACAGAGGAAGAAGAAAGGCGAGGGCTGGGACAGAGGAAGAAGAAAGGCGAGGGCCGGGACAGAGGAAGAAGAAAGGCGAGGGCCGGGACAGAGGAAGAAGAAAGGCGAGGGCCGGGACAGAGGAAGAAGAAAGGCGAGGGCCGGGACAGAGGAAGAAGAAAGGTGAGGGCCGGGACAAAAGAAGAAGAAAGACGAGGGCCGGGACAGAATAAGAAGAAAGACGAGGGCCGGGACAGAGGAAGAAGAAAGACGAAGGTCGGGATAAGAGAAGAAGAAAGATGACAGCCGGGAAAAAGAAGAAGAAAGATGAGGGCCAGGACCAAAGAAGAAGACAGATGAGGGGTAGGACAGAGGAAGAAGAAAGATGGGGGCCAGGACAGAGGAAGAAGAAAGACGAGGGCTTAGGATATACAATCAAGGCCCAACAGAGTCCAGGTGGACATTCAGGATATTGGACATCATTGTACGAATAATTGCAAAAAGTAAAGTTTTGATTCAGCAGGAATCTGTGGATTTGCATATATACTGTATACACACACACACACACACACACTGTACAGGGGGCATCTAGAAAGGCTTTATGCTCAGACCTCCCCCTTCCCTGTGATATTGTGCTATCCGGCGCAGACATATCTCACACTACACAATAGTGGGAGCCTTTGAGCGACGTAACAGAGATCCCCAGGGGTGAAATCTCTCATCAATGACTGCAGGTGAATGGAAACAAACAGGGAAAAGAAAAAATAAATAAGTTTTGTGTGTGAGGACGGATCCGCCGGCCCCGGAGTTCATTAGCTGTGACCCGCGCTGATTATCGCGCTCCGCACCATCATATTTTAGGTGTCAGGGTAATTATTAAACATGATACAATTAGTCGCTGCTCAGACAGTAATGTAAATCATTAGATCTGACAAGTCGAGCTGCGACCGTTCAGGTTACTGAGAACTTCACTTCCCCAAGACAAGGAGTCGAGAGCGCGGATCAGAGGGGCAAAATCCAGAATGATCTTTACTGAGCAGAATATACCGACATGGTATACAGACAGTATACAGAACATGTAGAATTATATACTGGAGATGTCCGGGTTATACCGGCTGTACATATATAATTATATACAGGAGATGTCCGGGTTATACTGGCTGTACATATATAATTATATACAGTATATACCCAGGTTATACCGGCTGTACATATATAATTATATACAGTATATACCCAGGTTATACCAGCTGTACATATATAATTATATACAGGAGATGTCCAGGTTATACCGGCTGTACATATATAATTGTATACAGGAGATGCCCGGGTTATACCGGCTGTAAATATATAATTATATACAGGAGAAGCCCAGGTTATACCGGCTGTACATATATAATTATATACAGGAGATGCCCAGGTTATACCAGCTGTACATATATAATTATATACAGGAGATGCCCAGGTTATACCGGCTGTACATATATAATTATATACAGGAGATGCCCAGGTTATACTGGCTGTACATATATAATTATATACAGTATATACCCAGGTTATACCAGCTGTACATATATAATTATATACAGGAGATGCCCGGGTTATACCGGCTGTACATATATAATTATATACAGGAGATGTCGGGTTATACCGGCTGTACATATATAATTATATACAGGAGATGCCGGGTTATACCGGCTGTACATATATAATTATATACAGTATATACCCAGGTTATACCGGCTGTACATATATAATTATATACAGGAGATGTCCAGGTTATATCGGCTGTACGTATATAATTATATACAGGAGATATCCAGGTTATATCGGCTGTACATATATAATTATATACAGGAGATGTCCAGGTTATACCAGCTGTACATATATAATTATATACAGGAGATGCCCGGGTTATACCGGCTGTACATATATAATTATATACAGGAGATGTCCAGGTTATACCGGCTGTACATATATAATTATATACAGGAGGTGCCCAGGTTATACCGGCTGTACATATATAATTAAATACAGGAGATGTCCAGGTTATACCGGCTGTACATATATAATTATATACAGGGGATGTCCAGGTTATACCAGCTGTACATATATAAATTATATACAGGAGATGTCCAGGTTATAGCGGCTGCACATATATAATTAAATACAGGAGATGTCCAGGTTATACCGGCTGTACATATATAATTATATACAGGAGATGTCCAGGTTATACCGGCTGTACATATATAATTATATACAGGAGATGTCCAGGTTATACCAGCTGTACATATATAATTATATACAGGAGATGCCCGGGTTATATCGGCTGTACATATATAATTATATACAGGAGATGTCCAGGTTATACCGGCTGTACATATATAATTATATACAGGAGATGTCCAGGTTATACCGGCTGTACATATATAATTATATACAGGAGATGTCCAGGTTATACCAGCTGTACATATATAATTATATACAGGAGATGCCCAGGTTATACCGGCTGTACATATATAATTATATACAGGAGATGCCCAGGTTATACCGGGTGTACATATATAATTATATACAGGAGATGTCCAGGTTATATCGGCTGTACGTATATAATTATATACAGGAGATGTCCAGGTTATATCGGCTGTACATATATAATTATATACAGGAGATGTCCAGGTTATACCAGCTGTACATATATAATTATATACAGGAGATGCCCAGGTTATACCGGCTGTACATATATAATTATATACAGTATATACCCAGGTTATACCGGCTGTACATATATAATTATATACAGGAGATGTCCAGGTTATACCGGCTGTACATATATAATTAAATACAGGAGATGCCCGGGTTATACCGGCTGTACATATATAATTATATACAGGAGATGTCCGGGTTATACCGGCTGTACATATATAATTATATACAGGAGATGCCCGGGTTATACCGGCTGTACATATATAATTATATACAGTATATACCCAGGTTATACCGGCTGTACATATATAATTATATACAGGAGATGTCCAGGTTATATCGGCTGTACGTATATAATTATATACAGGAGATATCCAGGTTATATCGGCTGTACATATATAATTATATACAGGAGATGTCCAGGTTATACCAGCTGTACATATATAATTATATACAGGAGATGCCCGGGTTATACCGGCTGTACATATATAATTATATACAGGAGATGTCCAGGTTATACCGGCTGTACATATATAATTATATACAGGAGGTGCCCAGGTTATACCGGCTGTACATATATAATTAAATACAGGAGATGTCCAGGTTATACCGGCTGTACATATATAATTATATACAGGGGATGTCCAGGTTATACCAGCTGTACATATATAATTATATACAGGAGATGTCCAGGTTATAGCGGCTGCACATATATAATTAAATACAGGAGATGTCCAGGTTATACCGGCTGTACATATATAATTATATACAGGAGATGTCCAGGTTATACCGGCTGTACATATATAATTATATACAGGAGATGTCCAGGTTATACCAGCTGTACATATATAATTATATACAGGAGATGCCCGGGTTATATCGGCTGTACATATATAATTATATACAGGAGATGTCCAGGTTATACCGGCTGTACATATATAATTATATACAGGAGATGCCCGGGTTTATCGGCTGTACATATATAATTATATACAGGAGATGTCCAGGTTATACCGGCTGTACATATACAATTATATACAGGAGATGCCCAGGTTATACTGGCTGTACATATATATTATATACAGGAGATGTCCAGGTTATACCGGCTGTACATATATTAAAACCAACGAACCAAAATGTCTTTAAGGTACATAGAGTCACACGATGCATCTTCATGCGTTACAACCAATTTTATTTGTAGAAAAACAAGTGATTGTCACAGCTAGTAAGCAAAAAAAGTGCATCAGTGCAAAAGGGGGGGGTTTTTCAAGGACAAGTGCAGGGTGAAAAGAGAGATCAAACACAGGACCCAGAATTTTACATTGCAGACATCTCAATGGTAATGACGTTAATATAAAAGGTAAAAATTCCCCCAACAAAGAATACAGTTGCAGCCAAGGTGATTACAGTCAATTTACAGCATCATAAACATACAACTAGAACCAATGTCAGGGACACCAGAGGTTAATAAATAGTTCTCATACCAGAGATGCCTGCTGCCTGGGGACTGTGTCAGGGAGAAGCCCTGTATAATTATATACAGGAGATGTCCAGGTTATATTGGCTGTACATATATAATTATATACAGGAGATGTCCAGGTTATATCGGCTGTACATATATAATTATATACAGGAGATGCCCAGGTTATACCGGCTGTACATATATAATTACATACAGGAGATGTCCAGGTTATACCGGCTGTACATATATAATTATATACAGGAGATGTCCAGGTTATATCGGCTGTACATATATAATTATATACAGGAGATGTCCAGGTTATACCAGCTGTACATATATAATTATATACAGGAGATGTCCAGGTTATACCAGCTGTACATATATAATTATATACAGGAGATGCCCAGGTTACACCGGCTGTACATATATAATTATATACAGGAGATGCCCAGGTTATACCGGCTGTACATATATAATTATATACAGGAGATGCCCAGGTTATACCAGCTGTACATATATAATTATATACAGGAGATGCCCAGGTTACACCGGCTGTACATATATAATTATATACAGGAGATGCCCAGGTTATACCGGCTGTACATATATAATTATATACAGGAGATGCCCAGGTTATACCGGCTGTACATATATAATTATATACAGGAGATGTCCAGGTTATACCGGCTGTACATATATAATTATATACAGGAGATGTCCAGGTTATATCGGCTGTACATATATAATTATATACAGGAGATGTCCAGGTTATACCAGCTGTACATATATAATTATATACAGGAGATGTCCAGGTTACACCGGCTGTACATATATAATTATATACAGGAGATGTCCAGGTTATACCGGCTATACATATATAATTATATACAGGAGATGTCCAGGTTACACCGGCTGTACATATATAATTATATACAGGAGATGCCCAGGTTATACCAGCTGTACATATATAATTATATACAGGAGATGCCCAGGTTATACCAGCTGTACATATATAATTATATACAGGAGATGCCCAGGTTATACCGGCTGTACATATATAATTATATACAGGAGGTGTCCAGGTTATACCGGCTGTACATATATAATTATATACAGGAGATGCCCAGGTTATACCGGCTGTACATATATAATTATATACAGGAGATGCCCAGGTTATACCAGCTGTACATATATAATTATATACAGGAGATGTCCAGGTTATACCAGCTGTACATATATAATTATATACAGGAGATGTCCAGGTTACACCGGCTGTACATATATAATTATATACAGGAGATGTCCAGGTTATACCGGCTGTACATATATAATTATATACAGGAGATGTCCAGGTTACACCGGCTGTACATATATAATTATATACAGGAGATGCCCAGGTTATACCAGCTGTACATATATAATTATATACAGGAGATGCCCAGGTTACACCGGCTGTACATATATAATTATATACAGGAGATGCCCAGGTTTATACCGGCTGTACATATATAATTATATACAGGAGATGCCCAGTTTATACCGGCTGTACATATATAATTATATACAGGAGATGTCCAGGTTACACCGGCTGTACATATATAATTATATACAGGAGATGTCCAGGTTATACCGGCTGTACATATATAATTATATACAGGAGATACCCAGGTTATACCGGCTGTACATATATAATGATATACAGTATATACCCAGGTTATACCGGCTGTACATATATAATTATATACAGTATATACCCAGGTTATACCGGCTGTACATATATAATTATATACAGGAGATGCCCAGGTTATACCGGCTGTACATATATAATTATATACAGGAGATGCCCAGGTTATACCGGCTGTACATATATAATTATATACAGTATATACTCAGGTTATACCGGCTGTACATATATAATTATATACAGTATATACCCAGGTTATACCATCTGGCTCACGTTTCGCAGGGTTGACTATCAGCTGCTCATAAAAATCTTTCAGAATATCAGAATGAAATCTTTCAGCTGGTAAGAAAAATAAACATACAGAAACATATTGATTCCGGCACGACCCGCTGGTAATGGTGTTGGCGCGGCGGCGGCACTTTGCTGGTATTGGGCAATTTTTTATAAAGGTGTCATTATAGGCAGCGAGCGGTGGAACGACTCATTCAGGCACAATTAAAACTATTTATGTATTGAATTATTGAGCCCCGGCTCCGGGAGAATAGAGGCACGGAGAGCGCGGTCTGCGGGAGCCGCACATTACACCGTAATTGCCATCTCAGAAGCGAATACAGGAGTAAAAACCCGATCATGTGACCAAAAACTGCAAGAAAACAACAGGCAGCAAAACAAATCACCATCGATCATCAGATACAGCGCTGCTATCCTCCATTAATCAGCGGCTCCACAATGGGCCTTCCTTACATGTGACACCGGAGCACGGACTGTATACAGGTAACAGGAGCACGGACCGTGTACAGGTAACAGGAGCACGGACCGCGTACAGGTAACAGGAGCACAGACCGCGTACAGGTAACAGGAGCACGGACCGCGTAAGGTAACAGGAGCGCGGACAGCGTACAGGTAACAGGAGCGCGGACAGCGTACAGGTAACAGGAGCAGGGACCGCGTAGAGGTAATAGGAGCGCGGACCGCATACAGGTAACAGGAGCACGGACCGCGTACAGATAACAGGAGCACAGACCGCGTAAGGTAACAGGAGCACAGACCGCGTACAGGTAACAGGAGCACGGACCACGTACAGGTAACAGGAGCACAGACCGCGTACAGGTAACAGGAGCACAGACCGCGTACAGGTAACAGGAGCACGGACCGCGTACACGTAACAGGAGAACGGACCGCGTACAGGTAACAGGAGCACAGACCGCGTACAGGTAACAGGAGCACAGACCACGTACAGGTAACAGGAGCTCGGACCGCGTACACGTAACAGGAGAACGGACCGCGTACAGGTAAAAGGAGCACAGACCGCGTACAGGTAACAGGAGCACAGACCGCGTACAGGTAACAGGAGAACGGACCGCGTACAGGTAACAGGAGCACAGACCGCGTACAGGTAACAGGAGCACAGACCGCGTACAGGTAACAGGAGCACGGACCGCATACAGGTAACAGGAGCACGGACCGCGTACAGGTAACAGGAGCACGGACTGCGTACAGGTAACAGGAGCACGGACCGCGTAAGGTAACAGGAGCACGGACCGCGTACAGGTAACAGGAGCACGGACCGCGTACAGGTAACAGGAGAACGGACCGCGTACAGATAACAGGAGCACAGACCGCGTACAGGTAACAGGAGCACTGACCGCGTACAGGTAACAGGAGCACGGACCGCGTACAGGTAACAGGAGCACGGACCGCGTACAGGTAACAGGAGTACGGACTGCGTACAGGTAACAGGAGCACGGACCGCGTACAGGTAACAGGAGCACGGACCACGTACAGGTAACAGGAGCACGGACCGCGTACAGGTAACAGGAGCACGGACCGCGTACAGGTAACAGGAGCACGGACCGCGTACAGGTAACAGGAGCACGGACCACGTACAGGTAATGGGAGCATGGACTGCGTACAGGTAACGGGAGCACGGACCGCGTACAGGTAACAGGAGAACAGACCACGTACAGGTAACAGGAGCACGGACCGCGTGCAGGTAACAGGAGCACGGACCGCTTACAGGTAACAGGAGCACAGACCGCGTACAGGTAACAGGAGCACGGACCATGTACAGGTAACGGGAGCATGGACTGTGTACAGATGACGGGAGCTCGGACTGCATACAGGTAATGGGAGCTCGGATCACGTACAGATGATGGGAGCACGGACCGCGTACAGGTAACAGGAGCACGGATCGCGCACAGGTAATGAGTACGGACCGTACACAGGTGACAGGAGCATGGACCGCGTACAAGTAACAGGAGCACGGACCGCGTACAGGTAACAGGAGCACGGATCGCGCACAGGTAATGAGTACGGACCGCACACAGGTGACAGGAGCATGGACCGCGTACAAGTAACAGGAGCACGGACCGCGTACAGGTAACAGGAGCTCAGACCAAGTACAGATAAAGGAAGCTTAGAGTAGTCAGACTTAGGCTCTGACTTCTCTACTCTATAATGACTTAGGCTCTGACTCCTCTACTCTACAATGATTTAGACTCTGACTACTCTACAAAGACATAGACCCTGACTACTGTACAATGATGTAGGCCCTCACTACTCTACTCTACAATGACTCAGGTTGTGACTACTCTAGAATGACTTAGGCTTTGACTACTCTACTCTACAATGACTTAGGCCCTGACTACTGTACAATGATGTAGATCCTGACTACTCTACAATGACTTGGGTTCTGACTACTCCACTCTACAATGACTTAGGCCCTGACTACTCTACTCTACAATGACTTAGGCCCTGACTACAGTACAATGATGTAGGTCCTGACTACTCTACTCTACAATGACTTAGGCCCTGACTACAGTACAATGATGTAGGTCCTGACTACTCTACAATGACTTGGGTTCTGACTACTCCACTCTACAATGACTTAGGCCCTGACTACTCCACTCTACAATGACTTAGGCCCTGACTACTCTACTCTACAATGACTTAGGCCCTGACTACTCTACAATGACTTGGGTTCGGACTACTGTACTCTACAATGACTTAGGCTCTGACTACTCTACAATGACTTGGGTTCGGACTACTGTACTCTACAATGACTTAGGCCCTGACTACTCTACTTTACAATGACTTAGTCCCTGACTACTCTACTCTACAATGACTTAGGCCCTGACTACTCTACTCTACAGTGACTTAGGCTCTGACTACTCTACTCTACAATGACTTAGGCTTTGACTACTTTACTCTACAATGACTTTGGCTCTGTCTACTCTACAATGAAGTAGGCCCTGACTACTCTACTCTACAATGACTTTGGCTCTGACTACTCTACTCTACAATGACTTAGGCCCTGACTACTCTACTCTACAATGACTTAGGCCCTGACTACTCTACTCTACAATGACTTAGGCCCTGACTACTCTACTCTACAATGACTTAGGCCCTGACTACTCTACTCTACAATGACTTAGGCCCTGACTCCTCTACTCTACAATGACTTAGGCTCTGACTACTCTACTCTACAAAGACTTAGGCTCTGACTACTCTACTCTACAATGACAGGCTCTGACTACTCTACTCTACAATGACTTAGGTCAGACTACTCCACTCTACAATGACTTAGGCTCTGACTACTCTACAATGACTTAGGCTCTGACTACTCTACAATGACTTAGGCCCTGACTCCTCTACTATACAACAATTGCTTACCGCTATGAAGACTAGAGTCCACTGTTGCTGTAAGTATAAGGCTTCCTCCGTTATGGAGGACGTTTTCCCCTAAGTATCTTGTGTATTAGAGAAAGTCTTCTCATGCGGCTGAGCCCAGGACTCATCGGCTACCGTTTTCGATGGCGGCTTCCAGTCCACACGGAGCAGATTTTACTTGTAAATTATTCTGGTATTTGGAGATTTCATTCTATATTTAAACTCAGAAAACAAAACACATTTCCGTTGACTTCCATCGTACTGACAACACTTACATTTGTTTATGTTTTTTTGCCTTCGGCCCGAACATTACGCCTCAAATGGAAATTTTTTTTTATATTACCAATCAAAAGGCTGTAGACGTTCCAGCTAATACATCTCATAGAAGAGCCTTCGGGGATGGAAACAGTAACTATTTTCTGAAATGTTATTTACACTCACAAAATGTGATAATGCGTTTTCAATCTGTGGCACGATCTGCATGTGAGAAATGCTAATTACGTTTCAACACCAGGAAGCGGCGGGACGTTCTCCGCAGATCGCAGCGAGTCTCCGCCATGACAGAGTCAAATGTCCTCCGCCAGACGAGCGCGGGGTTTACATTGCCAAATCCCAATATCTCCTGCACTCGACCTCCGAGCGTGCGGGTGCGGGGTAATTGGCATCCGTGTATTAGCCGCCATTGATCTGATAAACTCTCTGACATGTGGATATTATGAGAAATTAGAATATTACAAGTGAGAGCCCTCCATGATAATTACTGGCACCGAGCGCGCCGCTATGGCACAGCGCGGAAAATCACAAATTATCCTATTTATTCAGGAAGAAAAAGCCAGAAAATGAGTCAATGTAACATTCCCCAGCTATAGAGGGGTGTACGGACCCATCATTATGAGGGGGGTCCCAAAAGAAAGCCAGGCCCTCACACCGGGCGCGGGCCCCCGTATCTACACTATACTTCTCTGAATAGCGCGAGAATTAGGCCGTGCCGCACGGTGAGTATTTGGATACAGGAATTTTCTGCACCAAATCTGAGTGTCCTGGAAGAAAATCCCGTGTGTGACGCGTTTTTGCCCCTGCATTTTTCATATTGAAGTCAGCGGGTGGAAGAGATGAAAGACACAGACAACAACACTGAAACAACTGATGTCTGCAGATAAAGCTCTGCACCAAATCTGCAAGGATTAAGTATGCAACAAATGCACACTATAAAGATAGGCCGTTCAGTGATAAAACAGCGCTACAAAATGCAAAAAGCCACTGTGTACACAGGAATAGGAGAAAAGGCTTAATGTACAATATAGGAGTGCAGTGGTCTTAGATTTGAGAGGGCAAATTGACCATCATCAGCAGACGACCATCATCCTGAGACGTCAATCATCACCTTCTATGTTATGAGATGAAAAATGTTAAAAGAAAACGTAATGATGGGATACTCTGCTAAGAAGTGGCCATCCAGTGGTTGTGATGTGCGCTGCAGCATGGTTAATATTGATGATCTATTAACACTAATGTGAGAATTGGAGTGTGTACTAGTGATGAGCGAGCACTACCATGCTCGGGTGCACAGTCCTCAAAACAAGCAGGTCGGGCGCTTAGACAGCCATGACTTAAGTACCGAGTAGGGTAGGAATAGGTAGGGGTGCATTCATCTGCTCTAGCTCCCCCATCTGCAACTAGTGGGAAGGTTTCAGGACTGGAGGCCATAGGGGTCTATGTGATCAAGGATAGGTAGGGGTACACTCATCTGCTCCAGCTCCCCCGTCTGCCCCCAATGGGGGGGGGGAGGGGTCACAGGACTGGAGGCTATAGGGGTCCAAGTGATCAGGAATAGGTAAGGGTGCACACATCCGCCCCAGCTCCCTATCTGCCCAAAGTAGGGGGGGAAGGGGTCACAGGACTGGAGGCCATAGGAGTCCATGAGATCAAGAATAGGTAGGGGTGCACACATCTGCTCCAGCTCCCCCATCTACCCCCAGGAGGGGGGGGGGGTTATAGGTGTATATGTGGTCAGGAATGGGTAGGGGTGCACACATCTGCTCCAGCTCCCCCATCTACCCCCAGTAGGGGGGGGGGTCATAGGTGTATGTGTGGTCAGGAATGGGTAGGGGTGCACACATCTGCTCCAGCTCCCCCGTTTGTCCACAGTGGTGGGGGTCATAGGGGTCTATGTGACCAGGAATGGGTAGGGGTGCACACATCTACATCAGCTCCCCCTTCTGCCACCAGTAGGGGGGGGGCATAGGTGCATATGTGGCAGGAATGGGTAGGGGTGCACACATCTACTCCAGCTCCCCAATCTGCCCCCAGTAGGGGGGTCATAGGGCTCTATATGATCAGGAATGGGTAGGGGTGCACACATCTGCTCCAGCTCCCCCGTCTGTCCTCAGTGGTGGGGGTCATAGGTGTATATGTGGCAGGAATAGGTAAGGGTGCACACATCTACTCCAGCTCCCCAATCTGCCCCCAGTAGGGGGGTCATAGGGCTCTATATGATCAGGAATGGGTAGGGGTGCACACATCTACTCCAGCTTCCCCATCTGCCACCTGTGGAAAGGTTTTTATACTGGATTCTGCTTGGGATTCTTCACACCGCAGTATTTGTAGAAAGGTGACATCCCGGGTAAGTTCACGATAACTATAGGGAATAGGGCGAGCTCTGACCCCTCTCTCTCAGCCCGGACCCCACAGTCTCGGTGGGGAACGTTCCCTTATTTCCTCCAGCTCCGGCCATGGAAATTCACTCCGGGTTTAATTTAGTTTGGAAATAGATTTCTCCTCTGTCCATTTTTGCTCCATGAGATCCGTCCCTGACGACCTCCATGCAAACACAGGGAAAGTACATTAACTCATTGCAAACAGAATTTGTGACCCCGGGCTACGAAACTGCAAACTGGCAACGCGAACCGCTGAGACCCCGAAATCCCACCGCAATAAGAGAGAGAAGCCAAGGACACAATGTAACACAGAGCGGATCCAGAGAACCATGGAGGGACATTGAGGGGCAGAGGGTAAATGCTGCGATTACGCTCCATTACCGGGGTCAGATCGGGAACGTCCACTTATTGCTAATTCACATGGTATTACTCAGAATGTGAGCGATTCATAATAAATCTGTGAATGTAATAATAGGACGCGCCATCATTCCTCCTATATCCCGGCTCCTCCACACAATGTGGATGAAATGTCGCGGATTTTATTATTTTTCATGTATTAGATATTAGTGGAATATTGAATTATGAATTAGCTTTTAATGGGATGTATTAAAGCTGAGTAATGGGATAATTGGACGCCGGACTCATTTAGGGGGTAATAAAGCTTCATATATTTCACGTCCTATTCTTCCCTATGATATTTGGCTGAATAATCGTTTTGTGTTACCGGAATGAGGAGTGAATTTCATTGTATTTTCATTAATATTCAGATATTCACGATTGCTGCAGGAACTAATATCATTTTGCTTTCTTACAGTGGACATTGTTGTGCCGAGCTCCTGAGATCCGCGTGTGTCTGGAGATCTACAAGACGAGCCTTCATCTGCTACATTGTAACCACGAAGATCACCAGGAATGACCACATCTCATGTGATTAGGAGCAGACCCAGGGCACGGGGTACCGGGCGTATAGACGGGGGCCACCGGAGCCATAAGAGGTCACATAGAAGAGGATTACTACTGCTGGGTCACTAAAATGGGGCAAGAGCTACCGCCATGTATCCAGAGAGACAGGAGAACCAGACCCAGGACAAAAGGGACACGCGATAATCATAACTGCTGGATCACTAAATTAGGGCAAGAGCTACCGCCATGTATCCAGAAGAGACAGGAGCATCAGACCAGGACCAAAGGACAGGGAACACACTGCTGGACCTAAATAGGGCAAGAGCTACCGCATGTATCCAGAGGAGACAGGAAACTAGACCCAGGAAAAGGGACACATGAGAACGTTACTGCTGACCTAAAACTGGGGCAAGAGCTACCGCCATGTATCCAGAGGAGACAGAACAACCAGACCCAGGACCAAAGGACACGCGAGAACTGGTACTACTGCTGGAACCATAAACTAGGGCAAGAGCTACCCCATGTATCAGAGGAGACAGGGACACAGACCCAGGACCAAAGAGGACACATGATAACAATAACTGCTGGACCTCAAAACTGGGGCAAGAGCTACCCCATGTATCCAGAGGAGACAGGAACACCAGACCCAGGACCAAAGGGACACGCGATAACTGATACTGCTGGACCTCAAAACTGGGGGTAAGAGCTACAGCCATGTATCCAGAGGAGACAGGAGACCAGACCCAGGAAAAGGACACGAGAACGTTACTGCTGGACCCAAAACTGGGCAAGAGTACGCCATGTATTCAGAGGAGACAGGAGGACCAGACCCAGGACCAAGAGACACGCGAAATCATAACTGCTGGATCACTAAATTAGGGCAAGAGCTACCGCCATGTATCCAGAGGAGACAGGACAACTAGACCCAGGACCAAAGGACACATGAAACAGTAACTGCTGGACCTCAAAACTGGGGCAAGAGCTACGCCATGTATCCAGAGGAGACAGAACAACCAGACCCAGGACCAAGGAGACACGCGAGAACTGGTACTGCTGGACCTCAAAACTGGGGTAAGAGCTACAGCCATGTATCCAGAGGAGACAGGACAACCAGACCCAGGACCAAAGAGACACGCGAGAACTGGTACTACTGCTGGACCTCAAAACTAGGGAAGAGCTACGCCATGTATCCAGAGGAGACAGGACAACCAGACCCAGGACCAAAGGGACACGCGAGAACTGGTTACTGCTGACCTCAAAACTGGGGTAAGAGCTAACGCCATGTATCCAGAGGAGACAGGAGGACCAGACCCAGGACCAAAGGGACACGCGAGAACTGGTACTACTGCTGAAACCATAAACTGGGGCAAGAGCTACCACCATGTATCCAGAGGAGACAGGAGAACCAGACCCAGGACCAAAAGGACACGCGGGAACAATAATTAATGTCACTCTGGTGGTGGAGACGCTCTGCGTCCGTCAGGTGGTGGACCCTTGTGCCCTCTTTATAATGCTGATGGTTTGCACCCTGGGAGCTTATGTTACAGTGGGGGAATATTTGGGGCCCCAGGTATAAATGTAACCTCATACCATATTTTATTTGCACCATATTTATAAGTAGACATTGTGTATAATACGATATTATTTATAACACCGCACGTCCCCTCCCAGCAATTCTTGTATCCTTCATGTAGCAATATGTCCATACGTTGCAATGCAATGACTCAGCCGGGCGCAGAGAATCAGCCGGGCCAAGTGTGAAGCAGCCGGGCCAAGAGTGAAGCAGCCGGGCCAAGAGTGAAGCAGCCGGGCCAAGAGGGAATCAGCCGGGCCAAGTGTGAATCAGCCGAGCCAAGTGTGAATCAGCCGGGCCAAGTGGGAATCAGCCGGGCCAAGTGGGAATCAGCCGAGCCAAGTGTGAATCAGCCGAGCCAAGTGTGAATCAGCCGAGCCAAGTGGGAATTAGCCGGGCCAAGTGGGAATCAGCCGGGCCAAGTGGGAATCAGCCGGGCCAAGTGGGAATCAGCCGGGCCAAGTGGGAATCAGCCGGGCCAAGTGGGAATCAGCCGGGCCAAGTGTGAATCAGCCGGGCCAAAAGTGAATCAGCCGGGCCAAGTGGGAATCAGCCGGGCCAAGTGGGAATCAGCCGGGCCAAGTGGGAATCAGCCGGCCAAGTGGGAATCAGCCGGGCCAAGTGTGAATCAGCCGGGCCAAGTGTGAATCAGCCGGGCCAAGTGTGAATCAGCCGGGCCAAGTGTGAATCAGCCGGGCCAAGTGTGAATCAGCCGGGCCAAGTGTGAATCAGCCGGGCCAAGGGAATCAGCCGGGCCAAAAGTGAATCAGCCGGGCCAAGTGGGAATCAGCCGGGCCAAGTGGGAATCAGCCGGGCCAAGTGGGAATCAGCCGGGCCAAGTGGGAATCAGCCGGGCCAAGTGGGAATCAGCCGGGCCAAGTGGGAATCAGCCGGGCCAAGTGTGAATCAGCCGGGCCAAGTGGGAATCAGCCGGGCCAAGTGTGAATCAGCCGGGCCAAGTGTGAATCAGCCGGGCCAAGGGAATCAGCCGGGCCAAGGGAATCAGCCGGGCCAAGGGAATCAGCCGGGCCAAGTGTGAATCAGCCGAGCCAAGTGTGAATCAGCCGGGCCAAGGGAATCAGCTGGGCCAAGGGAATCAGCTGTGGGTACTTTGGAGGTGTCCAAAAGCAGTGCTGAGCACTGAAAGGGCGAAGAGGGAGAAAACGGAGGACGGAGAGGATGGAAGATGGAGAAGAGGGAGGACGGCGGACAGAGAAGAGGGAGGACGGAGAAGAGGGAGGACGGAGAAGAGGGAGGACGGAGAAGAGGGAGGACGGAGAAGAGGGAGGACGGAGAAGAGGGAGGACGGAGAAGAGGGAGGACGGAGAGGAGGGAGGACGGAGAGGAGGGAGGACGGAGAGGAGGGAGGACGGAGAGGAGGGAGGACGGAGAGGAGGGAGGACGGAGAGGAGGCAGGACGGAGGAGAGGCAGGACGGAGGAGAGGCAGGACGGAGGAGAGGCAGGACGGAGGAGGGGCAGGACGGAGGAGAGGCAGGACGGAGGAGAGGGAGGACGGAGGAGAGGGAGGACGGAGGAGAGGCAGGACGGAGGAGAGGCAGGACGGAGGAGAGGCAGGACGGAGGAGAGGGAGGACGGAGGAGAGGGAGGACGGAGGAGAGGGAGGACGGAGGAGAGGAAGGACGGAGGAGAGGCAGGACGGAGGAGAGGCAGGACGGAGGAGAGGCAGGACGGAGGAGAGGCAGGACGGAGGAGAGGGAGGACAGAGGAGAGGCATGACGGAGGAGAGGCAGGATGGAGGAGAGGGAAGACGGAGAAGAGGGAGGACAGAGGATGCAGGAGATGGAGGCCGGACAAGATGGAGGGCGGACAAGACGGAGGGCGGACAAGACGGAGGGCGGACAAGACGGAGGCCGGACAAGACGGAGGCCGGACAAGACGGAGGCCGGACAAGACGGAGGCCGGACAAGACGGAGGCCGGACAAGACGGAGGCCGGACAAGACGGAGGATGGAACACAGAGAGGATGGAAGACAGACAACAGAGAGGACACAGGGCAGAGAGGAAGGAGCAGACGGAGTGTATGGAGCCAGCGGTGGTCCAGGACACTGTCCTCTGCTGTACAGGCTCAGGTGGAGGTTACTTGTCCTCTTTTTGATGTATTATATGGTGACTTCTGAAGGTCTGTGACCAACATCTCCTATAGTGAAGAATCCTCGGCTCTCAGAGATGATCACAATGATCAATATCCTCACAACTGTCTCGGGAGCAACAGACGGCCGTACCCACAGTGAACCCTCCCGAGAGGAGCAATGTGTCCTCAGCGTCACGTGTGAATTAGTAATATGTTTTCTGGCAGTGCTGGCGCCCTTTGTTTTTTTTGCACGTGTGAATAGACGGGGCCCCAGGAGCCCCTGCAGACACCACATGTGCCGGTCATAGTCACGGGTCCATGTGGCGTCACCCACAGCCCTGACTGTATGATTGGGGCGGACGGCGTCGCTCCTCGTCTTCCCGGGACGTCGCCTTGTAGAACGTTTCCTGTCATTTTTCGCTCCACGTTTCTTCTAATCTGTTTGGATTATTTAAATACATTTTTGTAGTAAGGAATAAATCCGCCGCCGCCTCGCACCTCCTCAGCGCAGCTTTAAATTGCACAATAGGTCTTGTGGGAAAAGAGATGTTGACAGCGCTAACGTGTTAATGAGTAATAGATTGCATTAATAGCTAAACTCTTATCTATGTTTCTACTTTATATAACACTCAAAGACAAAACGGTACAAAGCACAGCTGGCGTCATATTAAGAGCTTCTTTATAGAGAGATGACAGCGCACCCCGGGGACCGAGCGCAAGGTGCTCCACTAATATTCACAGTCAGGGAAGTAATGTGCACGTCACACGCGTGAGATCTACACAACACGTCACACGCTTGAGATCTACACAACACGTCACACGCGTGAGATCTACACAACACGTCACACATGTGAGATCTACACAACACGTCACACGCGTCAGATCTACACAACATGTCACACATGTGAGATCTACACAACACGTCACACGCGTCAGATCTACACATGTCACACACGTGAGATCTACACAACATGTCACACACGTGAGATCTACACAACATGTCACACACGTGAGATCTACACAACACGTCACACGCGTGAGATCTACACAACATGTCACACATGTGAGATCTACACAACACGTCACACATGTGAGATCTACACAACACGTCACACGCGTGAGATCTACACAACATGTCACACGCGCCAGATCTACACGTCACACGTGAGATCTACACAACATGTCACACGCGTCAGATCTACACAACACGTCACACGCGTGAGATCTACACAACACGTCACACGTGTCAGATCTACACAACACGTCACACATGTGAGATCTACACAACACGTCACACGCGTGAGATCTACACAACATGTCACACGCGTCAGATCTACACAACACGTCACACGCGTGAGATCTACACAACACGTACACACGCGTCAGATCTACACAACATGTCACAACTTGAGATCTACACGTCACACGCGTGAGATCTACACAACACGTCACACGCGTGAGATCTACACAACACGTCACACGCGTCAGATCTACACAACACGTCACACATGAGATCTACACAACATGTCACACATGTGAGATCTACACATGTCACACGCGTGAGATCTACACAACACGTCACACGCGTCAGATCTACACATGTCACACACGTGAGATCTACACAACATGTCACACACGTGAGATCTACACAACACGTCACACGCGTCAGATCTACACATGTCACACACGTGAGATCTACACAACATGTCACACACGTGAGATCTACACAACACGTCACACACGTGAGATCTACACAACACGTCACACGCGTGAGATCTACACAACACGTCACACGCGTGAGATCTACACAACGTCACACATGTGAGATCTACACAACACGTCACACGCGTGAGATCTACACAACATGTCACACGCGTCAGATCTACACAACACGTCACACGCGTGAGATCTACACAACATGTCACACACGTGAGATCTACACAACACGTCACACGCGTGAGATCTACACAACACGTCACACGCGTGAGATCTACACAACACGTCACACGCGTGAGATCTACACAACATGTCCACACGCGTGAGATCTACACAACACGTCACACGCGTCAGATCTACACAACACGTCACACACGCGTGAGATCTACACAACACGTCACACGCGTGAGATCTACACAACACGTCACACGCGTGAGATTCTACACAACACGTCACACGCGTCAGATCTACACAACATGTCACAACTTGAGATCTACACGTCACACGCGTGAGATCTACACAACACGTCACACGCGTCAGATCTACACAACATGTCACAACTTGAGATCTACACGTCACACGCGTGAGATCTACACAACACGTCACACGCGTGAGATCTACACAACACGTCACACGCGTCAGATCTACACAACACGTCACACATGTGAGATCTACACAACATGTCACACATGTGAGATCTACACAACACGTCACACGCGTGAGATCTACACAACACGTCAAACATGTGAGATCTACACAACACGTCACACGCGTGAGATCTACACAACATGTCACACGCGTCAGATCTACACAACACGTCACACGCGTGAGATCTACACAACATGTCAAACATGTGAGATCTACACAACACGTCACACGCGTCAGATCTACACAACATGTCACAACTTGAGATCTACACGTCACACGCGTGAGATCTACACAACACGTCACACGCGTGAGATCTACACAACACGTCACACGCGTGAGATCTACACAACACGTCACACGCGTCAGATCTACACAACACGTCACACGCGTCAGATCTACACAACACGTCACACGCGTCAGATCTACACAACACGTCACACGCGTCAGATCTACACAACACATCATACGCGTGAGGTCCGCACAACACATCACACGCATGGGATCTACACAACAGTCACATACGTGAGATCAGGGTCTCTTTGCTGCCCTCAGACTCTGTGACACATCACTGGATTCAGGGTCTCTTTGCTGTCCTCAGATAAGAGCCGGCTGCTGCTGACACATTCCCTTTATCAGCGGTCGTGTTCCCGGTAATAACACAGTGCAATCCTTCATTTGCAGTGCTCTTTCTGCGGTGTAATGTGGGGCCGCGGCGCGTTGTTTCGCCTTGTTTGCATTACAGGATATTTGTCCGTCCTTGAATCTTGTAAATTCTGTGTTAACTTTTAATCAGAAAATCTATTTCCATTTGTGAGCGCAGTGAGATGTGGCGCTTTATTATATGTTAAATGCAGAGTGATACAGAATCCCATTTAGGAGGGAATATGGTGTAATTATCCCCATTATGGGCCGGACCATCGCACATTACACCGGAGTCTGCAGCGTCCGTCCTTCTGCAGATCATCACTTACTCATCATATTTATATATTATGTCACCGAGGCTCCGGCTTCAATGTACGGAGGCAGAAATGGAGGAATTACGCATCTTCCTCTGGCGTTTGTAGCTCCCATCATTAGGAGACTGGTAACAGCTCTGGGGTTTGAGCTTCACATGATATTAAATGTAATTGTTTTCCTTTGGACCATCAAGGGTTAATGACATTTTCATTGCTGGTAGCTCCTGGTGAGTTAATCTCAGCTGCAGAGGATTTGTGACCACTCCTCTTCCCTTTAAATAGTCACATGATCCATCACCTGAGCCCGGTAGTGGATTCATTCTATTCTGACCATCTTGGAGGGATGAAGTCTTTAGTGGCTGCTGAGTTCAGTTCTTTGGAGCCTGTAATCTGTAGTCCTGGTGTTTGGCTGCAGCATTGAAGTCTGTTTCATGTTTTTTTGTCTTGTTCTTCGGTCTGTCCTCCTTCTCCGGTGTTATATCACAGCAGAGGTGACATCTAGTGTGCTCACCGGCTTTGGCACTAGCCAGGCTGCGTAGAGGGACTTCTCAGAGACAAGGCATGTGACTGTTTTTGAGGGGGGGGGGGGGGAAGACCCACTTAGGGATGTTATGGGAGCTCAGGGGCCACACACAGGTTAGTGCCAAGAGATGTCCCATCTCCTGCTCTTTGTCATCAGGATCTTATTCTGCTTTTCCATCCCCCTGTGTTGTGTCAGGTCATGATTCGGACATCTAGTCCATGCATAACAGTTTGTACCTGTGGCTCAATCTATCTAACAACGAGGATGGAAGACGGACTATTATCTCTCATTCTCACTTCACGGCTTCAGGGAAAATGTGTTATTGGTCTAACAGAAGATATCATAGAATAGTAGGGAGTGAAGGGACCTTCCGGGTCATTGTGTGAAGGGACCTCCTGGGTCATCGTGTGAAGGGACCTCCGGGGTCATCGCGGGAAGGGACCTCCGGGGTCATCGCGGGAAGGGACCTCCCGGGTCATCGTGTGAAGGGACCTCCTGGGTCATCGTGTGAAGGGACCTCCGGGGGCATCATGTGAAGGGACCTCCCAGGTCATCGTGTCAAGGGACCTCCCGGGTCATCGTGTGAAGGGACCTCCCGGGTCATCGTGTAAAGGGACCTCCCGGGTCATCGTGTGAAGGGACCTCCAGGGGCATCGTGTGAAGGGACCTCCAGGGGCATCGTGTGAAGGGACCTCCCAGGTAATCGCGTGAAGGGTCCTCCCGTGTCATCGTGTGAAGGGACCTCCCGGGTCATCGCGTGAGGGGACCTCCCAGGTCATCGTGTGAAGGGTCCTCCCGCGTCATCGCGTGAAGGGATCTCCCGGGGTCATCGCGTGAAGGAACCTCCAGAGTCATCGTGTGAAGGGACCTCCTGGGTCATAGTGTGAAGGGGCCTACTGGGGTCATCGCGTGAAGGGACCTCCCGCGTCATTGCGTGAAAGGACCTCCTGGGTCATCGCTTGAAGGGACCTCCTAAGTCATCGTGTGAAGGGACCTCCTGGATCATCGCGTGAAGGGACCTCCTGGGTCATAGCATCAAGGGACCTCCTGGGGTCATCGCATGAGGGTACCTCCCACGTCATTGCGTGAAGGGACCACCTGGGTCATCTGGTCCAATCCTCTGCTCATGTGATGTAGCCACTGTGCAGCCAAGATTACCACCATATGTCTGCCCACTCCAATGTGGCTGTGCCCACCACTGTGTGCCATTCCATCCACCGTGCAGTCATACTTACCACCAAGCATGCAAGATCACAACCACATATGTATGCTCACTACATGCCCACTTCAGAGTGCTCATGCCAACCCCCTTGCAACCATGTCCACCTTATGCCCACCACCGTTGGGCCATGCCATCCACTGTGCAGCCATGCCCACCCCGTGTGGCCCGGATGCCCATTTTAACCACATTGTGATTTCTGATAGTGTTTCCAGTTGGATCAGGCAGCACTGTGTACTGCGCCGCTGCTCCAGGATGATGGACACGTTCCTCATGAATAAATCTGCCTGCGCCTCGTTCCAGGAGTTCAATAACCTTCCTCTCTCTTTGCTCTTTGTTCCGACCCTTATTCAAAACATCTCAAGTGCTTTTTTCTTGAATATCTGAGGATTTGTTCAGACATAATTTGCTAAGAAAAAACCTCTCCGGCAGCTGATGTTATTTTGTTAAAAGACAAAGACAAGCACTTTTTCCCGGGAAGGAAGCCCTTGTGACAGCTGAGCTCAGACCAGATTACAACATGTCCGTGCTCGGTGAAAGGTGCAGCCGGTGAGTGGAGATCAGCAGGGACACAACACTGTCAAAACTTATATTTATCCTCATGAAAGAAAACTCAAAATGACACCAGAAAACTAAAAATAATGCAAGTCTAAAGCGTTCGCAGGAAGAGCGCGGCTCCTCCTGGGCTTCACTATTACCGCTTTTATCTTTCTCCTTGGACTTTTTGCAGCCCCTTGTCTCACAGCTTTAAGGTTAAGTAGAAGAAGGTGAGAAGACCCAAGGCTGAGATCCAGGGCATCGGGAAGAAGGGGCCGTATACAATATATCATAAATGCCTTGTGTTCATAGAAAAGTCGTTCATCTGCAATGCCAAGAAGGAAAAACTCAACACACAATCCAAGACATAGATCTCTACCAAAAGATGAAGGGTTAAACTATTAAATGCTGAGTATCTGCAAAGCACGGGACTGTCCAAGACCCCAAGTTATGGCACGTGGCTGTCCAAGACCCCAAGTTATGGCACGTGGCTGTCCAAGACCCCAAGTTATGGCACGTGGCTGTCCAAGACCCCAAGTTATGGCACGTGACAGTCCAAGACCCCAAGTTATGGCATGTGACTGTCCAAGACCCCAAGTTATGACACGTGACTGTCCAAGACCCCAAGTTATGGCACGTGACAGTCAAAGACCCCAAGTTATGGCCTGTGACTGTGCAAGACCAAAAACTATGCTCACAAAAGTGTTGAAGACATGTTATGCCATGTGGCTGTCCAAGACCCCAAGTTATGGCACGTGGCTGTCCAAGACCCCAAGTTATGGCACGTGACAGTCCAAGACCCCAAGTTATGGCACGTGACTGTCCAAGACCCCAAGTTATGGCACGTGACAGTCCAAGACCCCAAGTTATGGCCTGTGACTGTGCAAGACCAAAAACTATGCTCACAAAAGTGTTGAAGACATGTTATGCCATGTGGCTGTCCAAGACCCCAAGTTATGGCACGTGGCTGTCCAAGACCCCAAGTTATGGCACGTGACAGTCCAAGACCCCAAGTTATGGCACGTGACTGTCCAAGACCCCAAGTTATGGCACGTGACAGTCCAAGACCCCAAGTTATGGCCTGTGACTGTGCAAGACCAAAAACTATGCTCACAAAAGTGTTGAAGACATGTTATGCCATGTGGCTGTCCAAGACCCCAAGTTATGGCACGTGGCTGTCCAAGACCCCAAGTTATGGCACGTGACAGTCCAAGACCCCAAGTTATGGCACGTGGCTGTCCAAGACCCCAAGTTATGGCACGTGGCTGTCCAAGACCCCAAGTTATGGCACGTGACAGTCCAAGACCCCAAGTTATGGCACGTGGCTGTCCAAGACCCCAAGTTATGGCACGTGGCTGTCCAAGACCCCAAGTTATGGCATGTGACTGTCCAAGACCCCAAGTTATGACACGTGACTGTCCAAGACCCCAAGTTATGGCACGTGACAGTCCAAGACCCCAAGTTATGGCCTGTGACTGTGCAAGACCAAAAACTATGCTCACAAAAGTGTTGAAGACATGTTATGCCATGTGGCTGTCCAAGACCCCAAGTTATGGCACGTGGCTGTCCAAGACCCCAAGTTATGGCACGTGACAGTCCAAGACCCCAAGTTATGGCACGTGGCTGTCCAAGACCCCAAGTTATGGCACGTGGCTGTCCAAGACCCCAAGTTATGGCACGTGACTGTCCAAGACCCCAAGTTATGGCCTGTGACTGTCCAAGACCCCAAGTTATGGCACGTGGCTGTCCAAGACCCCAAGTTATGGCATGTGACTGTTCAAGACCCCAAGTTATGGCACGTGGCTGTCCAAGACCCCAAGTTATGGCACGTGGCTGTCCAAGACCCCAAGTTATGGCACGTGGCTGTCCAAGACCCCAAGTTATGGCATGTGACTGTCCAAGACCCCAAGTTATGGCACGTGGCTGTCCAAGACCTCAAGTTATGGCACGTGACTGTCCAAGACCCCAAGTTATGGCACGTGACTGTCCAAGACTCCAAGTTATGGCACGTGGCTGTCCAAGACCCCAAGTTATGGCCTGTGACTATGCAAGACCAATAGCTATGCCCACAAAACTGTTGAAGACATATTATGCCATTTGACTGTCCAAGACCCCAAGTAATGGCATGTGGCTGTCCAAGACCCCAAGTTATGGCACGTGACTGTCCAAGACCCCAAGTTATGGCACGTGACTGTCCAAGACCCCAAGTTATGGCATGTGGCTGTCCAAGACCCCAAGTTATGGCATGTGGCTGTCCAAGACCCCAAGTTATGGCACGTGAGTTAAGTCTGATCAGTCCATAAGCAATGGCACAATCAAAACAGTTCTCAGCACTACTGGATTCTCTAACTACCTTTCCCTAGATCACTACACAGTTGGTGACCAGCCACAGATTTGCATTACTCATGAAGCACGTCTGTCTCAGAGCTCTGTAATCTCCAAGTGTCTCTGGTCAGCAGCCACGCATTGTCTCTCTCTCTTCAGGCATGGAACCACCTCAGCTCTACATGTGACCACTAGTGATGGATTCTGCTTCTGCTCCAGCCCCCTCGGCTCCTCCTGTCATTTTCCTGGGTCTCTCTCTTTACTAAACTTTTGATGACTCCTAGTGGCCAGACTAAGCCATTGCAAGCATATTTACAGCATTAAAAGTCATTGCAGAATATTTTACAGCATTATTAATATGAGTTCAATGTTATAAACACATGTCAACCTGCCTACATTATGGCAAGTCGAGTGTGCAACATCAAAAGTTATGGCACATGGGTGTCCAAGACCCCAAATTATGGCACAGGACTGTCCATGAACCCAAGTCATAAAATGTAACTTTCCTGAACTCCATCATGGTACTCCTTCTTGGTCTGTGTCATCATTTCAGGAACCCAGTAGTCAATGTACTGGTGACCCTGGAAGTCAAATGCAGGCTTAGTCATGGATTGAACCTGGAAGGAGAAGTCTTTTATGGGATATTGAAGCAATGATGGTCACATGATGGTCATCTGCAGCTCACAATTCTGCTCTCCTATCTGCATGTGTCACTCAGATGACGTTCTGCCCCAATGAGCATCTTCTGCTGTCAGAGCAAAATGTCACAGTCACAGGTGGAGAATCACATTGGGTTCAGTAGGCGTAAAGAGGTGGTGAAGGAAGATGAGGGACAAGGAGTTCCTGGGGCAAGCACTCGAGCAAGGGTCCACAATGTAGAGAACAGGTTAGAGGCAGTAATGTGAAAGGACAGGGGGCGCGATGTAGAGAGCGGCTGAGAGGCGGTAATGTGAGAGGACCGGGGGTACAATGTAGAGAGCTGGTAGAGGAGGTAATGTGAGAAGACCGGGGTGCGATGTAGAGAGCAGGTGAGAGGAGGTAATGCGAGAGACCGGGTTGCAATGTAGAGAGCGGGTGAGAGGAGGTAATGTGAGAGTACCGGGGTGCGACGTAGAGAGGGGTGAGAGGCGGTAATGTGAGAGGACTGGGGTGCAATGTAGAGAGCGGGTGAGAGGACCAGGGTGCTTTCTAGAGAGCGGTGAGAGGTGGTAATGTGAGAGGATCGGGGGCGTGATGTAGAGAGCAGGTGAGAGGAGGTAATGTGAGAGGACCGGGGTGCGATGTAGAGAGCGGGTGAGAGGAGGTAATGTGAGAGGACCGGGGTGCGATGTAGAGAGCGGATGAGAGGATCGGGGTGCGATGTAGAGAGCAGATGAGAGGACCGGGGTGCGATGTAGAGAGCGGGTGAGAGGAGGTAATGTGAGAGGACCGGGGTGTGATGTAGGAGAGGGTGAGAGGAGGTAATGTGAGAGTACCGGGTGCGATGTAGAGAGGGGGTGAGAGGCGGTAATGTGAGAGCACCGGGGTGCAATGTAGAGAGGGGTGACAGGCGGTAATGTGAGAGCACCGGGGTGCAATGTAGAGAGCGGGTGAGAGGCGGTAATGTGAGAGCACCAGGGTGCAATGTAGAGAGCGGGTGAGAGGGGTAATGTGAGAGCACAGGGTGCAATGTAGAGAGCGGATCAGAGGAGGTAATGTGAGAGCACCAGGGTGCAATGTAGAGAGCGGTGAGAGGCGGTAATGTGAGAGTACCGGGGTGCAATGTAGAGAGCGGGCGAGAGGCGGTAATGTGAGAGTACTGGGGTGCAATTTAGAGAGCGGGTGAGAGGCGGTAATGTGAGAGTGTCCGGGGTGCAATGTAGAGAGGGGGTGAAGGCGGTAATGTGAGAGTACCGGGTTGCAATGTAGAGAGCGGGTGAGAGGACGGGGGGCGATGTAGAGAGCGGGTGAGAGCGGTAATGTGAGAGGTCGGGTGCAATGTAGAGAGCGGGTGAGCGGTGGTATGTGAGAGCACCGGGGTGCAATGTAGAGAGCGGGTGAGAGCGGTAATGTGAGAGGTCCAGGGTGCGATGTAGAGAGCGGGTGAGAGGTGGTAATGTGAGAGCACCGGGGTGCAATGTAGAGAGCGGGTGAGAGGCGGTAATGTGAGAGGTCTGGGGTGCAATGTAGAGAGCGGGTGAGCGGTGGTAATGTGAGAGCACCGGGGTGCAATGTAGAGAGCGGTGAGAGGCGGGTAATGTGAGAGGTCGGGTGCAATGTAGAGAGCGGATGAGAGGACCGGGGTGCGATGTAGAGAGCGGGTGAGAGGTGGTAATGTGAGAGCACCGGGGTGCAATGTAGAGAGCGGGTGAGAGGCGGTAATGTGAGAGGACTGGGGTGCAATGTAGAGAGCGGGTGAGAGGACCGGGGTGCAATGTAGAGAGGGTGAGAGGCGGTAATGTGAGAGGTCGGGTTGCAATGTAGAGAGTGGGGTGAGCGGTGGTAATGTGAGAGCACCGGGGTGCAATGTAGAGAGCGGGTGAGAGGCGGTAATGTGAGAGGACTGGGGTGCAATGTAGAGAGCGGGGTAGAGCACCGGGGTGCAATGTAGAGAGCGGGTGAGAGGCGGTAATGTGAGAGGTCCGGGGTGCAATGTAGAGAGCGGGTGAGCGGTGGTAATGTGAGAGCACCGGGGTGCAATGTAGAGAGCGGGTGAGAGGCGGTAATGTGAGAGGTCCGGGGTGCAATGTAGAGAGCGGGGTGAGCGGTGGTAATGTGAGAGCACCGGGGTGCAATGTAGAGAGCGGTGAGAGCACGGGTGCAATGTAGAGAGCGGGTGAGAGGCGGTAATGTGAGAGGACTGGGTGCAATGTAGAGAGCGGGTAGAGGCGGTAATGTGAGAGGACTGGGGTGCAATGTAGAGAGCGGGTGAGAGGACCGGGGTGCGATGTAGAGAGCGGGTGAGAGGCGGTAATGTGAGAGGACTGGGGTGCAATGTAGAGAGCGGATGAGAGGACCGGGGTGCGATGTAAGAGAGCGGGTGAGAGGTGGTAATGTGAGAGCACCGGGGTGCAATGTAGAGAGCGGGTGAGAGGCGGTAATGTGAGAGGACTGGGGTGCAATGTAGAGAGCGGGTGAGAGGACCAGGGTGCAATGTAGAGAGCGGGTGAGAGGCGGTAATGTGAGAGGTCCGGGGTGCGATGTAGAGAGCGGGTGAGCAGTGGTAATGTGAGAGGACCGGGGTGCAATGTAGAGAGCGGGTGAGAGGCGGTAATGTGAGAGCACCGGGGTGCAATGTAGAGAGCGGGTGAGAGGCGGTAATGTGAGAGCACCGGGGGTGCAATGTAGAGAGCGGGTGAGAGGCAGTAATGTGAGAGCACCGGGGTGCAATGTAGAGAGCGGGTGAGAGGCAGTAATGTGAGAGCACCGGGGTGCAATGTAGAGAGCGGGTGAGAGGCGGTAATGTGAGAGCACCGGGGTGCAATGTAGAGAGCGGGTGAGAGGCGGTAATGTGAGAGCACCGGGGTGCTTTCTAGAGAGCGGGTGAGAGGCGGTAATGTGAGAGCATCGGGGTGCAATGTAGAGAGCGGGTGAGAGGACCGGGGTGCGATGTAGGGAGTGGGTGAGAGGACCGGGGTGCTTTCTAGAGAGCGGGTGAGAGGCGGTAATGTGAGAGGACCGTGGACGGTTTTCGTGGTTCGTTACGGAGCTGCCGTGAGTCTGTGATAGATGTGTGAATTTTTATCAGATTTTAACCCTGTAATGTAAGACACCATTAAATGCAGCGGTGACAAGTCAGCGCAATTATCTCGGCGCTCACAGGGACGGGACGGCACCAATTTATGTTCCCACTGAATCGGAGCTTAGTAAAAATGAGCTCGGAATAAACAAGAGGCGTAAGATCTTCTATCGAGAGCGACGACGGCGCACAGAGATAATTAGTCGTTTAAAGAGAAAAGTTACAAAGTTTTACTGGAAAATTGGTTTCATGTTCAGGGTTTATGATAAAAAAAGCAAGCTGGAAAATAAATAATCAGTTTAATAACCCCCGCGGTGCCCCCCGGGGAGACCCCGCTCCCACAAACAGGCACCGCAGTCTGCAGCCGCCAATCTGCACAGAAGAAGACTTTATCTTCACCTCCTTCATTTATTAGTGCGAGAAGAATATGAAAGCGTTACAAGCAGAAAACAGCTTTTATCACACGTCTTCTGAGGGAGGGAAGGCGCCTTTGTTCTAGGTATAGGAATAAAGAAGTGTGGTGAAGATCTGTGCGATACTGGGGACCAGAGCCGAAATACACAGCTGAAGTAGCGCCACTCCACACTGCAGGCCGTGTCTGGTACTGCAGCTCTGCTATGTCACTCTAGAGTAATACCAGACTGCAGTGGCCAGGGACGGCGTGGTTTACTGAAAGAAAGCATATGTAGTACTAGACGATAGTCAGAGGAGGCGCCATTACTGGAGGAAAGCATATGTAGTACCAGACCTAGTCAAGTGAGGCGCTGTTACTGGAGGAAAGCATATGTAGTACTAGACGTAGTCAGAGGAGGCGCCATTACTGGAGGAAAGCATATGTAGTACCAGGCATAGCCAAGCGAGGCCAATTCACCACTTCATTCTGGGACTGGCTGCTCAGTTAAGTAACAGAGAAATCACTAGAAAGATGAAACAACTGAGCAACCCAGCACCTCCCAAAGCAAGGATGGACGCCTGTGCTGTCAATCAATTACTGACAGCTCCACACACTGAATACCAAACACTGCAGAAACAGCCGAGACGCGGAGGGATCGTGATAGAGAAATTCTTCCTTCTGGATGATCCCCAAGAAACGCACAAGCCGGATCTTCCCAAGAAGAACCATCGCCTTCCTAGACACAGTCCGCTATGAAAACGCACAATGATTATACCTGCGGACCCTCTGGCACCACGATGTCTTTGGACTTGCATTATGGCACCACAATGTCTCACGGTGAACATTAGTCGAACTGATTCAGACACAAGATCTACAATAAAATAATGACAGTAAACCTCCATCAAACCCATTCACCGAGCCGAGGTTTCCATGATCTTCACATTGAGTGATCGGACGGACAGGTGACACAAGCTCAGAGACGACTCGCTGCTCCGTGATACAAGAAACACAAAGCCGAATCATCCGTGAACTCTCACATTGATCAGTCCCAGAAAGTCCACCAATCAGCGGGAGCAGAGGGCGTCCGACCGGCTTCTCTCAAGCTCGGGGTAATCAAATCCAGTTTATCTAAGAGACAGAAGTTCAGAAGGTTTCTAACGGTATTCAACCTGTTATTGAACTAATAAAATACTGTATATAGTGAAATCAATAAGGTTATGGAGAGGAGCGCCACCGGCTGATAACAGAGAGCAATGATTATCCGGAGCGCCGTCATCTCACCATGAGAAATATTCTATAAATATGAAAATGCGTTCTAGATACTTATTACTTATTTATGCTGCATTTTACTCAATAATCGTTATGCCTTGAAATCCGAGGTTTTCGTTCTCAGGTATTAAGTGGCGTAATCATAGTGACATAGTGACATAGTGACATAGTATTTAAGGTTGAAGGAAGACTTAAGTCCATCTAGTTCACCCCATAGCCTAACATTTGATCCAGAGGAAGGCAAACAATATCAAATGTATCGACGATACTCAGCGACTGTACGAGGACGGATCCGCAACCAAACTCCAGCTCACAGGCTTCAAGCTTCTGTAAATTCACCAAACCATCAGATTCTGGTGGATCGGATGATCGTGTACCGGACTCCCCACTGACATATAATGCTGGAGGAGATCAGGCGCTCTGCGGCCAGATAAGACGCTGCCGGAGGAGTCTGGCATCGGCCTTCTCTACCCCCCCCGCTGACATATAAAGCTGGAGGAGATCAGGCGCTCTGCGGCCAGATAAGACGCTGCCGGAGGAGTCTGGCATCGGCCTTCTCTACCCCCCCACTGACATATAATGCTGGAGGAGATCAGACGCTCTGCGGCCAGATAAGACGCTGCCGGAGGAGTCTGGCATCGGCCTTCTCTACCCCCTCACTGACATATAATGCTGGAGGAGATCAGGCGCTCTGCGGCCAGATAAGACGCTGCCGGAGGAGTCTGGCATCGGCCTTCTCTACCCCCCCACTGACATATAATGCTGGAGGAGATCAGGCGCTCTGCGGCCAGATAAGACGCTGCCGGAGGAGTCTGGCATCGGCCTTCTCTACCCCCCCACTGACATATAATGCTGGAGGAGATCAGGCGCTCTGCGGCCAGATAAGACGCTGCCGGAGGAGTCTGGCATCGGCCTTCTCTACCCCCCCACTGACATATAATGCTGGAGGAGATCAGACGCTCTGCGGCCACATAAGACGCTGCCGGAGGAGTCTGGCATCGGCCTTCTCTACCCCCCCACTGACATATAATGCTGGAGGAGATCAGGCGCTCTGCGGCCAGATAAGACGCTGCCGGAGGAGTCTGGCATCGGCCTTCTCTACTTCCCCACTGACATATAATGCTGGAGGAGATCAGGCGCTCTGCGGCCAGATAAGACGCTGCCGGAGGAGTCTGGCATCGGCCTTCTCTACCCCCTCACTGACATATAATGCAGGAGGAGATCAGGCGCTCTCCAGCCACATAAGACGCTGCCGGAGGAGTCTGGCATCGGCCTTCTCTACCCCCCCGCTGACATATAATGCTGGAGGAGATCAGGCGCTCTCCAGCCACATAAGACGCTGCCGGAGGAGTCTGGCATCGGCCTTCTCTACCCCCCCGCTGACATATAATGCTGGAGGAGATCAGGCGCTCTGCGGCCAGATAAGACGCTGCCGGAGGAGTCTGGCATCGGCCTTCTCTACCCCCCCACTGACATATAATGCTGGAGGAGATCAGGCGCTCTCCAGCCACATAAGATGCTGCCGGAGGAGTCTGGCATCGGCCTTCTCTACCCCCCCACTGACATATAATGCTGGAGGAGATCAGGCGCTCTCCAGCCACATAAGACACTGCCGGAGGAGTCTGGCATTGGCCTTCTCTACCCCCCGCTGACATATAATGCTGGAGGAGATCAGGCGCTCTCCAGCCACATAAGATGCTGCCGGAGGAGTCTGGCATCGGCCTTCTCTACCCCCCCGCTGACATATAATGCTGGAGGAGATCAGGCGCTCTCCAGCCACATAAGATGCTGCCGGAGGAGTCTGGCATCGGCCTTCTCTACCCCCCCACTGACATATAATGCTGGAGGAGATTAGGCGCTCTGCGGCCAGATAAGACGCTGCCGGAGGAGTCTGGCATCGGCCTTCTCTATTCCCCCCACTGACATATAATGCTGGAGGAGATCAGGCGCTCTCCAGCCACATAAGACGCTGCCGGAGGAGTCTGGCATCGGCCTTCTCTACCCCCCCCGCTGACATATAATGCTGGAGGAGATCAGGCGCTCTGCGGCCACATAAGACGCTGCCGGAGGAGTCTGGCATCGGCCTTCTCTACCCTCCTGCTAACAATTCTGGAAGGCTTTGTGGAGCCGAGTGTTCACCTCTATGGACGGTCCTCTGTATGAGCACTCATCCACACCATAAGGGAGAATTCTTGGCACCACTAGGACCTTACCACATCCAGAGACATGGAATGTACTGGCATAAGCTGGTGTAGTGTAATACATTGTATGTGCTCAGCTAATCTTGTAACCTTTAAAGGAAAATCCCACTATGTTTCATTAAGAGTTTCTGTGACTTCTACATATTGATCACCATGGTCCTGTTGCGGGAGATCTGATCAAGGATACAAACTATTTACAAAATCCCTTTGTATCCCTCCTTTATCATCTTATTTTTACAGTGAAATGATAATTCTCATTACGATCTGGGAAAGGTGTCATCCAACTTCAATAGATAACAAGTGACACTAATGAGCAAGACCAGCAACCCTGATCCAACCGACCATGGACCTCCCAATGGTGGCTCGTCATCAGTAATCTGCATCTCATTCCTGCAGGGCACAATATAATATTGGGAAAGGACATTGAGAATATCATGGCATCCGAAATAGAATACTCTGAAGACCTTTATCCAATGTAGTCAATTAAAAGAGGCCAAGTTATTGCAACAAGTCAATAATTGTAATAGCTGAGGAATATATAAAACGGTATTGGACTTTCAGCAACCTGCTGAATAAATCAATAATACATGTGGACATAAAGAAGTTTGTAATATTTCTTATTATAATTATGTCTCCACTTATGATCCACTGCTTCCTCCCCCTGCCTCCTGCTGCTGGTCTATGTGATAAGCCATGAAGAGCAAGAGTTTATTTCTATGTGCTGAGCAGTGTAACAAGTCTTTTACCTCACCCAGAGCTGGATTCATACTGTCAGCTCCGTCCTGCTGTACAAAGTCCTCCATATGCCTCCTGCTTGTCTCTGTAATAACTCATGAAGATGAGGCATGTATGTCTATGTGCTGAGCAGTCTAACAAGTCTTTTACCTCACCTCAGGAGCTGGATTCATATTGACAGCTCAGTACTCCTGTACAAAGTCCTCCATGTGCCTCCTGCTTGTCTCTGTAATAACTCATGAAGATGAGGCATGTATGTCTATGTGCTGAGCAGTCTAACAAGTCTTTTACCTCACCTCAGGAGCTGGATTCATATTGACAGCTCAGTACTCCTGTACAAAGCCCTCCAGATGCCTCCATCTCATTCATATGATAAGTCATGAAGATCAGGCATCTATGTCTATGTGCTGAGCAGTCTAACAAGTCTTTTACCTCACCTCAGGAGCTGGATTCATACTGTGACAACTCAGAATTGCTGTACAAAGTCCTCTGTGTGCTTTCTGCTTATCTTTGTGATAAGTTATGATCTGGAGTCCCTCTTTCTCTCTCTCTCTCTCTCTCCCCCTCTCTCTCTCAGGAAGACATAATGGCCAGACATAGTGTTATTCCTCATGAACACACCAGACGGTTTATTCTAAAAACGTACCGGAAAGTAAAGTTATGCTACAAGTCCTGAATCCTAAAGCCCCTTCCTTTTACTTGTGAGTCCAACTGCTCCATTAAAGGCCAACAACAAACTGGAAACTTCTCATCTAATATCTGATAGAAACAAATTCTCCAGCAGGAACATTTTCGTGGAGCCTCCTCGCTCTCCTCACGCCATCAAACTCTTGTGGAATATAAAATCTAAGATAATAAAAAAGACTGAACTTCGACAGAAAGTCGGATATGAAAGGAGCTGCAGCGAGAGATCAAGACGATGTAAGGGCAAGAATACGACAACCCTAATTCACCTGCACGATTGAAAGAAGACTCAATTGTAGCACAGAAAGGAACAGTGGTCGGTCTGTGAACTACTTCCAATGAAAGGCCTCTCCACTCCGCTCCCCAACCTCAAAGAAGGAGAATCTTCCCGGCAATGTGACATGTATACATAATATATGATGGCCAGACACCGGCATTACCTGGGGCTCACATTACATTCTGTCATTGCAAAGGTTTTATTTGTGTCTTATTAAATGCTGAATTAACGAAGCTTCTTCAGCCTGAATTTGTGACATTGGTGGAGGAATCCAGGACATCTCCATCCTGTAGGGCAACATAGTACAGAGGCCGTGTCCAGGGGTCGACTATTCAGGACAATCCATCCACTGGTCTGCTAAATTATAATCGCAGGAAGGAAATGATCCCAATACTCAGGGCAATGGCCGCCGTGTTGTTACATTTCTTCTGCAGCCTCTATTGGTGGACGCAAAGTCAATAAAACTCAAAGGAACCTGAAGAAAGTTTAATAGGTAAAAAGAGACGGCGTCAAAAAGAGACGGCGTCAAAAAGAGACGGCGTCAAAAAGAGACGGCGTCAAAACCGTCCAAAGGTTTATTCTGCCAAATAAAAAGGTAACAACGTTTCAACCTATCAGAAAAGGTCTTCATCAGGTGATGTAGCTAACTCCGCCTCCCTGCTCTGATTGGCTGGGAATGATATGTCACCGGCTCAGCAGACTGCCAGGATTACTACACCTGTATACAGAGAAAGCATGGAGGAGGAGACTTATAATACAGAGGACGGCGTCTGATCTGCAGACTGACAATCACATCGACACACATTTGTGGGAAAAGTGTCAGTGAAACTTGTATTTTATTCATTAAATCCAGGCTGTCTGCATTAATCAGTCCAGTAGGCGGTCCTACGTGGTGATTGACAGCCTTCCCTATGATTGTATGCAAGGAGAACTGTCAGTCACTGAATAGCTCCGCCCAATGGACTCCTACAGATAATATCAGAGATCTCTGGGAATAAAGTACAACTTATGCAGAAACTTTCCAATAACCTGATGAGGATTCTGCTGTGTATAATGTTCTGTGCACAGGTCAGACTGACAACAGGACGGAGATAGAAGACTCTGCAGCGCCTCCTTCAGGAAGAGAAGATGGCGACCCTGCGAGGTCCGGGATCTGCCGGATACTTGTCAGACGCTCGGACTCCATATTACACCATCGAGTCCTCCTCACTTACAGAGCTTTACTTCTATTAAATACCCAGAATCCAACAATGTCACATCATGAAGCAAACGCTGCTCCATTTATTTCTCTTTATGTCTGAACGATTCCCGCGACACAATGATGCAGAAATCATTAGAGACATAATGAATGTAGTCAGATTACAATAGGTCAGAGGAGACAGGAGAAGGGGACAGGGGATGGGGGATGGGGGGGGAGACGAGGGACGGGGGGGGAGACGAGGGACGGGGGGGGAGACGAGGGACGGGTGGGGAGACGAGGGACGGGTGGGGAGACGAGGGACGGGTGGGGAGACGAGGGACGGGTGGGGAGACGAGGGACGGGTGGGGAGACGAGGGACGGGTGGGGAGACGAGGGACGGGGGGAGACAAGGGACGGGGGGGGAGACGAGGGACGGGGGGGGAGACGAGGGACGGGGGGGAGACGAGGGACGGGGGGGAGACGAGGGACGGGGGGGAAAGACGAGGGACAGGGGGAGACGAGGGACGGGGGGGAGACGAGGGACGGGGGGGAGACGAGGGACGGGGGGGGGGACGAGGGACGGGGGGGGGGGGGGGGGAGACGAGGGACGGGGGGGGGGGGGGGGGAGACGAGGGACGGGGGGTGGGAGACGAGGGGCGGGGGGGGGGGGGGACGAGGGACGGGGGGGGAGACGAGGGGCGGGGGGGGGGGGAGACGAGGGACGGGGGGGGGGAAGACGAGGGACAGGGGGAAGAAGAAGAGGGACAGAGGGGGAAAGACGAGGGACGGGGGGGAAAGACGAGGGACGGGGGGGAAAGACGAGGGACGGGGGGGAAAGACGAGGGACGGGGGGGAAAGACGAGGGACGGGGGGAAAGACGAGGGACGGGGGGAGACGAGGGACGGGGGGAGACGAGGGACGGGGGGAGACGAGGGACGGGGGGGGGGGGGGAGACGAGGGACAGGGGGGGGTTAGACGAGGGACGGGGGGGGGAGACGAGGGACAGGGGGAAGAAGAAGAGGGACAGGGGGAAGAAGAAGAGGGACGGGGGGGAGACGAGGGACGGGGGGAGACGAGGGACGGGGGGGAGACGAGGGACGGGGGGGAGACGAGGGACGGGGGGGGAGACGAGGGACGGGGGGGAGACGAGGGACGGGGGGGAGACGAGGGACGGGGGGAGACGAGGGACGGGGGGGAGACGAGGGACGGGGGGGAGACGAGGGACGGGGGGGAGACGAGGGACGGGGGGGAGACGAGGGACGGGGGGGAGACGAGGGACGGGGGGGAGACGAGGGACGGGGGGGAGACGAGGGACGGGGGGGAGACGAGGGACGGGGGGGGGGGGGGGAGACGAGGAACGGGGGGAGATGAGGGACGGGGGGGAGACGAGGGACGGGGGGGAGACGAGGGACGGGGGGGAGACGAGGGACGGGGGGGAGACGAGGGACGGGGGGGGAGACGAGGGACGGGGGGGAGACGAGGGACAGGGGGAGACAAGGGACAAGGAGGGGCACTAGAGACGAGGAGAGGGAGACGAGAGACGGGGAGGAGACGGGGTAGACGAGGGATGAGAAAAGGGGTACAGGGACAAAGGAGACGAGGGACGGGGAGACGGAGGAGACGAGAGACGCGGGACAGAGGGAGACGAGGGACAGGGGGAGACGAGGGACAGGGGGAGACGAGGGACAGGGGGAGACCAGGGACAGGGGGAGACCAGGGACAGGGGGAGACCAGGGACAGGGGGAGACCAGGGATGGGAAAAGAGGGAAGAGGGACGAGGGATCGGAGATGCAATCGCAACATGATGCAGTCGGGGGTGCGAACAGAATGCTGCACTTGTCTGCATCTGTCAAAAATCCTGATGCCACCTGATGTCCCTGAAGTCCCATGTAATGACACAGGCGTGATCAGGAGACTTCAGGATTTTGATGGATACAGGCGCAAGACAGATAAATGCCAGTGTGAAACCGGCCTAATGCTGGTGATTGGGTGCAGACAATCTCACAATCTCCCGCTAATGACAGGACATGAAGCCTTCATCATCCAGGTGTTTACCCATCGCTTCAGACAATGGAGCTGCCTCGCTGATTTTACATGGGACTGCTGTGCAAGGCTTTTAATGTCCCCTATACACAAGAGTATAACTACTAGAATACAGCTTTGCTCCTGATGTGTCTTAGTTGTTATTTGTGGTTGTTCTGATTTTGGTGTAGTGCGGGTTTGTGCAGTTTGGTGCTACATAAAGAGCAGACATCAGACCTCAGACGTCCTCTATATAAAGATATATATGGATGTAATGAGGAGCGGCGTGTGGTGTGGAGCGTGACGTATAGCGGTTTGGGCCTGGGCCGCCTGTAGAGCAGAATCTCACTGTAAATGCTGGATGGGAGTCAGTGATGTATAGAGCGGCTTTATCGCCCTGTCTAATTGCTGTTCCTTCAGAACACATTGTAGGTTCACATCTGGGATCAGACCGTGCTTTACACTTGTTCTACTTCAGTCGCTGTGGAAGTCGAGCATAAAACCTCCTGAATTATGAGGAAAGCGGAGGAGGCGGAGGAGGAGAAGGTGCCGTCCAGAGGTGGCGGTCTACGGTCCTCTGGGGCGGCACAAAGTCCTACAGGAGTCAGATATCTATAATACAAGTCACCCGGCACCAAACAACGCCTAAAGTATTGTATAAATATCATCATCTGTATAGCGAGACCTCAAACCAGAACCGGACTGTGGGCCAAAACCAACACCTGCACCAGTGGCCCAACGTCTACCCCAATATTCAATCCCAAAGTGAAGATCTTACCCTGATCTCAGCACCTCTGCCCTCTCTGAATATGATGGGAGAGTCCATGTAGAGGCAATGACATTAATACATGGATTAATAGAAAGGATCATTAGACCTGATGAAATTGGTGTAATTACCTTGACAACCCATATCTGAATGGCTACAACATTTAATCTTAAAATGTTAAACTCCATTAGCAATTTTATTATGTGAGTGACGACTTCCCATAGGCCCTCCTCCCTGTTGCAGCATTTAATCTTCACCTGACTAATCGCTCCTCAGTGTTCCTCCTCCCTGTTGATGATTAATCTTTGCCTCTCAGCTCCTCAGTGTTCCTCCACCCTGTTGATGATTAATCTTTGCCTGTCAGCTCCTCAGTGTTCCTCGTCCCTGCTGATGATTAATCTCTGCCTGTCAACTCCTCAGTGTTCCTCCTCCCTGCTGATGATTAATCTTTGCCTGTCAGCTCCTCAGTGTTCCTCCTCCCTGTTGATGATTAATCTTTGCCTGTCAGCTCCTCAGTGTTCCTCGTCCCTGCTGATGATTAATCTTTGCCTGTCAGCTCCTCAGTGTTCCTCCTCCCTGTTGATGATTAATCTTTGCCTGTCAACTCCTCAGTGTTCCTCCTCCCTGCTGATGATTAATCTTTGCCTGTCAGCCCCTCAGTGTTCCTCCTCCCTGCTGATGATTAATCTCCGCCTGTCAACTCCTCAGTGTTCCTCCTCCCTGCTGATGATTAATCTCTGCCTGTCAACTCCTCAGTGTTCCTCCTCCCTGTTGATGATTAATCTTTGCCTGTCAGCTCCTCAGTGTTCCTCGTCCCTGCTGATGATTAATCTCTGCCTGTCAACTCCTCAGTGTTCCTCCTCCCTGCTGATGATTAATCTTTGCCTGTCAGCTCCTCAGTGTTCCTCCTCCCTGTTGATGATTAATCTTTGCCTGTCAACTCCTCAGTGTTCCTCCTCCCTGCTGATGATTAATCTTTGCCTGTCAGCTCCTCAGTGTTTCTCCTCCCTGTTGATGATTAATCTTTGCCTGCCAGCTCCTCAGTGTTCCTCCTCCCTGTTGTTGCTGGCTGCAGGTGCACTGTGTGTTCATGTCTGTATTTTATACACCTGTGTGTGCACCATGTATATAGTTGTGTGCTGTATTCCCATGAGCGTGCTCCATATACCATGCCTCGTGTGTATGTGAGGGTGGGGTAGAGGATGACCACAGACACTGCACAGGGGCCCCTCATATGTAATCTGTCACAATTGTATCCTGGACATTGTAGGAAATGTGAGCTGAATATTGGGGGCCGGATGGTGAGCGGAGCGAGGTCAGAATTCTTGCACATGATGCAATAAGATGTGAGCGGAGGATGCGGTGTGTGGTAGTGATTCAGGCACGGTAATAGTGACCTCACGGTGGATACCGTGTGTGTTGGTGACCCCAGCACAGTTACTGATGACCTCACTGTGGATGCGGTGTGCAGCGGTGACCCCGGCACGATAATTGACCTCGCGGTGGATGCGGTGAGCGGCGGTGACCCCAGCACGGTAATGGTTACCTCACGGTGTATCTGGTGTGCGGCGGGTGACCCCAGCACAGTTACTAATGACCTCGCTGAGAATGCAGTGTGCGGCGGTGAATGATGACCTCACAGTGTTTCCAGTGTGTGGCGGTGAACCCGACACGGTAATGGTAACCTCACAGTTTATCTGGCATGCGGCGGTGACCCTGGCACGGTAATGATGACCTCACAGTGTATACAGTGTTTGATGGTGACCATGGCACGATAATGGTGACCTTGAGGTGGATACCGTGTGCGACGGTGATCCCGACACGGTAATCGTGACCTCGCGATGGATGCAGTGTTTGGCGGTGACCCCAACATGGTAATGGTGACCTCACGGTGTATCCGGTGTGCGGCGGTGACCCCGACATGGTAATGATGACCTCATGGTGTATCCAGTGTGCGGTGGTGACCTATGGCATGGTAATGGTGACCTCGCGGTGGATGCCGTGTGCGACGATTATCCCGACACGGTAATGGTGACCTGAAAGTGGATGCAGTGTTTGGCGGTGACTGATGACCTCACAGTGTATTTAGTGTGTATCCAATGTGCAGCAGTGACCCCGGGACAGTAATGGTGACCTCACGGTGGATGCAGTGTTTGGCGGTGACTGATGACCTCACAGCGTATCCGGTGTGTATCCAGTGTGTAGTGGTGACCATGGCACGGTAATGGTGACCTCGCAGTGGATGCCGTGTGCGACGGTGACCACGGCACAGTAATGGTGACCTGACGGTGGATGCAGTGTTTGGCAGTGACTGATGACCTCACAGCGTATCCGGTGTGTATCCAATGTGCAGCGGTGACCCCATCACATTCATGGTGACCTCACGGTGGATGCAGTGTTTGGCGGTGTCTGATGACCTCACATCGTATCCGGTGTGTATCCAATGTGCAGCGGTGACCCCGGCACAGTAATGGTGACCTCACGGTGGATGCAGTGTTTGGCGGTGACTGATGACCTCACAGCGTATCCGGTGTGTATCCAATGTGCAGCGGTGACCCCGTCACAGTAATGGTGACCTCACGGTGGATGCAGTGTTTGGCGGTGACTGATGACCTCACAGTGTATCCGGTGTGTATCCAATGTGCAGCGGTGACCCCGTCACAGTAATGGTGACCTCACGGTGGATGCAGTGTTTGGCGGTGACTGATGACCTCACAGCGTATCTGGTGTGTATCCAATGTGCGGGGGTGACCCCATCACATTAATGGTGACGTCACGGAGGATGCAGTGTTTGGCGGTGACTGATGACCTCACAGCGTATCCGGTGTGTATCCAATGTGCAGCGGTGACCCCGGCACAGTAATGGGACCTCACGGTGGATGCAGTGTTTGGCGGTGACTGATGACCTCACAGTGTATCTGGTGTGTATCCAATGTGCGGGGGTGACCCCGGCACAGTAATGGTGACCTCACGGTGGATGCAGTGTTTGGCGGTGAATGATGACCTCACAGTGTATCTGGTGTGTATCCAATGTGCGGCAGTGACCCCGGCACAGTAATGGTGACCTCACGGTGGATGCAGTGTTTGCCGGTGACTGATGACCTCACAGCGTATCCGGTGTGTATCCAATGTGCGGCGGTGACCCCGGCACAGTAATGGAGACCTTGCTGGAGTCATTATTTCAGCAGCTCCAGATGAGGAGATGTCATTTAGAGCGCGGTGGATCTCGGCCTCCTCCATCTTCAGCATCGCTCTGGTTAATGCTGGGGGTCACAGTGACAATATTCATACACCGCTCGGGGCGACCTCTGACCTCGCACTTGTTTCTCGCCCGTCCTTCCTTGTATCCGGTGTTTACAGAGCTCAGATACTTGTAGAGAGACACAGATGGGATCAGCCTCCGCTAACAGTCGTGCTGTGAAGTCTACTCTGGGTGTCAGTGCCCCTCCATCAACCCTGCAGACCATCATTACATTATACACAGGCAAAACATTACATGGGACTGCCGGAGAGATCAGCAGCCCCCCGCTCTGCGGCGTGGAGAGGGTCCGAGGTGTGGAGGTGCAGGGTCCGCCATCTGTCCCCATCAGGCAAATGATAAAGGTCTGACAGAAATGTATCCGAACCACCAACAAGAAGAAACTATAAGTGAATAAATATAACCAAAATCCTGCAGAAGCCGTGGACCCTACAGGAACGGCCAGGGACAGCTCCAGACCGGTGTGGTACTTGTAGTTCCTCCTCACAGCCTGCGCTTCTGCACATGCTATACTGCATGATTTATGATGATGTGATCTCACTGCAGACAGTGGAGTAACTGGAAGTTCATGGACCCCGATGCAAAAGCTCCAACGGGGCCCACAAGTATTGCAAATCTTAATAATAGTCTTTTTTATAGAATACTTTTGGGGCCCCCTAAACTCCCCGACACAGGCCACGGGCGACTCCCCCGCCCAGATCACGGGCGACTCTCCCGGCCCAGGCCACGGGCGACTCTCCGGAGGTCTGAACGCGATGTCTCCCCCATGACGGGCCTTTCCAGGCTATCGGGCACTCGCGGCCAGGCACGGGTCGACTTCATCCGGTTCCAGGCCGGGAAGATCTCCCTTGGCACAAGTACCTGAAGGGCGATCTCACCGGACCGAGACAAGGGCCCCGGCCAGAAAGGATCTCTCCGGCCAGGAATAAGAGGACTTCCGGCCTAGGCAACGGCGACTATCGGTCAAGTGAGGCGACTCTCCCGCCCAGGAACGGGGAGTCAACGAGAGCAACGGGCGACTACCGGCCCAGGACACGGACGACTCTCCCGGCGAGGACAACGGCATCCATGGCAATGGCTCCGATTTGAAAGTTGGCGAAGTTTTCCGCCCAATCATACGGGACTCACCGTGCCGACATCAGGCGACGTCTCCGGCAGATCCGCTCCCCGCCCGGCACCGACTTCCCAACACGGGCGACTCTCCCGGCCCAGGACACGGGCGACTCCCCGGCCAAGGACACGGGCGACTCCCCCGGCCCAGGCCACGGGCGACTCTGGGAGTTTCTGAAACGCGATGTCCCCACTCATCACTGATTTTGGGCCTTTTCTGGAGTCTTTCTGGAGTTATTCTGCTTGTGGCAGGGAATCTTGTGTCGCTTATTCTTATTTGCGCCTTTTTTTGAATGATCTCACCTTGGTTTCATCTAATAATCCTGATAATTGAGCCGAATTCACCACCTGTGACCTGATACAATGAGGCCACGTTATTGTTCTTCTCCAGGATCCTAAAGGAATACATAACGGATTTCATTCTCGTGCATATGAAGACTAAGTGGAAAATGTTAAGTGACTGAGCGCCGTCCTCAGTGCTCGAAAATAGGGAAAAAGGTAAAAAAAAGCAAAGAGCAGCAGCACAACACCGACCCAAAACAACACAGAAGAGTCCGGAAGAAAAGGCAAACCATGGAATGGCTCCAAAGATTTTAAAGTTGCAGAAGTTTTCACCCAACAATCATTACAGTGATCACAGTGCGCACATCAGACGCGTCTCCGTGCAGATCCGCTCCCTGCACCGCCACCGATTTCCACAGACCATTTTCAGCATTGGCCCAGTGCCGGTAATGACAGACATCACTAATAAACAGATATGTGGAGTCACCGGCCGAGATAATTCTCACACAACAACCCAAACACAACGAGCGTCAGGTGACAAAGATACACAGATATCTACAGAATCCATCACACAAAGGAAAAGACTACTACACCCAGCAGGATGAGCACACCGTCATAAGATGTATTTACAAAATAGCAATCACAGAGCGATCATCATCATCATCTTCCTCATCATCCTCATCTTCATCATGCTCCTCCTTCTCATCATCAACCTTCTACTCATAATCGTCTTTATCCTTCTCCTCATCATCTTCATCCTCATCATCCTCATCCTTCTAGTCCACCTCCTCATCATCCTCCTCATGCCTCATCCTCCTCCTCCTCATCCTACTCCTCCTCATCATCCTCACCTCATCCTCATCATCCTTATCCTCATCTCTCCTCCTTCCTCCTCACATCCTCAGCCTCCTTCTCACAAACTCTGTTGTTCCTCTCATTCTCCTCCTCCTCACATACTACCTCATCCCCCTCCATCTCCTCCTCACCCTCCTTCTCACAAACCTCCTGTTGTTCCTCATCACCCTCATCCTCTCCTCATCTCCTCAGCATCATCCTCGCATCATCTCCATCATCCTCCTCTCTCATCATTCGCACATCCTCTCATCATCTCCTCATCATCCTTCTCATCATCTCCTCATCATCCTCCTCATCATCCTCCTCATCATCCTCCTCATCATCCTCCTCATCATCCTCCTCATCATCTCCTCATCATCCTCCTCATCATCTCCTCATCATCCTCCTATCTCTCATCATCTCCTCATCATTCATCTCCTCATCCTCACTCCTCCTTCCTCCTCCTCATCATCCTCATCCCTCCACACCTGCCTTCTCACAAACCTCCTGTTGTTCCTCATCATCCTCGTTTTCATTATAATCCTCATTATCTTCATTATCATCCTCAGTATAAGCGGTTTCAGGGCGCCCCTGGGATCGGCACACTACCCCCGAGTCTTATAAAGCTCTTATCAATTCTATCCAGATCAGGAGGATTAAGCAAATTCAAAGTGAAAGCCGAGAACGTGGACGGAGGGAAAATAATAACAATAAGACTCCAGCGGCCGCCAATATCACCACACTTAACCCTTTCTTTGCTTCTCCATCATGTCTGATATAATCAGGATGGGCCCTTATTAATGTCTATCTCCACATGAACTACTGCTCCCAGCATTTCTTTATATAGATGATGATTGGTGTATTACATTTGGTCTCTTTCCATTGCTATTCGCTTTCTGATTGGTTTCAGGTCGTTGGGTTTTGCTTGACCTGCAGTTCGGATGTGACCACACGGTGCGCTGTGTACACAGGACTGAGGACGCCTCACAACTCCACCTAGTGGTGGAAACTCTTCATGCAGTTTTCAGCCTCAGATCACAGCAGATTGTGGTGCAGGAGGCGGCCGCTGACACGGTGCCATATAGCGGTCACCCCGACCTCCTGCCTGATGTTACATAATAACTGGCGGCACAATCACTTTACTTTCATCAGTTGAGGGTCATTTTCCTCCACTTCTCAGTGATAGGCGCTGACATACCGGCCATTGGGTATGGACGGGTCTGAAGTTCCTCCGGAGCAGCGCTCTTTAACCCTCTCCATGCTGTAACCTTGTATTGGGTCTTTGCATTTTGGGGATTGTGTTTTGTTTCCGCCGGATTGAATTTCCTTTTATCATATAGATTAGAACAAGAGATCCATTGGGAAATGTTATCGCGGTGATCGTGTTCTCCGGTATGTAAAACACTGAATTAATTAGTGCGGCTCGATGCAGTAATGATGCTAACAAGGTTATCTAACAGGAACACGCCTGGAATATAGAGCGAAACAACTCCGGACACAAGTCCGACTCATTCAGCAGAAAAAGGCGAAGAAACTGTCCAAAATAAGAGGAATGATACAATGTGTCCATAGTATGACATCACTATACAGCCCAGGACTCGCCCTCTCCTGCCACATCACTGCAGACGTCATCCAACATGGATGGGCAATCTTACTCCACTTAGGAGCCACTTCTCCCCCTCTGCCTCATTCATTCTCAAGAACTGAGGATATGTAAAAGCAAACTGGACTGTGAGTTCACTGAGGGATCCGAATACAGCAGAAAAGGGACAAGACAAATCACAAGTAGAGAAAAAGGTTTGTGCTTCACCTACTAGTGTTTTCCTTAATGTCAGGGCAGGATTCACAGCTACACTGCTGTATAATCACTCCATCCTGCTGCTTCTACGTCTTCCCGAAAGTAAGACCCTGTCTTATATTTTTGGGGGCAAAGTGGCCCCATGTCTTACTTTCGGGGGGCTTATATTAACAGACCCAACTTCCCTACCTGCTTACTCTCGGGGGGTCTTACTTCGGGAAACACGGTAGAAATCCAATGCTGTCACACATGGATTGCTATTAAGCACCAATTTGAGCCCATAGGGACCAAATCGGATAAGCGGCTATGAGTTTTACAACGGATAGCCACGGATCCCAAAAAATCGTGGTGTGAAGGAGGGCTTACTCTTTTATAGAAACCTGCAGAGGCACAAAGAGTTAACGGTAGACGCTGAACGCCTCCATGTGATCAGGAATTCTCTTTTGTGCCTTTCCCTTCCAGCAGTGGCCACAATAAACACCATTAACCATTGTTGTCAAGTTCCAGAAGCGCGGGTACATCGGCAGCCGTCCTTTATAGTGTCAGCCCCGATTCTGAGGCCTTGGATCATCCACCGCTACAAAGGTAAATCAATGTTTAGATCTGTATAAACTCCACAGTCTCCAGAACGTCTATTCCCTCTTCATTCCTTTCTCCATTGGGATAAAACGAGCAAAAGGCCCAACGCTGATAAAGAATCCTCCAACTGTGCAAGCAGCATTAGGTAGAGACGTGGGCAGGAGTGTAAGATGGACCACGGTCCCCCACAAAACACCGGCCGCCACCCTCAAGGTCAAGAATTACTGTAAGGCCGGAGTGTAGGGTATAGATCCGGTCACAATCCACCGGCCTCCACCCCCGAGGATAAGAATAAGGTCAGACATAGAATTACTGTAAGGCCGGAGTGTAGGGTATAGAGCAGGTCACAATCCACCGGCCTCCACCCCCGAGGATAAGAATAAGGTCAGACATAGAATTACTGTAAGGCCGGAGTGTAGGGTATAGAGCAGGTCACAATCCACCGGCCTCCACCCCCGAGGATGAGAATAAGGTCAGACATAGAATTACTGTAAGGCCGGAGTGTAGGGTATAGACGGTCACAATCCACCGGCCTCCACCCCGAGGATAAGAATAAGGTCAGACATAGGATTACTGTAAGGCCGGAGTGTAGGGTATAGATCCGGTCACAATCCACCGGCCTCCACCCCCGAGGATGAGAATAAGGCCATACATAGAATTACTGTAAGGCCGAGAGTGTAGGGTATAGAGCAGGTCACAATCCACCGGCCTCCACCCCCGAGGATGAGAATAAGGTCATACATAGAATTACTGTAAGGCCGGAGTGTAGGGTATAGAGCAGGTCAATAATCCACCGGCCTCCACCCCCGAGGATGAGGAATACAAATAGGAAAACAGTACAATTCGAGGTCTGCCGACTGCCGGCTCCATGTCATTCCGCTTTGTGTCTGAGGGCCCCGTCGCTCTGTGGCTCTTTTGTATCTGTACGTTGTGTGTATAGTCAGGATTGAGGGGGTTTAGTACCCGGTCCCCTAATTATCTGCTTGTAATTAGGAGGATACAAGTATATAAAAGTGTCAGCGTGTTACTCTCTAGGAATGTATTATAAAAAATAAGTAAAACATCTAAACCTGAAGAGTTTTCGGTGCGCCTCTCCAGGGCTGGCTCCCGGCTGACAGCTCAGAATGGGCAGCAGTGACAGCCATTAGACTTTGGCAGCTCGGGGTCACCTGCCCTCTTTACACCACACAAAAGTTTACTCTTGGAAAGCCTGAAATGATTCTGTAAGAACAAGAATCTGCAGAGAAGCCGTAAAGACGAGACCGAGCGAAAAAAGGCAAAAGACGGTGTGAAGATGAGAGCGTGCCGGATCCCGGTGGGCAGCGTCTGGATGGAGAGATGAAAGGCCGCGGCCTCCCGTCACCAGGCGGTGGATGGTGATTTTGACAGCACTCGCTGTCTACCTCCTCTGTAGATGCTCTGGGCTTTGGGGGATGACTTTAATCAAATGTCATCATAGACATTACAATCATGGTCTCCACCGCGCCGCAGTGATGGCTGCCAGTGCCACCAGCACATTCTGACATATTGACATATCTGACCTCGGAGCTTAGACAACACCGTCCACACAAACTCTACAGGACTGGTCATAACTACAACTACAGTCACCGGGATGAAGAGCAGAACTGGATTTATAAGAGAAGTTCAGGAAAAAAAGAGATTTATTCCACAACACAACAGAGAGCGGCGGACAGAAGCCGCAACGTGCGGTGAGGAGAAAATGATAACGTGTGCATGTAAGGAAGTCACCAAACAAGACACTAGGGGGGTCAACATCCAGAAAACGGGGGGTTACCATCAAGACAATGGGGGGAGGGGGGGTGTCACCATCAAGACAATGGGGTGTCACCATCAAGACAATGGGGGGTGTCACCATCAAGACAATGGGGGGGTGTCACCATCAAGACAATGGGGGGGTGTCACCATCAAGACAATGGGGGGGGAGGGGGTCACCATCAAGACAATGGGGGGTCACCATCAAGACAATGGGGGGCACCATCAAGACAATGGGGGCACATCAAGACAATGGGGGGGACACCATCAAGACAATGTGGGGTCACCATCAAGTCAATGGGGGGTCACCATCAAGTCAATGGGGGGGGGGGGACACCATCAAGACAATGTGGGGGACGACACCATCAAGACAATGGGGGGGGGGGTGTCATCATCAAGACCCTAGGGGGGGTCACCATTAAGACAATGGGGGGGGACACCATCAAGACAATGGGGGGGTCACCATCAAGATAATGGGGGTGTCATCATCAATACAATGGGAGAGACACCATCAAGACAATGGGAAGGACACCATCAAGACAATGGGGTGGGGGGTTCACCATCAAGATAATGGGGGGGTGGGACACCAATACAATGGGGGGACACCATCAATACAATGGGGGGACACCATCAATACAATGGGGGGACATCATCAAGACAATGGGGGGACATCATCAAGACAATGGGGGGGGTCACCATCAAGGCAATGGGGGGCCACCATCAAGACAATGGGGGGGTCACCATAAAGACAATGGGGGGGTCACCATAAAGACAATGGGGGGGGTCATCATCAAGACCTGAGACATCACAACCAAGACCCTGGGGGAAACCACCATCAATGTGGGAGAAGACTGGAAAAGATCTTGTGAGGTCACAGAGAAGTCGAGGACAATTTGCCTGTCCGACTGATGGACAGACGAGTGAAGGCTCCCATCATTGGAGGACTGAGCAAACAATGGGATGGATGAGGACCACGGCTGAGAGTTTAGAGTCATCTCGAGATTATTTCAATGTTTAACACAAGACCACATATTACAGAAAGTGAGTGTGGTGGTTACAACCTGATGGCTCCACACTTCCCGTGAGTCCTTCAATATGTTAGATCCTTAGAGGGGCTCTAAGAAAGAGAAGAAAGCTTCAGTAAAAATCCTCTTCATACCTCCGCAATGGCACAGCTTGTGATCATCAGTCTCCTGTACCCAGAGAGAGTGACCCTGTACCCAGAGAGAGTGACCCAGTACCCAGAGAGAGTGACCCAGTACCCAGAGAGAGTGACCCAGTACCCAGAGAGAGTGACCCTGTACCCAGAGAGAGCGACCCTGTACCAGAGAGAGCGACCCTGTACCCAGAGAGAGCGACCCTGTACCCAGAGAGAGTGACCCAGTACCCAGAGAGAGTGACCCTGTACCCAGAGAGAGTGACCCAGTACCCAGAGAGAGTGACCCAGTACCCAGAGAGAGTGACCCAGTACCCAGAGAGAGTGACCCAGTACCCAGAGAGAGTGACCTGTACCCAGAGAGAGTGACCCAGTACCCAGAGAGAGTGACCCAGTACCCAGAGGAGAGTGACCTGTACCAGAGAGAGTGACCCAGTACCAGGAGAGTGACCCAGTACCCAGAGAGAGTGACCCTGTACCCAGAGAGAGTGACCCTGTACCCAGAGAGAGTGACCCTGTACCCAGAGAGAGTGACCCTGTACCCAGAGAGAGTGACCCAGTACCCAGAGAGAGTGACCCAGTACCCAGAGAGAGTGACCCTGTACCCAGAGAGAGTGACCCTGTACCCAGAGAGAGTGACCCTGTACCCAGAGAGAGTGACCTCATCCCAGTCATCACCGTCCGGCTTCTCCTTCAGAGGACGGGTTCCATGTCTGTGCCGCGTCTCTTCACCAGAAGACGCCAGTCTAAAAGCTTTACTTAAAGGGAATCTGTCAGCAGGTTTTTGCTATGTAATGTGAACACAGCATGCTGTAAGGGATAAAACACAGAATTCAGGGGTGCCGCTCTTGTCAAGGTCCGAGCTCTTATTAAACCATAAATGCTGGACGTGGCCTAGAGATGAGCTCATGTGTATCACCTGGCGGCACATGGATGTCATTTTCTGCACTTCTCACCATTTGCTGGAATGTGAATCTTTGCTCCAATATTTTACAGTCGGACATATAGATAGGACCACCCTCCTGCAATATTCAGGGGTCTCCCCACAAACGTGACACGATGGCTAATAGACTGTGAAATCGGACGGTGCGTAGCAATGATCATTTCAGCCTCTCATTAACCCTTTACTTATGGATTCTTAGTGGTTCCCCTCGCAGCTGAGTTTTCTGCACACTGTGTTGGTGTCATGTACAGTACGGTGACATGTAGCGTTGGTGTCACCACACACAATGATGCTCCGCTCCCTGCCGGGACGTGTTACAAACAGCTGCTACAATCTCACCGACACCTCGGGATCAGCAGCCGCAGTGTAGACTGTGCAGAACGCTGCCGAGGCGATTTATTCTCATTGTGATCCGGATTCAGCAAACACCTTCCAATAAAGACTCGGCTGCATCGCACCCTCCCCGCACAAAACTCACCTTCATCATTTACAAAGGAAGAAAATAATTTCTCCAGTTTTTATGGCGTTTTATAACCAATCCGACCACATGAAAGTGGAAAGGTGGAGACCAAAAAACAAGGTCAGAAGTGAGAGGAGCTCAGACCGGGGGTCCACAGAGGGGCCCCCAGCGGGAATGCTGCCAGGATTCATAGGACCCCTCTTTTGCAGAATAGTAACATCATTCACCTCCCCAGACTATTTTTGTGCCAGGATTTCTCTTTTCAGATCCCGATACTATAACATTATCAGGCGAGGGCTATCTATTATACGACACAATCCTAAAACTCATGTGGCCCTATATGGAGCCCTGCCGTGTCACTTACTATAAGGGGGAGTCCACGAGGCCCAGACACAGGTTTTGGGGCTCCTGCTCCCCATCAGTGATATGTTAAGGATTCCTCACCAAGCTTTGCACCGATAAGAGACACAAATCCAGGAGTGCGTGTCTGCAGTGGACGATCCGGTTTGGCTTCTTATACCAAGACCAGACCCATTAAGGGTCCACTTTGCCTTTTAGGATTGTTGCTTCCAGTAGGTGTCACTGGGAACTATGCTTACGATTAATGAAGACGAGGGATACGCGAGGATCATACAAAACAAGACATGAGAATCAAAAACTTTCACCCTCAATGTTGGTGAAGACTCCGGAATCGATCACAAGAAAAGAAACAAATGAATCTTCAATAAATTAAAGAAATTACGTAAATTCTGCTGCAAAGGGGAAGAGGACTCGAACTATAGTGCCACCTATTGGAAGTAGTGATCCTAAAACTCAATATACACACACTAAGGGCAAAGTCACACTTGGCGACGCTCCAGCGATCCCAACAACGATGCGACCTGGTAGGGATCTCTGGTGCGTCGCTATGTGGTCACTGGTCAGATATCAAACAGTTAGATGTCACCAGCGACGCAGCAATGACACGGCGGTCATTGGGACCCTGTCACTATTGGGCGTAGTGTTGAGATCTTTGGTCGTTGTCCCTGTCATACACACCGATGCACACTGCCCAGCAGGAGTGCGACGTCCAAAATATGGTCCAGGCCATTCCGACACGACCAGCGATCTCACAACAGGGGTCTGATCGCTGCTACGTGTCAAACATAGCGAGATCACTGCTGAGATCATGTGACTCAGCATCAACCTCGCTAGCGATCTCACTTAGTGTGACGGGGGCTTAATAAGCCTTGTTATATGACTTAGGATAAGAAGCCAAACCATAATCTTGTCTTGCAGACATGGTGATTCAGGGAATGTCCTGGCATGTCGTTCTCCACAGGCATAAACCTTACCCCTCTCACACAGCCAGATCAGATCTCATACTTTACACTGATGAGGAGCAATATCCTGAAACACTGCGTCTAAAAGATAAGATTATGGTTTGGCTTTTATCCCAAGTCATATGACAAGGCTCAAAGGGTTGATATTGACTTTAATGATTGTCGCTTCCAATAGGTGACACTAGAGATCAAGCCTCTACCTCATACCGGCATGTCACTCTCCACAAGGAGAAACCTTAACCCTTTGATTAAAGAAATGAGAGATGGAAACTTAGCAGGGATCTCCATGTTTAGGATATTGATGACTTATCCTTCAGGTAGGTCATCAATATCCCACACCTGGAACCTCCGATTTCAGCTACAGTGGCGGCACATTGAGCAGAACGGTGCGACTCCATTCAGTTGATTGTGGTGGAGGGGGCCATGTGTGACCCCCAACGATTTCATATTGATGACTCATCCAAAAGATATCACAAGTCCGGACGACCCTTTTAACCAATTCTGGCAAATAAAAGAAGATTCCGCAGGTTGGAAAAGACAATTCTGTAACTACAGATGGAGACGAGCGCGGTCACCCTGAGACGTCCCTAAGTGACCCCTGAACCTTCTCTCGTACCTTTGCTGGCGCTCTCCACGTGATCCAGCTCCTCCGGGAATCTCAGGAGTTCGGGAAACTTTTCTTCACAGATTTCAGCAAGAAAATGTAACAAGGTGGATTTCTGGTCCGAAGACTTCGTGTCTCGAATCTGTTAGGAAAATTAGAAAATTACAGTTATCAAAGTAAAACGCCCAAAAATGTACAAGAATTTACTGACGACAGAGAAAACGCTGGAGCAGAAAAGAACTAAAAGAACTATAGACGCCAACGAGGTGGAAACATCAAGACTCCTATAGAAACAACACAAAGAACCGAACAAAGCAATAACATGACGAGAACCTGAAACTTTCACTAAGTTGCAGACAAGATGAAAATTATATTATTTCTTACTGTGTAAACTGTGGATATAGAATATAATTTATATAGTACTATCCCTGTGTATAGGAATATATTATCATACCGCTCCATATCTACAAGAGTAAAACTGCTCCCATGTACAAGAATATAACTACTATAATACTGCTCCTATGTACAAGAATATAACTACTATAATACTGCCCCTATATACAAGAATATAACTACTATAATACTGCTCCTATATACAAGAATATAACTGCTATAATACTGCACCTATATACAAGAATATAACTACTATAATACTGCTCCTATATACAAGAATATAACTACTATAATACTGCCCCTATATACAAGAATATAACTACTATAATACTGCCTCTATATACAAGAATATAACTACTATAATACTGCCCCTATATACAAGAATATAACTACTATAATATAATACTGTCCCTATATACAAGAATATAACTACTATAATACTGCCCCTATATACAAGAATATAACTACTATTATACTGCCCCTCCTATATACAAGAATATAACTACTATAATACTGCTCCTATATACAAGAATATAACTACTATAATACTGCTCCTATGTACAAGAATATAACTACTATAATACTGCTCCTATATACAAGAATATAACTACTATAATACTGCTCCTATATACAAGAATATAACTACTATAATACTGCCTCTATATACAAGAATATAACTACTATAATACTGCCCCTATATACAAGACTATAACTACTATAATACTGCCCCTATATACAAGAATATAACTACTATAATACTGCTCCTATATACAAGAATATAACTACTATGTTACTGCACCTATATACAAGAATATAACTACTATAATACTGCTCCTATATACAAGAATATAACTACTATAATACTGCCCCTATATACAAGACTATAACTACTATAATACTGCCCCTATATACAAGAATATAACTACTATAATACTGCTCCTATATACAAGAATATAACTACTATAATACTGCATCTATATACAAGAATATAACTACTATAATACTGCCCCTATATACAAGACTATAACTACTATAATACTGCCCCTATATACAAGAATATAACTACTATAATACTGCTCCTATATACAAGAATATAACTACTATAATACTGCTCCTATATACAAGAATATAACTACTATAATTACTGCCTCTATATACAAGAATATAACTACTATAATACTGCCCTATATACAAGAATATAACTACTATAATACTGCTCTATATACAAGAATATAACTACTATAATACTGCCCCTATATACAAGAATATAACTACTATAATACTGCCCTATATACAAGAATATAACTACTATAATACTGCTCCTATATACAAGAATATAACTACTATAATACTGCTCCTATATACAAGAATATAACTACTATAATACTGCCCTATATACAAGAATATAAACTATATAATACTGCTCTATATACAAGAATATAACTACTATAATACTGCTCCTATATACAAGAATATAACTACTATAATACTGCCCCTATATTACAAGAATATAACTACTATAATACTGCCCTATATACAAGATATAACTACTATAATACTGCCCTATATACAAGAATATAACTACTATAATACTGCTCCTATATACAAGAATATAACTACTATAATACTGCTCCCTATATACAAGAATATAACTACTATAATACTGCCCTATATACAAGAATATAACTACTATAATACTGCTCCTATATACAAGAATATAACTACTATAATACTGCTCCTATATACAAGAATATAACTACTATAATACTGCTCCTATATACAAGAATATAACTACTATAATACTGCTCCTATATACAAGAATATAACTACTATAATACTGCCCTATTATACAAGAATATAACTACTATAATACTGCCCCTATATACAAGAATATAACTACTATAATACTGCCCCTATATACAAGAATATAACTACTATAATACTGCTCCTATATACAAGAATATAACTACTATAATACTGCTCCTATATACAAGAATATAACTACTATAATACTGCTCCTATATACAAGAATATAACTATATATACTGCCCTATATACAAGAATATAACTACTATAATACTGCTCTATATACAAGAATATAACTACTATAATACTGCTCCTATATACAAGAATATAACTACTATAATACTGCTCCTATATACAAGAATATAACTACTATAATACTGCTCCTATATACAAGAATATAACTACTATAATACTGCTCCTATATACAAGAATATAACTACTATAATACTGCTCCTATATACAAGAATATAACTACTATAATACTGCTCCCTATATACAAGAATATAACTACTATAATACTGCTCCTATATACAAGAATATAACTACTATAATACTGCCTATCAGAATATAACATACATATAATAACTACCTTATAATACTGCCCCTATATACAAGAATATAACTATATAATACTGCCCTATATACAAGAATATAACTACTATAATACTGCTCCTATATAACAAGAATATAACTACTATAATACTGCTCTATTACAAGAATATAAACTACTATAATACTGCCCCTATATACAAGAATATAACTACTATAATACTGCCCTATATACAAGAATATAACTACTATAATACTGCTCCTATATACAAGAATATAACTACTATAATACTGCTCCTTAATACAAGAATATAATACTATAATACTGCTCCTATATACAAGAATATAACTACTATAATACTGCTCCTATATACAAGAATATAACTACTATAATACTGCTCCTATGTACAAGAATATAACTACTATAATACTGCCCCTATATAACAAGAATATAACTACTATAATACTGCTCCTATATACAAGAATATAACTACTATAATGCTGCTCCTATATACAGGAATATAACTACTATAATACTGCCCCTATATACAAGATAAATACTACTATAATACTGCCCCTATATACAAATATAACTACTATAATACTGTCCCTATATACAAGAATATAACTACTATAAATACTGCCCCTATATACAATATAATACTATTAATTACTGTCCCTATATACAAAATATAACTACTATAATACTGCCCCTATATACAATATAACTACTATAATACTGTCCCTATATACAAGAATATAACTACTATAATACTGCTCCCTATATACAAGATATAACTACTATAATACTGCTCCTATATACAAGAATATAACTACTATAATACTGCCTCCTATATACAAGAATATAACTACTATAATACTGCCCTATATACAAGAATATAACTACTATAATACTGCCCCTATATACAAGAATATAACTACTATAATACTGCTCCTATATACAAGAATATAACTACTATAATACTGCTCCTATATACAAGAATATAACTACTATAATAACTGCTCCTTAAAATACAAGAATATAACTACTATAATACTGCTCCTATATACAAGAATATAACTACTATAATCTGCCCCTATATACAGAATATAACTACATATAATACTGCCCCCTATATACAATATAACTACTATAATACTGCCCTATATACAGAATATAACTACTATAATATGCCCTATATACAATATAACTACTATAATACTGTCCTATATACAGATATAACTACTATAATACTGCCCCTATATACAATATAACTACTTAATCTGCCCTATATACAGAATATAATACTATAATACTGCCCTATATACAAGAATATACTACTATAATACTGCTCTATATACAAGAATATAATACTATAATACTGCTCCTATATACAAAATATAACTATATAATACTGCCCTATATACAAGAATTAACTAATAATACTGCCCTATATACAAAATATAACTACTATATATGCCCTATATACAAGATATAACACTTATAGTCCTTATAATTATAATAGTACTATAACATAATTAACTACTATAATACTGTCCTATATACAAGAATATAACTACTATAATACTGATCCTATATACAAGAATATAACTACTATAATACTGCCCTATATACAAATATAACTACTATAATACTGTCCCTATATACAAGAATATAACTACTATAATACTGCTCTTATATACAAGAATATAACTACTATAATACTGCTCCTATATACAAGAATATAACTACTATAATACTGCTCCTATATACAAGAATATAACTACTATAATACTGCTCCTATATACAAATATAACTACTATAATACTGTCCCTATATACAAGAATATAACTACTATAATACTGCCCTATATACAAATATTAACTACTATAATACTGCCCTATATACAAGAATATAACTACTATAATACTGTCCCTATATACAAGAATATAACTACTATAATACTGCTCCTATATACAAGAATATAACTACTATAATACTGCTCCTATATACAAGAATATAACTACTATAATACTGCTCCTATATACAAGAATATAACTACTATAATACTGCTCCTATATACAAGAATATAACTACTATAATGCTGCCCTATATACAAGAATATAACTACTATAATACTGCTCCTATATACAAGAATATAACTACTATAATACTGCTCCTATATACAAGAATATAACTACTATAATACTGCTCCTATATACAAGAATATAACTACTATAATACTGCTCCTATATACAAGAATATAACTACTATAATACTGCTCCTATATACAAGAATATAACTACTATAATGCTGCTCCTATATACAAGAATATAACTTCTATAATACTGCCCCTATATACAAGAATATAACTACTATAATACTGCCCCTATATACAAGAATATAACTACTATAATACTGCTCCTATATACAAGAATATAACTACTATAATACTGCCCTATATACAAGAATATAACTACTATAATACTGCCCTATATACAAGAATATAACTACTATAATACTGCCCCTATATACAAGAATATAACTGCTATAATACTGCACCTATATACAAGAATATAACTTCTATAATACTGCCCCTATATACAAGAATATAACTACTATAATACTACTCTATATACAGGAATATAACTATACTCCTCACTCTATACTTACTGAGGTCAGATTAGAATTTATGACTTTTTCACAGGTTTTCGTGATATTTTCAGCCATTTGACTTCTAATAAACAAAACTTTTAACATTTTCCTAAATTCTCCTGTAGAACAATACAATTTCCAGGACTCGGCAATTAGAATGTGAACTCCTCGCCATTGTGTAGCGTTAATTGGTCTTAATAAGAGCAGTTATATAATTTCCTTTTAATGTAAAATATAACGATGAAGGGAGAAAACAAAGCGGCAGCGAATTACGAGACCCGGAATCAATATCCAATTAGACGACGGAGAAAGAACTCGGGAAACTTTGTAAACACTTTGTTTGTTGTGTGCGGATTTCGGGGCCGCGGTTGGGGCGGTTTCCGCGGATGGGGAATGTGTTATTTGTTGATTGTCGTCCGTCTGACGGTTCCGTCTACAACATGGAGGGACATCATAATTCGGAGCCTCTGAACCTTTGGCGGCACAATGGGTTTAAGGATATTTGGAGCGGAGCCACCCGAATATATAAAACCCACAATCTGCAAACAAAACAGCAATTGTCGCATTATTTGACAGTATTTAATGTTGGCGGATTATTAGGAGCCTTTTGGGTTTAGAAGTAAACATGTAATGAGTTTATTGTACTGAATGCCGGTGGCCTATTAGTCGCCTTTATGGCATATTATAAAGACTTAAAGGGACATTGCTGGAACGCGGCCACCGGCTCCACTATCACCATTATACCATGTACTATTTAAGGGATTGCCAATACCAATTCAATAGGCAATTAGGTAAATGTGAGCTGACGGAGGAGGATTGTGCCCTGCTCCTCTGGTCTGTGGAAACACAAGGACTTTAATAGGACAAATGTCATTTCTCATTAGCTGGGTGGTGTCTCTAACAAAGTTAACCCCTTGAGGTCAGAAGGATCATTGGGCTGTTTGGACATCAGAATAGATTTATGTTGGATGGTGTCATACTACGAGATCTTCCACAAGCCTCTGCACCAGGGGCGGGCATATCATTGGTGCACCTGGGGCCCAAGATCTTAGGGGGCCCATTTCTACCTATAAAGCTTGTGCATTTTGATGACCTCTTTGGCTGTATAGGGCCCGTATATTGTACTTGCACAGGGGCCCCTTCTGTCTGTGTCTGATAGTGATGTGCACCATGCAATTAATGTAAGCGTGCCCAAATACCTGTGCTGTATGGTGTGCACATGACAATGCACATAGTGCTGCCACCAGGATGTACTGCAAAAATGTACAGCTCAGCATCCTAAAAGTATATACCGCCATATAGTGTCCTACTGTATCCCCACCTGCCCCTCGTAGACTGTGAGCCCTCGCGGACATGATTCTCTACCCTCTTGTATGACCTGACTGTCCACATTTCTTGTACTCGTCTGCCCTTTCCTCATGTAAAGCGCCATCGAACCTAATGGCGCTATACAAATAAATAATAAAAATAATAATAATAATGACCCAATAATGGCATCATCATACGGCCTCATAACCGGTGTCATATTGGGGTGGCGGAGGCCATCAGTAACCAGTCAGAGTGGGAGTCCATTTTGTTGGAGTCAGATTCAGTCAATTTAAGGAGTTGTAGTCGGATGTTTGGCTTACTGACTCCACAGCCCTTGCCAGTAACAGGTCTACTAGGCATTGCTCCCACCAAGCCAGAATCCTACTCCACACTGATGAGGGGCAAAACCCCAAAACAGCTGTCTGTGGATGGATACCTGGCCTTGGTATTCCCTTGTCATATCTCTAAGCTTGTATAGAGCTGGATATTGACTGAAAGGGTCACTTAATATGGTGGTTATGATGGTTTCCACAAGGAGCCACCCCAGGGCTAGGTCCTTCCCTGGAGGGATATCTGGCTAGTTCCGTGTTTGAGACTCTTAAACGAGGCTCCATGGACTCTATTTGCATATTTGTGTTTCCCAGGGGGCAATGCATCATGGATTTCACTGTGTTGAGCACTTTTGCTGTCTGCCCGCAGAGTTTTCCTCGACTGGTCTCCCTGAGATCAGTGATTGCTTTGTGATGTTGGTCTGCCAGTAACATTGACTTTGAGGGCCCACTGATCAAATATCACATTCACATATCTCCCTCTGCTTTTTACATAATAATACACAGGGTAGTTTGTAAGATGAATGATGAGATGACTCCTTTATCTCTACATAGTGAAACAAGTGTATTGTGCCAAATACTGATTGTATTGGGGGGTAACCAACATATTATGGCAGAGTGGCCCACCTGAGGATTCCCCGCTCACCCGTGGGCCAGTCCGAGCCTGCTCATAACAGCTCCTTACATAAAGTGCTCTGATAACAGTAGTGACACCTGATAACATGGCCACACAAGCCTTTATAGCAGGCCACACTGCAGGCTGCAGCCAGCTGGGACGGCTCACACACCGTCAGCTCCTGTGCACACAGTGCATGTTTACCGTCAGCTCCTGTGCACACAGTGCATGTTTACCGTCAGCTCCTGTGCACACCGTGCATGTTTATCGTCAGCTCCTGTGCACACAGTGCATGTTTATCGTCAGCTCCTGTGCACACAGTGCATGTTTATCGTCAGCTCCTGTGCACACAGTGCATGTTTATCGTCAGTTCCTGTGCACACAGTGCATGTTTATCGTCAGTTCCTGTGCACACAGTGCATGTTTATCGTCAGCTCCTGTGCACACAGTGCATGTTTATCGTCAGCTCCTGTGCACACAGTGCATGTTTATCGTCAGCTCCTGTGCACACAGTGCATGTTTATCGTCAGCTCCTGTGCACACAGTGCATGTTTATCGTCAGCTCCTGTGCACACAGTGCATGTTTATCGTCAGCTCCTGTGCACACAGTGCATGTTTATCGTCAGCTCCTGTGCACACAGTGCATGTTTATCGTCAGCTCCTGTGCACACAGTGCATGTTTACCGTCAGCTCCTGTGCACACAGTGCATGTTTACCGTCAGCTCCTGTGTACACAGTGCATGTTTACCGTCAGCTCCTGTGTACACAGTGCATGTTTACCGTCAGCTCCTGTGCACACAGTGCATGTTTACCGTCAGCTCCTGTGCACACAGTGCATGTTTATCGTCAGTTCCTGTGCACACAGTGCATGTTTATCATCAGTTCCTGTGCACACAGTGCATACGGTATTTATCATGGTTTCTTTATGCCTTTTGATCGTCACAAAACTGCAAGGATTTCTGGGAGCCCTGAAACGCATTGACTAATAAATCAATAATATATTCACCCTTTGATGCCTGGTGGAATAGATCCTCTGTGTGTAATGGCTCTATATAATATGTGTGTGTCACTTTATGGATTGAATTACTGAAATAAATTATCATTTTGATGATCTTCTAATTCATTGAGATTTTGCTGTTTGTAAAGAAACCTTCCTGTATTGCGTCTTCAGTATAAATGTACAATCAGTAATATGGCGACATTCATCCATAGCGGCGGCCTCGAAGGATTAACAGCAGAATTAGCTTGATGGCTACCACTGATGGCTGAAACGTCGTCATTTTGCTGCATTTGTAATTTTATAATGAAGATGAAACATATTATATTATTATTAATAAAGGAAGGTTTCTTTTGGACACATCTGCTGACATCACAAACATTATTTCCAATATTGATTGAGTCTCCACCGAGAAGCGCGGAGCTCCAGGGGGGCGCCGGGATCCCCGCTGTGAACTCCCATCTGGTAAACATTTTTTTAACTTTAATATTAACGAACAATAAAATCCTACAGAACATTATAGTGATACAATGTGTACAATGTACATTTTTTGGATCTTCCCCAATTATCTCTATGTTAAACACCAGCTGCTTCTTCCCACATGTGCAAACGCCTGGAATAAACTCTGAGCTCTAAAGACAGAAGAAAGATTTTCCTCATGGAGACATATTAAAGCAGATCTGGTCAGGACTAAGAGGAAAATGAGCGATGAACGGTGTGATGTAAGGATTTCTATTTTATTTCAGATAATAATACAGAGAAAACTTCAGAAACATTCAACAAACTTTTGTAAGAAAAATTACCCAGAAATCAATCGCCAGCAGAAGATCATCTGCAATACAAACCTTGCAAACACACATATCCTTCCAAACTGTATAATACTATGAAATTAAGATATTTGGCAAAATATTGATCAATCTTTTGAACCCCCCTGCCACATCAAGGCAATCTCATCAGATTGTTCCTACTCAATATATTTTTATTTTAGTTGTGCCATGAGGCCTCTAACATACATAAAGTGGACTATAAAAGACAGCATTTACCTGGTGCAACTCAGAGACCCGCTCCCATGGTGCCAAACTGGTGCAAGTGAATATAGGCAATTCAGGCCCCGCATGTGCAGCGAACGCCACATATGTCTGAGCTTTTCAGAGTTAACCCTCACCACACCAGACTAGCACTCATGAATAAATGCGGGGCAGGCACAAGCAAATGGAGCTTGCTGGCCTGGTGCTGTGAGGGTTAAAAACTCCAATGGGGCCCCCATTTACTGCAAATCTTTAAGGATAAGGACCACTGTGCGTATGTTTTTGGCCTGTGTTTGTGCTGCTTCACGGCTGTTTCAAAAACGCATCAACGCGTTTCTGGTGCGTTTTTGCTGCTTTTGTTTTGGTGCGGCATGTTCTAGCTCATTAGAAAGGGCGGCAACTAGAAAACAGCCCAAAGAAGGACAAGATAACAGCAGGGGCATTAAAAAAATGCAGGCGATTTCTGCAACAAAAACACACATAATGAGCACAACTTGTGGACTTTCATTACAAAGCTGTGGGTGCTGCAGAAATGCAACAAAACGCACAGTGGGCACAGAGCCTAACAGTATTGGTCTTTTTGTATAGGCCAATGGGACATTTGTGGCCCCCCAGGCTCCAGTGCCCGGGTGTGGTTGTAACCCCTGCACTTGTTGCAGTTACACCTTGCTGTTATCTCCAATAATGAGTTCCGGATCTTGGTGCCGGACAGTAATCGCTGCAGGACTCGGTGATGTTAGAAGTTGTCGCTGTTTATCGTTGAGGCCGGTTTAAGCCTTTTCTGTCTTTGCATTAGTTTAAGCCGAGAGGGATTTCTCCCAGGAATAAGCGCTCGTCTCCGGCCGCTTCCATCAAACACTGGAACTTGTTAAACCGCCTGTTTCCCATATAGCTTTCACTTCAAAGGGGCCTATTATTGTAATGGTCACATAAAGCTGTGTTATCAGCCTTCCCTGCTGCGCGAGCGCCGCTCCGATCCCACATTCTCTCCATTCTGTGATGTATATTTTTATAAATATCCGTAGGATGGGATTTGGAGACTGGACCCGCAGAATTAAAATGCTGAATTAGTGTTCCACCCTACTTCACATGCTGATACACTCCAGCAGGGATTTAATATCTGCAATTTGGGAGCTTAGAAGGGACTTAACCATCCATGGGATAACAGCCCCGAAATGAATGGAGGAACGTCATCCACCGGAAAGTCCTGCAGGTGACGAGAGCGGCTGGAAACACCCGGAGGAGCGAAAAAACACCGGAAAGTCCTGCAGGTGACGAGAGCGGCGGGAAACACCCGGAGGAGCGAAATCCACACAAAGTCCTGCAGGTGACGAGAGCGGCGGGAAACACCCGGAGGAGCGAAATCCACACAAAGTCCTGCAGGTGACGAGAGCGGCGGGAAACACCCGGAGGAGCGAAATCCATACAAAGTCCTGCAGGTGACGAGAGCGGCGGGAAACGCCCGGAGGAGCGAAATCCACACAAAGTCCTGCAGGTGACGAGAGCGGCGGGAAACACCCAGAGGAGCGAAATCCTCACAAAGTCCTGCAGGTGACGAGAGCGTCGGGAAACACCCGGAGGAGCGAAATCCACCGGAAAGTCCTGCAGGTGACGAGAGCGTCAGGAAACACCCGGAGGAGCGAAATCCACACAAAGTCCTGCAGGTGACGAGAGCGTCGGGAAACACCCGGAGGAGCGAAATCCACCGGAAAGTCCTGCAGGTGACGAGAGCGGCGGGAAACACCCGGAGGAGCGAAATCCACAGAAAGTCCTGCAGGTGACGAGAGCGTCGGGAAACACCCGGAGGAGCGAAATCCACCGGAAAGTCCTGCAGGTGACGAGAGCGGCGCGGGAAACACCCGGAGGAGCGAAATCCACAGAAAGTCCTGCAGGTGACGAGAGCGTCGGGAAACACCCGGAGGAGCGAAATCCACCGGAAAGTCCTGCAGGTGACGAGAGCGGCGGGAAACACCCGGAGGAGTGAAATCCACAGAAAGTCCTGCAGGTGACGAGAGCGTCGGGAAACACCCGGAGGAGCGAAATCCACCGGAAAGTCCTGCAGGTGACGAGAGCGGCGGGAAACACCCGGAGGAGCGAAATCCACAGAAAGTCCTGCAGGTGACGAGAGCGTCGGGAAACACCCGGAGGAGCGAAATCCACCGGAAAGTCCTGCAGGTGACGAGAGCGGCGGGAAACACCCGGAGGAGCGAAATCCACACAAAGTCCTGCAGGTGACGAGAGCGGCGGGAAACACCCGGAGGAGCAAAATCCACTGGAAAGTCCTGCAGGTGACGAGAGCAGCGGGAAACACCCGGAGGAGTGAAATCCACTGAAAGTCCTGCAGGTGACGAGAGCGGCGGGAAACACCCAGAGGAGCGAAATCCACACAAAGTCCTGCAGGTGACGAGAGCGGCGGTAAACACCCAGAGGAGCAAAATCCACACAAAGTCCTGCAGGTGACGAGAGCGGCGGGAAACACCCAGAGGAGCGAAATCCTCACAAAGTCCTGCAGGTGACGAGAGCGGCGGGAAACACCTGGAAGAGCGAAATCCACAGAAAGTCCTGCAGTGACGAGAGCGGCGGGAAACACCCGGAGGAGCAAAATCCACACAAACCTGCAAATCTCTGGCATAAAAACACAACATGGCTCACTGTTCTTGCTTGTTTCCTTCATTTTTCCCTCAGTTTCACTTGATCCAGAAGGAGCCAGAATACGACATTTAACCCTAAGATGCCGGAGAATGGAGACAAAGCTCAACCATGAGACAGAGGGTCCAGTCCTCGGGGTGAAGGAGCCCCATCTACACACAGGGAAAGAAAAAAACACAAGGATTGGGTGAAAAATATACAATGAGGAGATAGAGATCTGCAGAGATCGGGGCGAGCAATGGAGGACAATTAGGATGACACCTATGAAGGAACAGGGCAAAAGTCTGAGCGCACACCCAAGAGTGCGGCAAATATAAGGGAAGATTCCCAATATCTGAAAACCCATGAGAAAGGAGCGAAACTCTTGCAAAATAATAATACAGTGAAAATCACCGGACAGATTCTCTTATTGGCACCATAAAGGGGCCGGCCACAAACTGAGGGCGCTTCTGGTATTAGGACATCCTCCACCATGGAGAGGACGGCTGCTACAACATCATCTCTCCAAACCCCACAGACACGGCCATTATTGGGCCCCTACTCTGTAATAATACCCAAGTACCCCATAAAGCAAATATTACCCCTGAAGTGCCTATTAGGTACGGAAGGTAAAAGATCTGTTTATACCGTGTTAGTCAGTAGATAGAAAAATCTTAGAATCTGAGAGTCCTCAGGGGTTGATACCTGATAATGGCGAACTGAGAAGATGGTAAGAACAAGCAAGCTTTCCAGACACTATGGCCTCTCTCAACAGGCTGATAATGACACCAGGACTCCTCACACTGGGATTGTCAGGGTCCTGTTCCCCAGGAGCAGACACACCAGGCCCGAGCCTTACCCTCCAGACACCAGGACTCCTCACACTGGGATTGTCAGGGTCCTGTTCCCCAGGAGCAGACACACCAGGCCCTGAGCCTTACCCTCCAGACACCAGGACTCCTCACACTGGGATTCTCAGGGTCCTGTTCCTCAGGGGCGGACACACCAGGCCCGAGTCTTACCCTCCAGACACCAGGACTCCTCACACTGGGATTCTCAGGGTCCTGTTCCCCAGGAGCAGACACACCAGGCCCGAGCCTTACCCTCCAGACACCAGGACTTCTCAACTGGGATTCTCAGGGTCCTGTTCCCAGGGGCGGGACACACCAGACCCGAGCCTTAACCCTCCAGACACCAGGACTCCTCACACTGGGATTCTCAGGGTCCTGTTCCTCAGGGCGGACACACCAGGCCCGAGCCTTACCCTCCAGACACCAGGACTCCTCACATGGGATTCTCAGGGTCCTGTTCCCCAGGGCGACACACCAGGCCCGAGCCTTACCCTCCAGACACCAGGATCCTCACACTGGGATTTCAGGGTCCTGTTCCCCAGGGCAGACACACCAGGCCCGAGCCTTACCCTCCAGACACCAGGACTCCTCACACTGGGATTCTCAGGGTCCTGTTCCTCAGGGGCGGACACACCAGCCCGAGCCTTACCCTCCAGACACCAGGAGTCCTCACACTGGGATTCTCATGGTCCTGTTCCTCAGGGGCGGACACACCAGCCCGAGCTTACCCTCCAGACACCAGGACTCCTCACACTGGGATTCTCATGGTCCTGTTCCCCAGGAGCAGACACACCAGTCCTGAGCCTTACCCTCCAGACACCAGGAGTCCTTACACTGGGATTCTCAGGGTCCTGTTCCCCAGGGGGGACACACCAGCCCCGAGCCTTACCCTCCAGACACCAGGATCCTCACACTGGGATTCTCAGGGTCCTGTTCTCAGGAGCGACACACCAGACCCGAGCCTTACCCTCCAGACACCAGGAGTCCTCACACTGGAATTCTCAGGGTCCTGTTCCCCAGGGGCGGACACACCAGACCCGAGCCTTACCCTCCAGACACCAGGACTCCTCACAGTGGGATTCTCAGGGTCCTGTTCCCCAGGGGCGAACACACCAGGCCCGAGCCTTACCCTCCAGACACCAGGACTCCTCACACTGGGATTCTCAGGGTCCTGTTCCTCAGGAGCAGGACACACCAGGCCCGAGCCTTACCCTCCAGACACCAGGACTCCTCACAGTGGGATTCTCAGGGTCGTGTTCCCAGGGGCGGACATACCAGGCCCGAGCTTACCCTCCAGACACCAGGACTCCTCACACTGGGATTATCAGGGTCCTGTTCCCAGGTGCAGACACACCAGGCCCGAGCCTTACCCTCCAGACACCAGGATCCTCACACTGGGATTCTCAGGGTCCTGTTCCCAGGAGCGGACACACCAGCCCCGAGCCTTACCCTCCAGACACCAGGATCCTCACACTGGGATTCTCATGGTCCTGTTCCCCAGGGCAGACACACCAGGCCCGAGCCTTACCCTCCAGACACCAGGAGTCCTTACACTGGGATTCTCAGGGTCCTGTTCCCAGGGGCGACACACAGCCCGAGTCTTACCCTACAGACACCAGGACGTCCTCACACTGGGATTATCAGGTCCTGTTCTCAGGGCAGATAACAGCCTGCTTACCTCCAGCACCCGAGTCCTTAACTGGATTCTCAGGTCCGTTCACAGTGAAACACACCAGGCCCACCTACCTCAGAACAGGAGTCCTCACACTGGGATTCTCAGGGTCCTGTTCCCAGGGGCAGACACACCAGGCCCGAGCCTTACCCTCCAGACACCAGGAGTCCTCACACTGGGATTCTCAGGGTCCTGTTCCCCAGGGGCGGACACACCAGGCCCGAGCCTTACCCTCCAGACACCAGGAGTCCTCACAGTGGGATTCTCAGGGTCCTGTTCCCCAGGGGGGACACACCAGCCCCGAGCCTTACCCTCCAGACACCAGGAGTCCTCACACTGGGATTCTCAGGGTCCTGTTCCTCAGGGGCGGACACATTAGGCCCTGAGCCTTACCCTCCAGACACCAGGAGTCCTCACACTGGGATTCTCAGGGTCGTGTTCCTCAGGGGCGGACACATTAGGCCGACCAGTGTGTCTGTCCTCTCCTCATTGTGTCCTAACTTCTCCTTCTCCTGTCTCTCTCCTCTAAACTCACAGACTGGCCCCTCCCCCTGTGACTGTGGCCTCACCCTAGATTGGCCCCTCCCCCTGTGACCTCACCCTAGATTGGCCCTCCCCCTGTGACTCCTCCAGACTTAACCCTTCTGATTCCTGCCATAGTCTGTGATAGATTCTAACCTTTCATCTAGATATCTGATCTATTCCTCCAGTTTACTAAACTATACTATGTGCTGATAACTAGCTCTGCTATATCTGCACCCTATTATATCTACAATTAGTGCAATATACCTAACCTCTCATCACTATAGTACAGTATTCTTAATACACTATATCATGACATCACACAAAACACAATTAAATCATCGATGTCTTCAGTGGGGCACAGGACTGCAGGTCCACCCTCTTACACACACACCGGCATTAAGACACGGCGTCCACAGCGGCCCGCGGGGTGCAGAGGCCACGGCTCCCTGCTCCACGTGGATTGATGACTTATACAGTTCACAGTGGTGCTCAGCTGGAGGGGCAGCAGGACAAAAATCATTTTGCACTGCCCCAGAAGGTCGGCACTAGCAACACTACCAGATTATTCTTTTATTTTACACCTCTACCTTTTGCTCAAGGTAACTGCCCCAGCATCTCCCACTGTGACGCCCCTGCTGCCAGGACTGACGCAAATGTACTACTATATCCTGTTGTGATATCATGCCTGGAGGTAAGAGGAGGACACTTTGATGAGACCCCCAATTACACCCAACACGTGGATTCCAATTCTCTCTGGGCTGGCCAGGCTGCACTCTTGGTGAACATCGTAACCCGGCTGGGTTGTAACCCTCAACTACAAGTAATGGGTGAGAACCACAAAGACTGTGTGTCATCTGATCCTTCCCGCGTCCTCTTGCACCAACACCCTCCTTCTCCTCAATGGAACCATCCCTCCCATCCTTCTACACCTTCCAAGGGAGCCTGCCCTGACTGAGAGGGTTTACCACCTGGCTGCCCTACTATCTCCCCTTGGAAGCCCCCACAGCAGCCTCTGGCCATTTATGGTCTGAACTCCAGTTGGCTCACAAATTGCTACTATCCCCTGTATATAATCCCTTAACATGTCCAGCCAGAACCACAACCTCTGGGGACTGACACAGTGACCTCTGAACTGTCTGCCTCGGATGGTTGAGTTCCCTGGCCCTTACGGTCACGACACCACTATGTGAGCATACCAGACATCCATAAGGTGCCGCCATCATCTTGGTGACCAGTGCACTTGGATGGCCCCTGTTTTAGCTGTTGTAGGATCCGTGCTCACCAGTTTTTCTAATGGAAGAATTGATCGTGTGAAGACAGATCCATCCCTGCATCTCCCCCGTTGTGCATGTTCCTCAGTGATCACCATTTCAGACAGTAAGGAGTTAATCATATCTGAAAGGAGATGAAGCCACTTTGGTCCATTTCTCTCCTCTCCGTAATCATCCAAGCGATGAGTCTTCATTTGTCGTTATTACTCGGCCATATTCATTTATTTCTCACCACATTTCATAATTGTGTAAAGGGCTGGAGAAGTGCGGGGGGCGCATAATGGAGCAAAATAACAGCTGTGCCGAGAATCAAGGGAGCAAATCGGAAGGTAATTGTCATTCTGCTCAGGTACGGCGTGTGCCGTGTAATGATGTAGAGTGAATCCCCCCGTGTCACCCGTGTCGGGAGCAGAGACATCTCGTCAGAGTGACATCTGAGCTTCAACCACAGTCACTCCGAGGCCTGAGCCGCTACACTCTCATCTGACACCCTCGCCCGACGCCCCCGCCCAACGCCCCCACCCGACGCCTTCACCCGACGCCCCCACCCGACGCCCTCACCCGACGCCCTCACCCGACGCCCCCGCCCAACGCCCTCACCCGACACTCTCACCCGACGCTCTCACCCGACCATTGGCGCACCCAGAAATTTCCCAAGGTAGGGGTCCAAGAAACACACAATGGCCCTAAAAGGGGGTGTCACCCCCCAGCGGGGTTCCGAGGGCAAAGCCCCCGGTGGGGGGTTTGGGGGAGCGAAGCCCCCCTAAAAGCAGCCTCTTTTGTGGGCCCTTGGGTGCTGTGTAATTGTTCCTGTCTCCTGACATAGGGGCCCAGCTCCTTGTGTACTGCACCACTTCTCAGGGCCTTCCAAAGGAGGGGGGGTCCAGACACATAGGTCCCCCTTCTTGGGTGCGCCTATGCACCCGACGACCTCACCCGACGATCAGGTTGTGGGACACATCACCTCCCCCAACTACAACCATCCCATGCAGACATTGTCCTGTATAGGAGAGCAACGTAGAAAAGCAGGGATCCAGCTCCGAATCAAGTGAGGTTTATTCACAAATTAGGTGGTTCCATAAAACATTTCCATACATGACAAGATGACCAAGGTATATAGTCTGACTCAGCTGGTGAGATGTACAACGGCGACGCTTTACCAACACAAGCTGCGTCCTTCATCCAGCCGGTATTGCTGCATGTGACCTGTTCCTTTATGCTGGAATAGCCATTAGACAATTCACCATAACACAGGTGTATGCAATGCTAATTACGTTACAAATTCAAAGAAGAAGAAAAACAAGAAACAGGAAAACTCAAAATAAAAAAAACAATTGAAAAAACCACAAACATAAAAAAAATGAATAGTGATACATCCCATCATGACATCGGTATAGCCGTAAAGGAAACCTGGTCTCCAGCACAAATATCCAAAAGGTTTCCCGGATTCACTAAACACAGGACAGGTCACCCCCCCTATGGATGACAAAATTGTAAACTTGTAAGGAGACACCAGTTTGGGATCTTCCATGGTGAATGTTTGTCACGTCTGCCCCAACTGTAGGACTAAATCAAGAGGGATGACGAAGTGATCTCCAGACTCCGGGGTGCCAAGCGATCGACCATCACTCCCCGAGGAGAAGGTGGAAGCCCAGGCTGTGGAGCTGGAGTCGGATGTTTGACTTACTAACTCCACAGCCCTGGTAGAAGCTGCCGGACACGTCTGCTCAGTCTCTACCATAGATGATGGATTGGTCGGAGCAGATGGTTTCTGTGCTCTTCATTCTTGCAGATGGTTTGTGAAACAAAAAGTCTCGGGCCAGACAGTCCTTACTCACAGTCAGGTGGATGAAGCCAGGAGAGAAACAGCTGTAAATGTGTATAGGCAGGGTGGAAGCCCAGGTGTCCGACCACCATAAGGGACCATTGCATCTGTATAGCAGACATTTCATACATACAGTGACCCTCTGTAAAGAAAGGAAATATGAAAACTGCATTAAAAAAGTACAACACTCATGCCACATTTGGGCTCTCCACCGCTTGTGGCCTCCACATTTGGGCTCTCCACCGCTTGTGGCCTCCACATTTGGGCTCTCCACCGCTTGTGGCCTCCACATTGGGGCTCTCCACCGCTTGTGGCCTCCACATTGGGGCTCTCCACCGCTTGTGGCCTCCACATTTGGGCTCTCCACCGCTTGTGGCCTCCACATTTGGGCTCTCCACCGCTTGTGGCCTCCACATTTGGGCTCTCCACCGCTTGTGGCCTCCACATTTGGGCTCTCCACCGCTTGTGGCCTCCACATTTGGGCTCTCCACCGCTTGTGGCCCCCACATTTGGGCTCTCCACTGCTTGTGGCCTCCACATTTGGGCTCTCCACCGCTTGTGGCCTCCACATATGTGTTCTCCACTGAGTGTGACCTCCTTCATCCATGGTCTTTCATCATTGCATAATGAGTAGCTAAGGAGTACAGCACACGTGCCGTAGATTTAACGCCCAAACTGGTTGCAGCACGAAAGGTCCCAGTATCTCGAGTTCGATAGGATTATATGCTGCAAGTAAATGTCTGCACTTTGCAGAACTATTGTAGGCCAGGGGGTCTCCTCCGAGCCGCAGAGGCCAGGGGGTCTCCTCCGAGCCGCAGAGGCCAGGGGGTCTCCTCCGAGCCGCAGAGGCCAGGGGGTCTCCTCCGAGCCGCAGAGGCAAGGGGGTCTCCTCCGAGCCGCAGAGGCAAGGGGGTCTCCTCCGAGCCGCAGAGGCAAGGGGGGTCTCCTCCGAGCCGTAGAGGCAAGGGGGGTCTCCTCCGAGCCGTAGAGGCAAGGGGGGTCTCCTCCGAGCCGTAGAGGCAAGGGGGGTCTCCTCCGAGCCGTAGAGGCAAGGGGGTCTCCTCCGAGCCGTAGAGGCAAGGGGTCTCCTCTGAGCCGCAGAGGCTGGGGGTCTCCTCCGAGCCGCAGAGGCTGGGGGTCTCCTCCGAGCCGCAGAGGCTGGGGGTCTCCTCCGAGCCGCAGAGGCAAGGGGGTCTCCTCCGAGCCGCAGAGGCTGGGGGTCTCCTCCGAGCCATCTCACCTTGACCTAATCCCTGTTTTCGCCTCTGATCGTCTTGGCCCGTTCGCGGAGTAGTTAATATTGGAGCAATCATGAATGCTCCATTGCAGATCTCACGGCAGCTCCATCCTCCGCCAGGGCCGGCGCTGCACATGAATTCTAATGGAGCTCGCCTTTATTTAAAGAAAATGAGGTTCTGTGTTCAATGCCAAGGGTGGTTTACAAATCAGCGCTTCCCTCAATGATGCCGCACGTAGCAATACGACATCCAGGAAGATAATGCATTTTTAAGCATATGCAATTACCATAAAGACATTAGCGCGGGAGCCGCTACTTGACAGACTTAATACAGACTTTCTAGGCTGCATTTCCAGCTTGTCACAAAAGAGAGAAAAAAACGGAGAATGAACGAGGGAGCGAGACAAGGGAGGAATAGTGGAGATGGTTCATGACTGGTGCTGACTACGGTTCAACAAGATGCAATTTATCACCGGAGACGTCGATGGGAAGACGGCGTTTCTGTGGGGCCCGGTCCAAATTTTCAGAATTCAGTCTTGGTTTATGAGATGTGAAGTCGATGAAGCGAGAAGAAACTGTTAATTATCAGCGAGCGTCCGTCCTGTGTCACCGTGGCAACGCTCGGCGTGGGATCAGAATTAAGTCTAACCTCACTATGGCGGCTCCACCAGTGACGGCATGGGAGCTGCCGATCAATCACTCAATCTGCGGAGGAGGATCGCGGCTGAGCTCAGGTGAGTGCACCTATCGGATGGAAGACACAGAGGATTGTGGCTGACCTCAGATGAGTGCACCTATCGTATGGACGACGCAGAGGAGGATCGCGGCTGAGCTCAGGTGAGTGCACCTATTGGATGGATAACACAGAGGATTGTGGCTGACCTCAGATGAGTGCACCTATCGTATGGACGACGCAGAGGAGGATCGCGGCTGAGCTCAGGTGAGTGCACCTATCGTATGGACGACGCAGAGGAGGATCGCGGCTGAGCTCAGGTGAGTGCACCTATCGGATGGACAACGCAGAGGAGGATCGCGTCTGAGCTCAGGTGAGTGCACCTATCGGATGGACGATGCGGAGTAGGATCGCGGCTGAGCTCAGGTGAGTGCACCTATCGGATGGACGATGCGAAGGAGGATCGCGGCTGAGCTCAGGTGAGTGCACCTATCGGATGGACAACGCAGAGGAGGATCGAGGCTGAGCTCAGATGAGTGCACCTATCGGATGGACGATGCGGAGGAGGATCGAGGCTGAGCTCAGATGAGTGCACCTATCGGATGGACGACGCAGAGGAGGATCACGGCTGAGCTCAGGTGAGTGCACCTATCAGATGGATGACGCAGAAGAGGATCGCGGCTGACCTCAGGTGAGTGCACCTATCAGATGGATGACGCAGAGGAGGATCGCGGCTGAGCTCAGGTGAGTGCACCTATCAGAATGACAACGCAGAGGAGCATCACGGCTGAGCCCAGGTGAGTGCACCTATCGGATGGAAGACACGGAGGAGGATCGTGGCTGACCTCAGGTGAGTGCACCTATCGGATGGATGACGCAGAGGAGGATCGCGGCTGAGCTCAGGTGAGTGCACCTATTGGATGGATGACGCAGAGGAGCATCACGGCTGAGCTCAGGTGAGTGCACCTATCAGATGGATGACGCAGAGGAGGATCGCGGCTGAGCTCAGGTGAGTGCACCTATCGGATGGACAACGCAGAGGAGGATCGCGGCTGAACTCAGGTGAGTGCACCTATCGGATGGATGACGCAGAGGAGGATCGCGGCTGAACTCAGGTGAGTGCACCTATCGGATGGATGACGCAGGAGAGGATCACGGCGGAGCTCAGGTGAGTGCACCTATCAGATGGACGATGCGGAGGAGGATTACAGCTGAGCTCAGATGAGTGCACCTCTTCGGATGGAAGACACGAAGGAGGATTGCGGCTGAGCTCAGGTGAGTGCACCTATCAGATGGACAACGCAGAGGAAGATCGCGGCGGAGCTAAGGTGAGTGCACCTATCGGATGGACAACACAGAGGATTGTGGCTGACCTCAGATGAGTGCACCTATCGGATGGATGACGCAGAGGAGGATCGCGGCTGACCTCAGGTGAGTGCACCTATCGGATGGACAACACAGAGGATTGTGGCTGACCTCAGGTGAGTGCACCTATCGGATGGACGATGCGGAGGAGGATTACAGCTGAGCTCAGATGAGTGCACCTCTTCGGATGGAAGACACAAAGGAGGATTGCGGCTGAGCTCAGGTAAGTGCACCTATCGTATGGACGACGCAGAGGAGGATAGCGGCTGAACTCAGGTGAGTGCACCTATCGGATGGACAACGTAGAGGAGGATCGCGGCTGAGCTCAGGTGAGTGCACCTATCGGATGGACAACGCAGAGGAGGATCGCGGCTGAACTCAGGTGAGTGCACCTATCGGATGGACAACGCAGAGGAGGATCGCGGCTGAACTCAGGTGAGTGCACCTATCGGATGGACAACGCAGAGGAGGATCGCGGCTGAACTCAGGTGAGTGCACCTATCGGATGGATGACGCAGAGGAGGATCGCGGCTGAACTCAGGTGAGTGCACCTATCGGATGGATGACGCAGAGGAGGATCGCGGCTGAACTCAGGTGAGTGCACCTATCAGATAGATGACGCAGAGGAGGATCGCGGCGGAGCTCAGGTGAGTGCACCTATCAGATAGATGACGCAGAGGAGGATCGCGGCGGAGCTCAGGTGAGTGCACCTATCGGATGGATGACGCAGAGGAGGATCGCGGCTGAACTCAGGTGAGTGCACCTATCGGATGGACAACACAGAGGATCGTGGCTGACCTCAGGTGAGTGCACCTATCAGATGGACGATGCGGAGGAGGATTACAGCTGAGCTCAGATGAGTGCACCTCTTCGGATGGAAGACACGAAGGAGGATTGCGGCTGAGCTCAGGTGAGTGCACCTATCAGATGGACAACGCAGAGGAAGATCGCGGCTGAACTCAGGTGAGTGCACCTATCGTATGGACGACGCAGAGGAGGATAGCGGCTGAACTCAGGTGAGTGCACCTATCGGATGGACAACGTAGAGGAGGATCGCGGCTGAACTCAGGTGAGTGCACCGATCGGATGGACAACGCAGAGGAGGATCGCGGCTGAACTCAGGTGAGTGCACCTATCGGATGGACAACGCAGAGGAGGATCGCGGCTGAACTCAGGTGAGTGCACCTATCGGATGGACAACGTAGAGGAGGATCGCAGCTGAGCTCAGGTGAGTGCACCTATCGGATGGACAACGTAGAGGAGGATCGCGGCTGAGCTCAGGTGAGTGCACCTATCGGATGGACGACGCAGAGGAGGATCGTGGCTGAGCTCAGGTGAGTGCACCTATCGGATAGACGACACGGAGGAGGATTGTGGCTGAACTCAGGTGAGTGAACCTATCGGATGGACGACGCAGAGGAGGATCGCAGCTGAGCTCAGGTGAGTTCACCTATCGGATGGACAACGCAGAGGAGGATCGCGGCTGAACTCAGGTGAGTGCACCTATCGGATGGACAACGTAGAGGAGGATCGCGGCTGAGCTCAGGTGAGTGCACCTATTGTATGGACGACGCAGAGGAGGATTGTGGCTGAGCTCAGGTGAGTGCACCTATTGTATGGATGACGCAGAGGAGGATCGCGGCTGAGCTCAGGTAAGTGCACCTATCGGATGGATAACGCAGAGGAGGATCGCGGCTGAACTCAGGTGAGTGCACCTATCGGATGGACAATGCGGAGGAGGATGGCAGCTGAACTCAGGTGAGTGCACCTATCAGATGGAAGAGACGAAGGAGGATCGTGGCTGAGCTCAGGTGAGTGCACCTATTGTACGGAATACGCAGAGGAGGATAGTGGCTGAGCTCAGGTAAGTGCACCTATCGGATAGACGACGCAGAGGAGGATTGTGGCTGACCTCAGATGAGTGCACCTATCGGATGGACAACGCAGAGGAGGATCGTGGCTGAGCTCAGGTGAGTTCACCTATCGGATGGACAACGCAGAGGAGGATCGCGGCTCAACTCAGGTGAGTGCACCTATCGGATGGACGACGCGGAGGAGGATCGCGGCGGAGCTCAGTTGAGTGCACCTATCAGATGGAAGACACGGAGGAGGATCACGGCTGAGCTCAGGTGAGTGCACCTATCAGATAGACGACGCGGAGGAGGATGGCAGCTGAACTCAGATGAGTGCACCTATCGGATGGACGACGCAGAGGAGGATCGCGGCTCAGCTCAGGTGAGTTCACCTATCAGATGGACAACGCAGAGGAGGATCGCGGCTCAACTCAGGTGAGTGCACCTATCAGATGGAAGACACGAAGGAGGATCGTGGCTGAGCTCAGGTGAGTGCACCTATTGTATGGAATACGCAGTGGAGGAACGCGGCTGAGCTCAGGTAAGTCCACCTATCGGATGGACGACGCAGAGGAGGATCGCGGCTGAACTCAGGTGAGTGCATCTATCATATGGATGATGCGGAGGAGGATCGCGGCTGAGCTCAGATGAGTGCACCTATCGGATGGACGACGCGGAGGAGGATTGTGGCTGACCCCAGATGAGTGCACCTATCGTATGGAAGACAAGGAGGAGGATCGCGGCTGAGCTCAGGTGAGTGCACCTATCGTATGAACGACGCAGAGGAGGATAGCAGCTGAGCTCAGGTGAGTGCACCTATTGGATGGACGATGCGGAGGAGGATCGCGGCTGAGCTCAGGGGAGTGCACCTATCGGATGGACGATGCGGAGGAGGATCGCGGCTGAGCTCAGGTGAGTGCACCTATCGTATGGACGACGCAGAGGAGGATAGCGGCTGAACTCAGGTGAGTGCACCTATCGGATGGACGATGCGGAGGAGGATCGCGGCTGAGCTCAGGTGAGTGCACCTATCGGATGGACGACGCAGAGGAGGATCGCGGGTGAGCTCAGGTGAGTGCACCTATCGTATGGACGACGCAGAGGAGGGTCGCGGCTGAGCTCAGGTGAGTGCACCTATCAAATGGACGATGCGGAAGAGGATCGCGGCTGAGCTCCGGTGAGTGCACCTATCGGATGAACGATGCGGAGGAGGATCGCGGCTGAGCTCAGGTGAGTGCACCTATCGGATGGACGATACGGGGTAGGATCGCGGCTGAGCTCAGGTGACTGCACCTATCGGATGGACGATGCGGAGGAGGATCGAGGCTGAGCTCAGGTGAGTGCACCTATCGGATGGACGATGCGGAGGAGGATCGAGGCTGAGCTCAGGTGAGTGCACCTATCGGTTGGACGATGCGGAGTAGGATCGCGGCTGAGCTCAGGTAAGTGCACCTATTGTATGGACGATGCGGAGGAGGATCGCGGCTGAGCTCAGGTGAGTGCACCTATCGGATGGACGATGCGGAGGAGGATCGAGGCTGAGCTCAGGTGAGTGCACCTATCGGATGGACGATGCGGAGGAGGATCGAGGCTGAGCTCAGGTGAGTGCACCTATCGGATGGACAATGCGGAGGAGGATCTCGGCTGAGCTCAGGTGAGTGCACCTATCGGATGGATAACGCAGAGGAGGATCGCGGCTGAGCTCAGGTGAGTGCACCTATCAGATGGACAATGCGGAGAGGATCGTGGCTCAGCTCAGGTGAGTGCACCTCTTAGATGAACGGGGATAGGATCTATTAGGGGCGACCAGGCTGCAGTCACCAAGCACAGGGAGGTGGCACAGGGCGATGCGGACAGTAAATGTGCCGGAATATCAAAATTAAGAAAAGGTAAGAGCTACCCATGTCAGAAGTCCTCATGTTCAGGTTGTTATCCGCACACACCATCGTGTGCATTAACTCCGGGCTGCTCGATGCCACTGGTGCGTTTCGGTATCTCCATTGATTGGTCTCTGACCGTGAACGAGCTGCGGCTCACAGCCCAGCCACTAGGTGGCCACACCGACATCTCGCAGAGACATCTCCTGACAGAGCATCAGAATTGTTCTAAGCCGTTCATCTCAGGTGGTGTTGAAGGGAAAGGTAAAAAGAAGGACCGCTCTAATATATGGCAGATAAATAAGGGGCGCTATCTGGTGAATGCAGGCATGAGCATAATAATCGCGGGTGCACGGGGGTGGTGAGGGCCTGCTGGGCACATTTTAGCTGGATAGGAGTCCTTGGGTCTCTGTGCAGCAATGCACTATTTGGCTGAGCGTCCATCAGCTCCCTGCACTGCAATACAAGCTGCCGGCTTATCAGAAGTCGCTCTGTGACCGGGGCAGCATGGCGCGGATGTCAGGTGCTGCCCATCACTTGCATGTGGATCAGTTGCTTCAGAAGAGGATGCGGTGCGCCGAGCGAGCGGAGGGAAGGTGAGTAGAATAGTTTATTTTTGATACAGAAGCAGAAAAGGAGAAATATACGCCAAGGCGGGGGTGACATGTACCTGCCAGGACCGGAACTTGTATACACAATTAATAATAATACTCATAATAATAGTAATGGAGAAACAGATCAATCTGGTGCCTTCACTTTGTCTGAGACATTAATGCTAGCTGCTGTTACCGGCGACCACGAAGCCGCACAATGGCGTGTACACAGGACCCCACGGAGCCGCACAATGCCGCATACACGGGACCCACGCACAATGGCGTGTACACAGGACCCCACAGAGCCGCATAATGCCGTGTACACAGGACCCACGCACAATGGCGTGTACACAGGAGCAACGTGGAACCGCACAATGCCGCATACACGGGACCCACGCACAATGGCGTGTACACAGGAGCAACGTGGAACCGCACAATGCCGCATACACGGGACCCACGCACAATGGCGTGTACACAGGACCCCACAGAGCCGCATAATGCCGTGTACACAGGACCCACGCACAGCCGCACAATGCCGCATACACGGGACCCACGCACAGCCGCACAATGCCGCATACACGGGACCCACGCACAATGGCGTGTACACAGGACCCCACAGAGCCGCATAATGCCGTGTACACAGGACCCACGCACAGCCGCACAATGCCGCATACACGGGACCCACGCACAATGGCGTGTACACAGGACCCCACAGAGCCGCATAATGCCGTGTACACAGGACCCACGCACAGCCGCACAATGCCGCATACACGGGACCCACGCACAGCCACACAATGCTGTGTACACAGGACCCCCGCACAGCCGCACAATGCTGTGTACACAGGACCCCTGCAGAGCCGCACAATGCCGCGGACACAGGACCCCCGCACAGCCGCACAATGCCGTGTACACAGGACCCCCACGAAGCCGTACAATGCCGCATACACTGGACCCAACGAAGCCGCACAATGCTGCATACACGGGACCCCCACGAAGCTGTGCAATGCCGCGTACACAGGACCCCCACGAAGCTGTGCAATGCCGCATACACTGGACTCCCGCACAGCCGCACAATGCCGTGTACACAGGACCCCCGCGGAGCCGCACAATGCCGTGTACACATGACCCAACGAAGCCGCACAATGCTGCATACACGGGACCCCCACGAAGCTGTGCAATGCTGCATACACGGGACCCATGCACAGCCACACAATGCCACGTATACAGGACCCCACGGAGCCGCACAATGCCGCGTACACAGGACCCACGCACAGCCACACAATGCCATGTACACAGGACCCCTGCGGAGCCGCACAATGCCGTGTACACAGGACCCCCGTGGATCCGCACAATGCCGCGTATACAGGACCCCCACGAAGCCGTACAATGCTGCATACACGGGACCCACGCACAGCCACACAATGCAGTGTACACAGGACCCCTGCGGAGCCGCACAATGCTGTGTACACAGGAGCAACGTGGAACTGCACAATAACGCATACATGGGACCTCCGCAGAGCCGCACAATGTCGCATACATAAGACCCCTGCGGAACCGCACAATGTCGTGTATACAGGACCAATGTGGAGCAGCACAATTCCGTGCACATGGGATCCCCGCACAGCCGCACACACAGGACCAACATGGAACCACACAATACCGCATACATGGGATCCCCGCAGAGCCGCACAATGCCATGTACACAGGACTCACGCGGAGCTGCACAATGCTGCATACATAGGACCCCCGCAGAGCCGCACAATGCTGTGTACACAGGACCCCAGTGGAGCCGCACAATGCCGTGTACACAGGACCCCCGCAGAGCCGCACAATGCTGTGTACACAGGACCCCAGTGGAGCCGCACAATGCTGTGTACACAGGACCCGGTGGAGGAGCGAGAATGGTGCAGCGGTCTTTTGATGGGGAACACAAGAATCCTTTTAGTAATTTAAGGAAACGATAAACTAAACTTAGCCGGAGAGGAAACGTATCACAATCTCCTCCGATAATTATAACAGTCCACGATTATTATTAACACTAAATGTATTTTATATTCAGAGAAGAAAGAAATCAGCAGGAAGAAAAGAAAATAATCCTGAACCCGAACGTGAGATAAAGGGGATAAAGCTCCGCACACCGGAGGCCGAGCGCCCGGAGCAGAAATCATACTGCAGCAAACACAAAGGCTTACAATGGTCAGAAATACTGCAAAGAGGAGTCAATAAATAATAGTAGAGGATGTCAGCTCTGAAGGACCTGACAGTGTCAATACAACTCAGGATCAGTAATGTAATGTATGTACACAGTGACTGCACCAGCAGAATAGTGAGTGCAGCTCTGGAGTATAATACAGGAGGTAACTCAGGATCAGTAATGTAATGTATGTACACAGTGACTGCACCAGCAGAATAGTGAGTGCAGCTCTGGAGGATAATACAGGAGGTAACTCAGGATCAGTAATGTAATGTATGTACACAGTGACTGCACCAGCAGAATAGTGAGTGCAGCTCTGGAGTATAATACAGGAGGTCACTCAGGATCAATAATGTAATGTATGTACACAGTGACTGCACCAGCAGAATAGTGAGTGCAGCTCTGGAGTATAATACAGGAGGTAACTCAGGATCAGTAATGTAATGTATGTACACAGTGACTGCACCAGCAGAATAGTGAGTGCAGCTCTGGAGTATAATACAGGAGGTAACTCAGGATCAGTAATGTAATGTATGTACACAGTGACTGCACCAGCAGAATAGTGAGTGCAGCTCTGGAGTATAATACAGGAGGTAACTCAGGATCAGTAATGTAATGTATGTACACAGTGACTGCACCAGCAGAATAGTGAGTGCAGCTCTGGAGTATAATACAGGAGGTAACTCAGGATCAGTAATGTAATGTATGTACACAGTGACTGCACCAGCAGAATAGTGAGTGCAGCTCTGGAGTATAATACAGGAGGTAACTCAGGATCAGTAATGTAATGGATGCACATAGTGACTCCACCAGCAGAATAGTGAGTGCAGCTCTGGAGTATAATACAGGAGGTAACTCAGGATCAGTAATGTAATGTATGTACACAGTGACTGCACCAGCAGAATAGTGAGTGCAGCTCTGGAGTATAATACAGGAGGTAACTCAGGATCAGTAATGTAATGTATGTACATAGTGACTGCACCAGCAGAATAGTGAGTGCAGCTCTGGAATATAATACAGGAGGTAACTCAGGATCAGTAATGTAATGTATGTACACAGTGACTGCACCAGCAGAATAGTGAGTGCAGCTCTGGAGTATAATACAGGAGGTAACTCAGGATCAGTAATGTAATGTATGTACACAGTGACTGCACCAGCAGAATAGTGAGTGCAGCTCTGGAGTATAATAATACAGGAGGTAACTCACGATCAGTAATGTAATGTATGTACACAGTGACTGCACCAGCAGAATAGTGAGTGCAGCTCTGGAGTATAATAATACAGGAGGTAACTCACGATCAGTAATGTAATGTATGTACACAGTGACTGCACCAGCAGAATAGTGAGTGCAGCTCTGGAGTATAATACAGGAGGTAACTCAGGATCAGTAATGTAATGTATGTACACAGTGACTGCACCAGCAGAATAGTGAGTGCAGCTCTGGAGTATAATGCAGGAGGTAACTCAGGATCAGTAATGTAATGTATGTACACAGTGACTGCACCAGCAGAATAGTGAGTGCAGCTCTGGAGTATAATACAGGAGGTAACTCAGGATCAGCAATGTAATGTATGTACACAGTGACTGCACCAGCAGAATAGTGAGTGCAGCACTGGAGTATAATACAGGAGGTAACTCAGGATCAGTAATGTAATGTATGTACACAGTGACTGCACCAGCAGAATAGTGAGTGCAGCTCTGGAGTATAATACAGGAGGTAACTCAGGATCAGTAATGTAATGTATGTACACAGTGACTACACCAGCAGAATAGTGAGTGCAGCTCTGGAGTATAATGCAGGAGGTAACTCAGGATCAGTAATGTAATGTATGTACACAGTGACTGCACCAGCAGAATAGTGAGTGCAGCTCTGGAGTATAATACAGGAGGTAACTCAGGATCAGCAATGTAATGTATGTACACAGTGACTGCACCAGCAGAATAGTGAGTGCAGCACTGGAGTATAATACAGGAGGTAACTCACGATCAGTAATGTAATGTATGTACACAGTGACTGCACCAGCAGAATAGTGAGTGCAGCTCTGGAGTATAATACAGGAGGTAACTCAGGATCAGTAATGTAATGTATGTACACAGTGACTGCACCAGCAGAATAGTGAGTGCAGCTCTGGAGTATAATACAGAAGGTAACTCAGGATCAGTAATGTAATGTATGTACACAGTGACTGCACCAGCAGAATAGTGAGTGCAGCTCTGGAGTGTAATACAGGAGGTAACTCAAGATCAGTAATGTAATGTACGTACACAGTGACTGCACCAGCAGAATAGTGAGTGCAGCTCTGGAGTGTAATACAGGAGGTAACTCAAGATCAGTAATGTAATGTATGTACACAGTGACTGCACCAGCAGAATAGCGAGTGCAGCTCTGGAGTTTAGTGCACAATATATTTACCAGTGAATGTAACTCAGGATTGTATCAGGAAATCACATTGTGATCCCAAAGGGATTAAATAAAGAAATGTTCAGAACAATCATTAAATAGCATAAAGGAATTGGCCTAATAAAAAACTGTAAACGTATTAAAAAAACCTGAGGAATAATCCATATGTGAACATGAATGAATGTGAGGTTCTCCTCTCTATGGCGGAGCACTGGTCCCCGGAGCCTGCGCTCGGCTCTGGATGTTAGGAGTAGTAGTCATGAGTTGGATATTGCAGCAGAATATATAAAGCAGATAGAGATTTATCTATAGATTATCAGCAATGTGGAGGCCAAGCACAGACCCTGCTCCATCCAGGGCAGCACTGAGGGCCCCATTCACAGGGGGAGACACCGGGGGTCCTAGAAATCACAGAATGATACACAGACAGGACATAAGGCGATATGGAAGTAAGAGTAATCATTCTGAGTCTATAAGAAGTTGGGGACATCAGGCGTGAATGCAGGTGAGGGCCCCGGTCGTGGGTCCAGGCGAGGGTCCCGGTCGTGGGTCCAGGCGAGGGCCCCGGCCGTGGGTCCAGGCGAGGGCCACGGCCGTGGGTCCAGGCGAGGGCCCCGGCCGTGGGTCCAGGCGAGGGCCCCGGCCGTGGGTCCAGGCGAGGGCCCCGGCGGTGGGTCCAGGCGAGGGCCCCGGTCTTGGATCCAGGCAATGGCCCCGGTCGTGGGTCCAAGCGAGGGCCCCGGTCGTGGGTCCAGGTGAGGGCCCCGGTCGTGGGTCCAGGCGAGGGCCCCGGTCGTGGATCCAGGTGAGGGTCCCAGCTGTGGATGCAGGCGAGGGCCCCGGTCGTGGGTCCAGGCGAGGGCCCCGGTCGTGGGTCCAGGCGAGGGCCCCGGTCGTGGATCCAGGTGAGGGTCCCAGCTGTGGATGCAGGCGAGGGACCCGGTCGTGGGTCCAGGCGAGGGCCCCGGTCGTGGGTCCAGGCGAGGGCCCCGGTCGTGGGTCCAGGCGAGGGCCCCGGTCGTGGATCCAGGCGAGGGTCCCGGTCGTGGGTCCAGGCGAGGGCCCCGGCCGTGGGTCCAGGCGAGGGCCCCGGCCGTGGGTCCAGGCGAGGGCCCGGCCGTGGGTCCAGGCGAGGGCCCCGGCCGTGGGTCCAGGCGAGGGCCCCGGCCGTGGGTCCAGGCGAGGCCCCGGTCTTGGATCCAGGCAATGGCCCCGGTCGTGGGTCCAAGCGAGGGCCCCGGTCGTGGGTCCAGGTGAGGGCCCCGGTCGTGGGTCCAGGTGAGGGCCCCGGTCGTGGGTCCAGGTGAGGGTCCCGGTCGTGGATCCAGGTGAGGGTCCCGGTCGTGGGTCCAGGCGAGGGCCCCGGTCGTGGGTCCAGGCGAGGGCCCCGGTCGTGGATCCAGGTGAGGGTCCCAGCTGTGGATGCAGGCGAGGGCCCCGGTCGTGGGTCCAGGCGAGGGCCCCGGTCGTGGGTCCAGGCGAGGGCCCCGGTCGTGGATCCAGGTGAGGGTCCCAGCTGTGGATGCAGGCGAGGGACCCAGCTGTGGATGCAGGCGAGGGCCCCGGTCGTGGGTCCAGGCGAGGGCCCCGGTCGTGGGTCCAGGCGAGGGCCCCGGTCGTGGGTCCAGGCGAGGGCCCCGGTCGTGGATCCAGGTGAGGGTCCCAGCTGTGGATGCAGGCGAGGGCCCCGGTCGTGGGTCCAGGCGAGGGCCCCGGTCGTGGGTCCAGGTGAGGGCCCAGGTGAGGGCCCCGGTCGTGGGTCCAGGCGAGGGCCCCGGTCGTGGGTCCAGGCGAGGGCCCCGGTCGTGGGTCCAGGCGAGGGCCCCGGTCGTGGGTCCAGGCGAGGGCCCCGGTCGTGGATCCAGGTGAGGGTCCCAGCTGTGGATGCAGGCGAGGGCCCCGGTCGTGGGTCCAGGCGAGGGCCCCGGTCGTGGGTCCAGGCGAGGGCCCCGGTCGTGGATCCAGGTGAGGGTCCCAGCTGTGGATGCAGGCGAGGGCCCCGGTCGTGGGTCCAGGCGAGGGCCCCGGTCGTGGGTCCAGGTGAGGGCCCAGGTGAGGGCCCCGGTCGTGGGTCCAGGCGAGGGCCCCGGTCGTGGGTCCAGGTGAGGGCCCAGGCGAGGGCCCTGGTCGTGGATCCAGGTGAGGGCCCCGGTCGTGGGTCCAGGCGAGGGCCCCGGTCGTGGGTCCAGGCGAGGGCTCTGGCCGGGGTCAGTGACTACCGGCTGTGTCTCGTGGTTTATGGGATCCTCGGCATCTGTCAGCTTTAATGACCCCATTACATGTCTCTGCAGCCTCCTGCTGTCCGCACATTGTCGTGTGGTTTGGGGGATTGCCGGAGTCTCGCTAGTGCTCTTCACTTTGACAAAGCCGCTCGTCAGGAAGGTCATCACAAACTTTCTGCCATTTTTGGCCCTGAAGCAAAGATGTTACGCGACAGAACACAATAGAGGATGACAGGTAGGTGTGAGCCTGACGGCGGGTGAAGAGGACGCCGCAACAGCAAAATCCCTAAAGTCAAAGCTCAGCTGCCGCCTCTACCAAGAAACCGGAGGAACCTCACAAGGAGGAGCCGACAGACAACATGTAGGATGGCCATGCACCATGGAAATCCGGGAACTATACCGCTATACACAGGGTGTCAGCACAGCACCGACCGGGCACATCAAGCTAATCACAGCACATAGATCCCGGCTCCATCATACTGACTTCTGCCCAGGGTCAGGAATACTCTCTGATGGTAGCTTTATGCCCCCGGCCTCTCTCCACAGTCAGACGGTGTGACTCCCATCGTCAGTCCTGGAGGAGGTCCCACAGGTATCCAGCATTAGTGTAAGGGGGCATAAGATGCTGTGCTACTGCTCCCTGGTATTCCCAGTAAACTAGGGTTACAGTAGCTTGGCAGGCGATACACCCCTTAATGGTGGAGATAGGAGTTTTCTCTAGTAGTGACAGCAGTATTAGCCCAGTGCGTGTGTCCACCCATTAGGGATGGGGTACAAGTGACAAAACTGGCCAGAGAGTCCCCAGAGAGAGAGAGCGTGAACCGGAGCTGCCCAGCATTTCATTAGGCCGGATCATCTGGACCAAACCCTGGACCTTGATCATGGAGTCAGTCCTCAGTCCAGACATTAGTGAGCAGGACCTTACCTTGTGTTGGTGCTTGGCCCTGTGTGGGTCACGTGGGAAGCGATTGTTCACCATTGTGCCATGGTGCTGGACGGGTCATCCAACCACAAGGGTGGCCATAACCGTTCCTCTACACGGACCCGGTGAGCGGGGTAGAACCAGACTATAGGAATTTCAATGTTGTTGAATAAATGGCAAAAGAGTTACCGGAACTGAGGGATCAACTGTCTGCACTGAATGATGCAAATGTAACGATCTCTATACGAGTAAAGATTAAGGATTGTGACATCTCTGTTCAGCGGGAAAATAAGAGATTTGTAAAGAAAACGGAACCGGTGTCTGCTTCATCCTTCACCGAGGGCGACTCCACTGAACAGGGGCGCAAACTGCAAAATCAGGGCAAATCCACAGCCAAGGACCTACTGCACCCGCTACCACCAGGGTCCCGCGCAGCCGAACCCTCAACACTTGGCGAGTGCTTTTCCTTAAGGGGGATTTCCCATGAACAAAGTTAATTCCGATCAACAGATCTTGGAATAATTAGAAGTTGCACAATTGGAAGTGATAACGTGATGTTCCTGAGGTGAGATAATCGTATACCTGAGCATCTGACGGTGCAGGAACATGGACGGCACTTACCACCGCAACAGGGGGACTGCACTCTCCGCCTGTCCCTTTAATGCTGACCTCCTAATGGGAAGTGTGTGCGGCAGCGGAGGATCCCGCCCCTGCAGAGCCCTCGTGTAACGCTCCATTTCAAAATCCTAATCTCCTTCCCTACACCTGCATGATGATGATATTTCCCCGCAGATTCATTGAATTCAACAGTAGATTGCAGATGCCGAGTACATTCCTCAGAGTTCACTTCTTATAAAATGTATCATGTCAACCACATGGAGTGTGAGGAGTCAATGCCAGCAAGAGGGCCACCCTCATCTCAGGGGAGGCCAGCCTCATCTCGGGGGAGGGCCAGCCTCATCTCGGGGGTGGGCCAGCCTCATCTCGGGGGAGGGCCAGCCTCATCTCGGGGGAGGGCCAGCCTCATCTCGGGGGTGGGCCAGCCTCATCTCGGGGTGGGCCAGCCTCATCTCGGGTGGGCCAGCCTCATCTCGGGGGGGGCCAGCCTCATCTCGGGGGTGGGCCAGCCTCATCTCGGGGGTGGGCCAGCCTCATCTCGGGGGTGGGCCACCTCATCTCGGGGGAGGGCCACCCTCATCTCGGGGGAGGGCCACCTCATCTGGGGGGAGGGCCACCCTCATCTCGGGGGAGGGCCACCCTCATCTCGGGGGGGCCACCCTCATCTCGGGAGGGCCACCCTCATCTCGGGGGAGGGCCACCCTCATCTCGGGGGAGGGCCACCCTCATCTTAAGAAAAGTGAGTTACAGGCATTTTGTAATGTGATACTGTGTTGAGCGGGGGCGGTACTTCCATCAGTGGTGGCCTTGCCCCACATCATGAATCCCCACCCCTAGGGAGCTTGTATTTAGACATGTCCAACCAGTCTTTGCCGGTTCTCATCATTACTTTAGTATTTTATAATCCAGAAGTGACATTAGTAAACTCTTGATGAATTTTGTATTATTTCTGCTGCAAAATACAGGATTTTGATTGCCTCTCATAAATCAGTTTGCAGTCTTCAGCAGATTGAATGAGAGCGCCCCCTTGTGCTTCACATGAAGTTCTGTAATAAAGTCGTGCTCCTGCCGCTCGCTTCCTTTCTGTCAGGTTGTGCTGACCACTGACCGCAGCGTGCTTAATGTAGCATGCAGCTTTACCAGGGTAATCCATGCTGGATGGCGGCATGGACGACTCCAAAGCAAGAAACCAATCATCCAGGTTGCATTTACAATGCGCGGTTTAATCCCTAATCCCTCTTAATCCCCCCAAAAAAAAGTCACAAACTCTGCGATTAATGGCATGTGACTGCGCCGCCATAACTCAGCGACTGCTGCGCCAATCACCGGAGGTCTTTGCTTTTCAATTTCACTCCTGCTTTTAATGTTGCAGCGTCAGTCACAGTTACGGCTCGCGCAGCGGCGCCCTCCTCCTCCCACCGCACTTTTTGTTTGGAGTCATCTCAGATGATCGACTCCTTCAATAATTGAGACGCCAGAAAGCATTTGCTTGTTAAGGAAAAGACGGCAAGAAATTCCATCAAAGATCAAGAAGCCGCCATCAAACCAAAGAGAAGTAAAGTGACCTGACGAGAGCAACCGTGAATTATTCACCTGCAGAGAGTGGAGCGACTCGTCCCATGATAGAAATGTATAGAACGGCCGCGATGAAGGACATGAGCTGTGGTGATAGGTGTCAGGCAACCCACCAAGATGGACCTGGAGCATCAGCGACTACCGGGTTCACACCAGAGAATGAGAAAGAATACGCCAGGACCTCCACGCTGCTACTGCTGCTTTATAGGGCTTCATCTCATCCCACAGCTGGATTCACAGCTACACTGCTCAGTACTTTCTGAAGAATGTCCTCCATGCTGCTGCTCTCTAGTGAATGTTTTATCAAACACCAAAGCTGGATTCATATCTACATTCCTAAGTACCGTTATATGATGTATATGCTGCTGATTCTTCCAAGTTTTTATTTATTTACCCCAGAGTTGGATTAACAGCTAGACTGCTCAGTACTTTCTACTACTACCTATTACTTAACAATACTTCCTAAATAATGTCATCCATGCTTCTACATCATAGTAGACATTTAATCTCATCCCAGACATGGATTCACAGCTACACTGTTCAGTAATGCTTAATAATGCCCACCAAGCTGCTGCTGCTCTCTAATCAATGTTTTATCAAATACCTGAGCTGGATTCACGTCTCCATTCCTAAGTACTGGTATATGTCATCCAAGATGCTGCTTTCTGCAAGTTTGTAATCTCAACTAGATTCACAGCTACACTGCTCAGTACTTGCTAACTAATTCCCTTCATGCTTATGAATTATAGAATTTAATCTCATGTCCTCTATGCAGAAGCTTCTCAGTGTTTTATTTCACCCCAAGCGGCGGATTCATAGCCACACCACTCACCACTGATGTATAATTTCCTCCATGCTGCTGCTTCTAATAAGTGTGTAATCTCACCCCAGTATTGGAATCACAGCTACACTGCTCAACACTCTGTAGCCAAAATGAGAAAAATATAACTTTATTTAAACAAAATCTAACAAATACTTATAGAGAATACTGTAAAACAAAAAGGCCTCGTCTCTTAAATGTTATGATGTGTTTCAATAAAGTTATATTTATTTTGGCTACATACATTCTTGTGTTTTTTTCTCTCAATTCAATAGGGGTCTTATAGCTCATTGTCACTTATCCTCCACTCAGTGGTCTTGGACCCACTAAGTGACAGTTTGCTGCACTATGGCATCAGGGCCATGCTGAGCTGTCAGTTTAGTGAGTGACAGCTTTAGCATCCAGTCTAGTCCAGGGGTGTGCTGACTGTCAGCTCAGCCGTCCAACCTGACACTGGGAGGTGCTGAGCTTCTTCAGGTGTTCCCTGTACTCTGTGATTGCCCAGCTAGTTAGATGAGCAGTCAGTCCCAGATCAGTCAGCCAGTTGTAGCATTTTGCTTATTGGTGCATGTTGGCTTCATTCATCCATCCTCTGATCTGTTGCTTCCAAACCGTGCACCTCCTCTGATCATCCAGTTTTCATTGTCTCTCTTCTTTGATCCTCTATCCTCCTGGTGGTCCGACTCCAGACGGTGACCCGTCTATGCCTCTGTCTATCCCCTTACCCCATGGCCTGCTCTCTTGGTATCTAACCCCAGAAAGTTTGACTACCCTGCCTCACAGCTAATCCATGCAGGGACAAGCCTCACAGCCATCACAATCTATTACATGCTTTTTGTGTTTTATTACTTTTCAGGAATATTGCATTGATTATTATTGCTCCTACATGTTATTTCTTGCACCAATTCTTAATAGCTGCCTTGTTTATCTACTGCTCAATGCTGATGTATAATGTTCATCTTGCTGATGCTTTCTAGTAAGTGTTTTATCTCACACCAATGCTTGATTCACAGTTATCCTGCTCAGTGCTGCTGTATATTGTCCTCCAATGCTGGATTCACAGTTATTCTGCTCAGTGCTGCTGTATATTGTCCTCCAATGCTTGATTCACAGTTATCCTGCTCAGTGCTGCTGTATATTGTCCTCCAATGCTGGATTCACAGTTATTCTGCTCAGTGCTGCTGTATATTGTCCTCCAATGCTGGATTCACAGTTATTCTGCTCAGTGCTGCTGTATATTATCCTCCAATGCTGATTCACAGTTATTCTGCTCAGTGCTGCTGTATATTGTCCTCCATGCGGCTGCTGCTGCTTCTGACATTTACTACATAAAGATGGGAGACAGGAGACACTGAGCGCTGTGTAAAGGAGACATAACTGCTAAGCTCCATCCACCAGCTCAGAGACAACTGATACACTGCAGAGGGGAAAGCTCATAATAGACAGAAATGCATTCAATAATATATTACCGAAAAGATACTAACTATACAAATATACGGTATATGAAATACACCAAAATATGACAATGACCACAAAGTGTTAATCCTCCTCTACACACGGAACAGCTCAATCTGGACGGTCACCAGAAGCCACAGGGGCAATCTAGGAATTATTAGGGTGAGTGCCCGCACAATCGTTTTTGCTGCGGTTTCTGCATGCGGTTTAGAATTGGTTTTATGGTAATTTATGCTAATTTGTTCCTGCGGTTTTGATTCCCAGCAAAACCAATGTATTTCACAGAAAGCTCTGCGCCCACACATTGGTTTTGCAAGTGTCAAGAACTGTCAAACCCCTCCGGTTTTGCTGTGGATGGGAGAGAAGTGACAGGTTCTATTTTCCTGCGTTTTTGCTGCAGTTAATGGCAAAAATGCAGGAAAAATGCACACAAAACTGTGAAAAATATGATAAAAACGCAGGACCTGAACGCAGCAGATCTCCTGGCGATGACTCCAGGATCCTTGAAGCCAGTACAGGTTTTGCTGCATTCAGGACTGCTGAATAACTCCTGTGGGCACAGACCCTTATACTTCAGATGAACAAACCCAATCACTGACTTTTTGGGTGAAAATGAACGATCCAAGTAGTCGCAATTTGTGTCACTATTTCCACTTTAACTCGGTTTAAATCTGGAAGAGATTTTGGGTCCCAAAGTTCAATTGTGGATGCAGCGGAGCAGACGACTAGGACTACCAATATTACTATTGCTGCTGATAATAATGCAGACCACCCGTGTGACCATTTCGGGATTCCGGCACTTTCTTACCTTGCAGAGGAAGCTGATGTTGAAGCCGAGGGACTTGGCGTTTCTGGAGCCGGAGTTCATGTAGTTTCCCACCAGTAACACCAGCTCCAGCATTTTCTTGAAGCTCTCGCTCTTCTTCAGCTCCTCGCACGCCAACGTCACCGCGATAATATCCGGCTTTATGTTACTTATATGTTCCTCAAAGGTCAATTTAAAGAGGATCCCATTCAGACGCGGCCGCAGCATCTTCACTGTGCTCATCTGTACCAAAAACACACAATGATGTATTATAAGAGGGGTCTGAGCTGTCCCCATCAGTGTATGACCTGTTGCTCTCCCATCAGTGTATGACTGTCTGCTCCCCATCAGTGTATGACCTGTCTGCTCTCCCATCAGTGTGTGACCTCTGACCTGTCTTCTCCCCCATCAGTGTATGACCTCTGACCTGTCTTCTCCCCCATCAGTGTATGGCCTGTGACTCGTCTACCCCCCACAGTGTATGACCTGTGACCTGTCTGCTCCACCATCGGTGATGAACTGGCTGCTCCTCCCATCAGTGTGTGACCTCTGACTGTTTACTCCACCATCGGTGTATGACGTCGACTTGTCTACTCCCCATCAGTGTATGACCTGTGACTTGTCTACTCCCCATCAGTGTATGACCTCTGACATGGCTACTCCCCATCGATGTACGATCTGTCTGCTCCCCCATCGTGTATGACCTGTGACCTGGCTGCGCCCCATCAGTTATGACCTGTGACTTATCTGCTACCCCATCGGTGTACAATCTGTGACCTGTCTACTCCCCATCAATGTATGACCTTTGACCTGTCTGCTTCTATCAGTGTATGACCTATGACCTGTCTGCTCCCCATCAATTATGACCTCTGACCTGTTGCTCCCATGCTGTATGACCTCTGACCTGTCTGCTGCTCCTCTGCGCCCATATGAAGCCCTCATCTTCACTGCACTCCACAGGACCAGCACACATTTCCTTAAACACTCTGTGCTACAGATGAGCAATTCATTCAAAATTTCAACTCAAATTCACAGAATTTTTTTCCCAAAATTTGCATTCATCACAAACATGGAAAAGCCACAAACTGCCTGGAAGAGACCAGCGGAAACACTGGAGGTCAGGTACAGGCGGGCGCTGGGGGCAGTGTCTTTTGATTGTGCTCTCCCTCCTATAAGTGATAATATACACATGTTCTCTGACAGACGCCTTGTGCTACTTTCTTATGTAAGAAGAATGGACAAAAAAAGCATAAATGGAACATGGCAGAAGCTATGGCCGCTCCACCGCCAGCGATAGACCCCGCCGCTCCACGCCAGCGATAGCCCGCCGCTCCACCGCCAGCGATAGGCCCGACCGCTCCACCATCAGCGATCGATCCCTGTCTATGCGGCTGAGCTGTGATTGTCACTCAGCCCTGATACAATGGCTGCAACATTCCCTGCCTTGGCTTTTATACGGGCTTTGATAGTCCCTCCTGATTGGCTGTGTTATACCATGTGATGAGCCGTTGTGGGCGTGCCTGACTTGTGAGCGCTGTCTCGCTGATCAATGTAATATATTTGCAGCATTTTAGGAGTAATTAAATCGAGTCACAATTTGTTTGCATTTGCCGGGATCACCAAGTTACTGAAGTTAGACAGTGAATGGCTTTCCTCACCTCTGTGGTGTGGGGTTCAGGTGCCGGCAGATCCTATATTCCATCGTAACCTTCTCCTTGTTTCGGTCACACACAGCCGGCTCCTCACTATAATGAGTGGACACAAGATCAGCACTATCCTCTCCTGAAATCCTCTGTGCTGCTTGGAGGCACAGACCCTCTCACCATCTCTCTGCCTTCATTCGTGTGACCTTTCTAGAGAAGGCTTTTGTGATAACAGGTTGCAGAGTTGATTAGAGATGGATAGGAGATGAATTTTTGCAGCAGCGGGGCTCTTCCATCATACATGGGTCCCCTTGTCCAGGGCGGTGGGGCTCTTCCATCATACATGGGTCCCCTTGTCCAGGGCGGTGGGGCTCTTCCATCATACATGGGTCACACTGTCCAGGGCGGTGGGGCTCTTCCATCATACACAGATCACACTGTCCAGGGCGGTGGGGCTCTTCCATCATACACGGATCACATTGTCCAGGGTGGCGGGGCTCTTCCATCATACATGGGTCACATTGTCCAGGGCGGTGGGGCTCTTCCATCATACATGGGTCCCCTTGTCCAGGGCGGTGGGGTTCTTCCATCATACACGGATCACACTGTCCAGGGTGGCGGGGCTCTTCCATCATACATGGGTCACACTGTCCAGGGCGGTGGGGCTCTTCCATCATACACGGATCACACTGTCCAGGGTGGTGGGGCTCTTCCATCATACACGGATCACACTGTCCAGGGTGGCGGGGCTCTTCCATCATACATGGGTCACACTGTCCAGGGCGGTGGGGCTCTTCCATCATACACGGATCACACTGTCCAGGGTGGCGGGGCTCTTCCATCATACATGGGTCACATTGTCCAGGGTGGCGGGGCTCTTCCATCATACACGGGTCACACTGTCCAGGGCGGTGGGGCTCTTCCATCATACACGGGTCACATTGTCCAGGGCGGTGGGGCTCTTCCATCATACACGGATCACACTGTCCAGGGTGGCGGGGCTCTTCCATCATACACGGATCACATTGTCCAGGGTCGCGCGGCTCTTCCATCATACACGGATCACACTGTCCAGGGTGGCGGGGCTCTTCCATCATACACGGATCACATTGTCCAGGGCGGTGGGGCTCTTCCATCATACACGGATCACATTGTCCAGGGTCGCGCGGCTCTTCCATCATACACGGATCACATTGTCCAGGGTCGCGCGGCTCTTCCATCATACACGGATCACACTGTCCAGGGTGGCGGGGCTCTTCCATCATACATGGATCACACTGTCCAGGGCGGTGGGGCTCTTCCATCATACACGGATCACACTGTCCAGGGTGGCGGGGCTCTTCCATCATACATGGGTCACATTGTCCAGGGTGGCGGGGCTCTTCCATCATACACGGATCACATTGTCCAGGGCGGTGGGGCTCTTCCATCATACATGGGTCACACTGTCCAGGGCGGTGGGGCTCTTCCATCATACACAGATCACACTGTCCAGGGCGGTGGGGCTCTTCCATCATACACGGATCACACTGTCCAGGGTGGCGGGGCTCTTCCATCATACACGGGTCACATTGTCCAGGGTGGCGGGGCTCTTCCATCATACATGGGTCACATTGTCCAGGGTGGCGGGGCTCTTCCATCATACATGGGTCACACTGTCCAGGGTGGCGAGGCTCTTCCATCATACACGGATCACATTGTCCAGGGTGGCGGGGCTCTTCCATCATACACGGATCACATTGTCCAGGGCGGTGGGGCTCTTCCATCATACATGGGTCACACTGTCCAGGGTGGTGGGGCTCTTCCATCATACACAGATCACACTGTCCTGGGTGGCGGGGCTCTTCCATCATACATGGGTCACACTGTCCAGGGCGGTGGGGCTCTTCCATCATACACAGATCACACTGTCCAGGGTGGCGGGGCTCTTCCATCATACATGGGTCACACTGTCCAGGGCGGTGGGGCTCTTCCATCATACATGGGTCACACTGTCCAGGGCGGTGGGGCTCTTCCATCATACACAGATCACACTGTCCAGGGTGGCGGGGCTCTTCCATCATACATGGGTCACACTGTCCAGGGTGGCGGGGCTCTTCCATCATACATGGGTCACACTGTCCAGGGCGGTGGGGCTCTTCCATCATACACAGATCACACTGTCCAGGGTGGCGGGGCTCTTCCATCATACATGGGTCACACTGTCCTGGGTGGCGGGACTCTTCCATCATACATGGGTCACACTGTCCAGGGCAGCAGAAGTGACATCTGTCCTTCCCCACATACAATGTCTCCATCAAGGCCACGTCACACACACAGATATCTGAGTCCAATATCTGAACAGATCTCTGGTTGCAGTGAAATCATGGATACATTGCTCCATTGTAACAGCCACAAAATAGAGCAATGTATCCATGATTTCACTGCAACCAGAGATCTGTTCAGATATTGGACTCAGATATCTGTGTGTGTGAAGTGGCCTTCATAGTGATCATTGGAAGAATCGGTGATTGATTCCTGTGACGTCTCACTGCGACCGGTGACTGACCATTAGCCCAAACTGTATCTAAACCTGCTGATTGCTGAGATGTTGTATCTAACCTTATAATTTGTCACAATGCTGAGCTGCTAAATCCGTGGACATGTTATACTCTGAAAACCGATGTATCTAATCTATCTATTATGAGCAGCACTGTCTGCCTAACTGCTGTATCCAAGTCTATAAAGTGTGATACTATCCATCAAGATGTATCTGAAGGCCACGTCACACACACAGAGATCTGTTCAGATATTGTTTGCAGATCTCTGGCTGCAGTGAAATCATGGACACATTGTTCCATTTTGTGACTGTGTACAATGGAACAATGTGTCCATGATTTCACTGCAACCAGAGATCTGTGACCAATATCTGAACAGATATCTGTGTGTGTAACGTGGCCTTTAGGCTAACATACATCGCTCAGCAAGCGGTTATAAGTATCTAATCCTAGCATGTGGTACTGTCTTCTGAGCAATGTATCTAATCCTAGCATGTGGTACTGTCTTCTGAGCAATGTATCTAATCCTAGCATGCGGTACTGTCTTCTGAGCAATGTATCTAATCCTAGCATGCGGTACTGTCTTCTGAGCAACGTATCTAATCCTGCCTTTTGTGATACCCTCTTGTTGCCGTGTATCTAAGCAGCTCACGTGTCCCCCGGGGTCCGTCTTGCTGACCGCTCTCTGAGTTTGGGGGTCTTAGATGTAAATAACAAGAAATGAATAAATCACTTTGTTCTGTCTTATTCCGGATGGGAGCGCGGTGATTTGGCGAGGAGCGCGCCGCACTCTCCGGTTGCTATGGCGACATCTGTAGTTTGAGGACTTTTATTCTAATCTTCAGAAATATAAGGAGCTCTCAAAAAAAAATCCGCTCCCGGCATTTTATACTTAGGACAAAAAGAGTAATTCAATGTCCTTAATTACGTCTGATTTACGGACCGGTGAAGAGGAGAGCGAGCGCCAGAAGTACAAAAAACACAGAATCCGCGGAGCCGCAACGTACAGAGAGGAGACGGCACCTGGAACACGTGCAACATACCCAACTGATACAAAGTATCATCACCGGGAGTCAACACATCCCGGGGCCGCCCCAACTGCACCACTCCCCTAGATCACATTGGGGGGAAATCACATCCATCACACCGGAGCGGAGTGTGCCGCTATCACCCCACATCCATCACACGGGAGAGGAGTGTGCCACAATCACCCCACATCCATCACACCGGAGCGGAGTGTGCCGCAATCACCCCACATCCATCACACGGGAGCGGAGTGTGCCGCAATCACCCCACATCCATCACACGGGAGCGGAGTGTGCCGCAATCACCCCACATCCATCACACGGGAGAGGAGTGTGCCGCCATCACCCCACATCCATCACACGGGAGCGGAGTGTGCCACCATCACCCCACATCCATCACACGGGAGCGGAGTGTGCCCTAATCACCCCACATCCATCACACCGGGGCGGAGTGTGCCGCAATCACCCCACATCCATCACACCGGGGCAGAGTGTGCCGCAATCACCCCACATCCATCACACCGGGGCGGAGTGTGCCGCAATCACCCCACATCCATCACACCGGGGCGGAGTGTGCCGCAATCACCCCACATCCATCACACGGGAGCGGAGTGTGCCGCAATCACCCCACATCCATCACACCGGAGCAGAGTGTGCCGCAATCACCCCACATCCATCACACGGGAGCAGAGTGTGCCGCAATCACCCCACATCCATCACACGGGAGCAGAGCGTGCCGCAATCACCCCACATCCATCACACGGGAGCGGAGCGTGCCACAATCACCCCACATCCATCACACCGGTGCGGAGTGTGCCACAATCACCCCACATCCATCACACAGGAGCGGAGTGTGCCGCAATCCCCCCACATCCATCACACGGGAGCGGAGTGTGCCGCAATCCCCCACATCCATCACACGGGAGCAGAGTGTGCCGCAATCCCCCCACATCCATCACACGGGAGCGGAGTGTGCCGCAATCCCCCCACATCCATCACACAGGAGCGGAGTGTGCCGCAATCCCCCCACATCCATCACACGGGAGCGGAGTGTGCAGCAATCACCCCACATCCATCACACGGGAGCGGAGTGTGTCACAATCACCCCACATCCATCACACGGGAGCGGAGTGTGCCGCTATCACCCCACATCCATCACACGGGAGCGGAGTGTGCCACAATCACCCCACATCCATCACACCGGAGCGCAGTGTGCCGCAATCACCCCACATCCATCACACCGGAGCGGAGTGTGCCGCAATCACCCCACATCCATCACACAGGAGCGGAGTGTGCCGCAATCACCCCACATCCATCACACCGGGGCGGAGTGTGCCGCAATCACCCCACATCCATCACACGGGAGCGGAGTGTGCCGCAATCACCCCACATCCATCACACCGGGGCGGAGTGTGCCGCAATCACCCCACATCCATCACACCGGAGCGGAGTGTGCCGCAATCACCCCACATCCATCACACCGGAGCGGAGTGTGCCGCAATCACCCCACATCCATCACACCGGAGCGGAGTGTGCCGCAATCACCCCACATCCATCACACCGGAGCGCAGTGTGCCGCAATCACCCCACATCCATCACACCGGAGCGCAGTGTGCCGCAATCACCCCACATCCATCACACCGGAGCGGAGTGTGTCGCAATCACCCCACATCCATCACACCGGAGCGGAGTGTGCCGCAATCACCCCACATCCATCACACCGGAGCGGAGTGTGCCGCAATCACCCCACATCCATCACACCGGAGCGGAGTGTGCCGCAATCACCCCACATCCATCACACGGGAGCGGAGTGTGCCGCAATCACCCCACATCCATCACACGGGAGCGGAGTGTGCCGCAATCACCCCACATCCATCACACGGGAGCGGAGTGTGCCGCAATCACCCCACATCCATCACACGGGAGCGGAGTGTGCCGCAATCACCCCACATCCATCACACGGGAGCGGAGTGTGCCGCAATCACCCCACATCCATCACACGGGAGCGGAGTGTGCAGCAATCACCCCACATCCATCACACCGGAGCAGAGTGTGCAGCAATCACCCCACATCCATCACACCGGAGCGGACAGCAGCCAGATCACCCCATAAATCCATATAAAAAAGGGAAAATGGTCCGACTCCTGTGAGGGGCCCTGAAACGTCTAGCGGCAGCCCTGTCTATTAATAGGGTGAAAGCCTGTACAGACCTGAAACTTCTCACAAACATTTCCTACAATTGTATCTGAACCCTTCAGCCTCTGAATATAAAACACATTTTAATTCACCGACAACAAACTCAACTCTTGACATAATGAGGCTCGGACAGGTGAAATGTGTGGGAAAGTTGCAGAATGTGTCATCTCCTGATGATCTTTCTCGTCCCATTATGGTGGCGCAGCCTGGTGTAGGACATGGCGTGCAGCGCAGTCTAGTGTAGGAGGTCTGGTGTAGCACACGGCGTGCGGCGCGTTCCAGAGTAGGAGGTACGGTGTAGAACACAGCGTGTGGCGTGGTCCGGTGAAGGACACTGCATGCGTCGGGATCCAGTGTAGGAAGTCCAGTGTGTACAAGGCATGCGGCGCAGTCCAGTGTAGGAGGTACGGTGTAGGACACAGCGTGCGGCGCAGTCTGGTGTAGGATGAGGACTGATCCTGTCCATTCTGTGACGCAGTCTGGTGTAGGAGGTCCGGTGTAGGACAAGGCCTGACCCTGTGCATTCTGCAGTGCGGTCCGGTGTACGAGGTCCAGTGTAGGACAAGACGTGCGGCACGGTCCGGTGTAGGACGAGGACTGATCCTGTGCATTCTGCGGCGCTGTCCAGTGTAGGAGGTCCTGTGTAGGACACGGTGTGCGGCGCGTTCCGGAGTAGGACAAGGCCTGATCCCGTCCATTCTGCAGTGCAGTCTGGTGTAGGAGGTCCAGTGTAGCACACGGTGTGCGGTGCGGTGTAGGACGAGGCCTGATCCTGTCCATTTTGCGGCGCGGTCTGGTGTAGGAGATCCAGTGTAGGACACGGTGTGCGGTGTGGTCCGGTGTAGGATGAGGCCTGATCCCATCCATTCTGCGGCGCTGACAATACGTACTGTGCTGCCCTGACGCCGATAATCACAGCTTCACCGTATGATGTTCTGAAGAGCGGAGCCTTATCGCAGCTCTCAGGCTGACAAATGTGTCCCCAAATTGCCCTGTGCTTAATGTTAGAGGGGCAAAGAGTAAATTGTGGCCTCGGGCGGAGGATTTCTGATGGAACGGGAAAAGCTAGAGAAGGTCAAAATGTCTCCAAAATGAGTTGTGTGCGGCGCCCGGCAAGGGCTGCACTCGTCAGAATGCAGAATATTAAATTATGATAATAAATTAAATTCTTGAATGCACGGACACGAGGCGTAATGACTGATGCATTGTCAGGTTGTGACCCCAGCAAAGAAAGAAGAAAGTGGTAATGGAAAGCTGAACTGTACCAATGGGATAAAGAAAAGCCACAATCAAGGGGATTCAACCCACCGCACCCAGGACTCCAAAACACACCATGTGCACAGTATGACGTCTGAGGCCCAGTTTAGTGTTCCCTACAGAGGACTCCTGGAAGAAACACTAATTTCAGGTCATTGACAAGGAGTTTAGGGCCCAACGTTTGTAGAGGGACCAATGCTTATTAGCACCAGCAAAGACTGGGAAGAAAGGGATCCTGAACCAGCAAATAAAGGATGAGTGTCGGGAGCAGATTGTGGGGGCCGGAAGCAGGCTGCAGGTGCCCGGAAGAAGGATGCGGGAGCTCGGGAGAAGGCTGTGGGTGCCCGGGAGAGGAGCCCAGAGAAGGCATAGAGAAGGATGCCACTTATTAGGTTACTATGGCAATGGTGTCAGCGATAACGTCATCGCTTAGCCATCGCTGACTGTGACTGTACTCAGTCATCACAGAGCAGGGGGTGGAAGCATTCTTCCTCCTCCTGCTTTGTGATGTAGCAGAGCTAAACATTTGGAGAAAGGAGAAGACAGAAGAAAGAAGACAGAAAAAAGAAGACCTGGAGGGCTGTAAAGGGGAGTAATAAAGATGGAGTCCCTAAGGGTGTCTGTGTCTTTATTTCTAATAAAGAGAATTTTGTTTACGTACCGTAAATTCTTTTTTCTTGAATCATCAATGGGAGACCCAGACAATGGGGTTTAGGGCGCTGCCCTCCGGAGGTCACACTAGGTACTACAAGTTTGTAGCACCGCCTCCTCCGCTTATAAACCCCCACCGTAGGAGAAATCCTCAGTTTAGTCCATAAGCTGCGAGGAGAAATAAACCACACCCGAAACATCGGGAAGAATGCCGTGCACAGACGGTGTAACAACCCGGAAATACTGTCTCAACAGAGAACAGATCAAATGCAAACATGCAACGGAACAAATGGGTGGGTGCTGGGTCTCCCATTGATGATTCAAGAAAAAAGAATTTACAGTACGTAAACAAAATTCTCTTTTTTCTGATCATCATAATGGGAGACCCAGACAATGGGGATGTCCTAAAGCAATACCCCAGGGCGGGAAGAGTTCCTCAACAAGACGGATAACACATGGTTCCCTTTTAAAGGTGGGCAACCGCCGCCTGGAGAACCCGCCTGCCCAAACTTGCATCCGCAGAGGCATGGGCATGCACCATATAGTGCTTAGAGAAAGTGTGCAGGCTGGACCAAGTGGCCGCCTGACACACCTGTAGAGCAGAAGCTCGATGTCGCAAGGCCCAAGAGGCACCTACAGCTCTAGTAGAGTGTGCCTTCAACCCCACCGGGAGAGGCAAACCAGAAGACCGGTAAGCCTCCTGAATGGGAGCCTTGATCCATCTGGCCAAGGTCGACTTCGAAGCCGCGGACCCCTTACAGCGACCCATCGTGAGGACAAATAAGGAATCCGAACTCCTAAAGGAGGCGGTCCTGGACACATAAATGCGTACAGCTCTCACGAGATCCAGAGTATGGAGGTCGCGCTCAACCTGATGAACGGGAGCGGGGCAAAATGATGGGAGAACAATCTCCTGGTTCAAGTGGAATGTTGAAACCACCTTCGGCAAAAATTCAGGCCGTGGGCGCAACACCACCTTGTCCTGGTGAACCACCAGAAAGGGTGACTTGCACGAAAGTGCAGCCAATTCTGAGACCCTTCTCAGAGACGTAATCGCCACCAGAAAGACCACCTTCTGGGACAGACGAGAGAGAGAGATGTCTCTCAGTGGCTCGAACGGCGGTTTCTGCAATGCCGCTAGGACCATGTTGAGGTCCCAAGGGTCCAGGGGTCGCCTGTAGGGCGGAACCACCCGAGACACCCCCTGCAGAAATTGGCGGACCTTCGGGAGGAGCGCCAAGCGTCTGTCAAATAGCACGGAAAGTGCTGATACTTGACCTTTCAGAGAGCCAAGGGATAATCCCAACTCCAAACCCGACTGTAGGAAGGCCAACAATGTCGGAATAGACAACGGCCACGGTGAGCGACCACCAGATGCACACCAGGTAAAAAAGATTTTCCACGTTCTGTGGTATATCTTCCTGGAAACAGGTTTCCTTGCCCGATTCATAGTGGCAACCACTGTAGGAGAGAAACCTCTGGATGTCAGCAGCCAGGCCTCAAGAGCCATGCAGTCAATCTGAGGGCCCTGGAATTGAGGTGGAAGAATGGGCCTTGCGCGAGAAGATCTGCGCGCTCTGGAAGAGCCCACCGGTGTCCGCCTGACAGTTGCCACAGGTCCGGGTACCAGGACCTCCTGGGCCAATCTGGAGCCACTAGAATGGCTACTCTGCATTCCGTCCTGATCTTCCACAGGACCCTGGGAATCAGAGCTAGAGGCGGAAACACATATGGCAGCTGGAAGCTGGACCAACTCAGGATCAGGGCATCCGCCCCCAGAGACTGAGGATCCCATGATCTCGCCACGTATTGGGGCACCTGATGATTCAGCCGTGAGGCCATCAGATCCACGTCCGGAGTGCCCCATCTGCCGCAGATGTCCCGGAAGACGTCTGGATGAAGGGACCACTCCCCGGCGTCCATCCCCTGTCGGCTCAGATAGTCGGCCTCCCAGTTCTCGACCCCTGGGATGTGAACTGCGGAGATCAGGCAGCCGTTTTCCTCCACCCAAGCTAGAATGCGGTGGACTTCGGTGAGGGCCTGAGCACTTCTGGTCTCTCCCTGATGATTTATGTAGGCGACGGCCGTCGCATTGTCGGACTGTACCCGAATGGGTTGTCCTGACAGGAATTTCTGAAACGCCAGAAGCGCCAGATAGACCGCCTTGATCTCCAGCACGTTGATCTGCAACGCCGACTCCGACTGAGTCCAGAGGCCTTGAGCCCTGTGGTGCAAGAACACCGCACCCCAGCCCTTCAGACTGGCGTCGGTGGTCACCACTAACCATAACGGTTTTAGGAAGGACCGTCCCCGTGACAGATGATGTGGCTGTAGCCACCACTGTAGGGAATCCCTGGTTGGTTGTGACAGCGTCACCAGCCGATTCAAAGAAATCGTCCTCTTGTCCCATCTGCGAAGAATCTCCAGCTGGAGAGGACGGAGGCGAAACTGTGCGAACGGCACCGCCTCTATCGCCGCTACCATGCGACCCACCAGTCTCATCAATACCCGTAGGGATGACTGTGGAGACAGGAGGACATTCTGTACTCCTGATTGGATCGCAAGCTGCTTGGCTTGAGGTAGGGACACCAGGGCCGAGTCCGTGTGGAAGTCCATGCCCAGATATGTCAATGACTGGGTCGGAACCAGGGTCGACTTTTGAATGTTGATAAGCCACCCGAACCGTTCCAGGGACTTCATGGTCACCTCCAGGCTCACCCGACAAAGGTCTTCCGATGGCGCCCTGACCAACAGGTCGTCCAAATAGGGTATGACGGCGTGTCCCTGCGCATGCAGGAGAGCCATCATGGAGGCCATCACCTTTGTGAACACCCGTGGTGCTGAGGCTAGCCCGAATGGCAGTGCCACAAATTGGAAGTGCTCTTCCCCCACTGCGAATCTCAACCAGCGCTGATGAGCTGGTGCAATGGGGACGTGAAGGTAAGCGTCCCTGATATCGATGGACGCTAGGAAGTCTCCCTGTGACACAGCCGCGATCACTGAGCGCAGGGATTCCATGCGGAACTTCCGAACCAACACGTGACGGTTGAACAACTTGAGGTCCAACACCGGGCGAAAAGAGCCGTCCTTCTTTGGGACAATAAAGAGGTTGGAGTAAAAACCCCTGAACCTCTCTTCCGTGGGCACAGGGACCACCACTCCGTCTCTGCGGAGTCCCTCCAACACCAGGTGAAAAGCCTGAGCCTTTTCTGGGGATGGAACCGACCGATGGAATCGGTGTATTGGTCGTGACGTCAGCTCTATCCTGTAACCTCTTGAGACTACGTCTCGAACCCACTGATCTTGAATGTGAAGAAGCCACTTGTCCTGAAAGCGGGACAGGCGGCCCCACCACTGTGGGGAGGCAGGATGAGAGAGCGAGTCATGTCGAGGCGGGCTTGGGGGTGGCAGCCGCTGCCCCCGCCGGCTTCTTCTGACGACTCTTGGAACGCCACTGAGTAGCAGGCTTGCCCCCTCGGTCTGAGCGAGTGGACGCCGTTGATGACTGTGAACCGGAGCGAAAGGACCACTGCTTAGGGTTCCTTTTCACGGTGTACCGTGGCTTAGGCTTATTCTGCGGTATCTTAGACTCAGCAGAATCCTTTATCAATTTGTCCAGTTCGGTGCCAAAAAGCCTGTCACCAGCGAACGGAAGATTTTGTAAAATCTTCTTAGATGTGGCATCTGAGTCCCAAAGACGCAGCCACAACAGCCTGCGGATCGCAATTGCATTGGCCGAGGCCACAGCAGAGCGAGTGGCAGTTTCCAAAGATGCCGTCCTGGCATAGTCCGCATAGGCCCTTGCTCTCTCAGTGAGAGCCAGGACCTCTGGACTGGACCTAGCTAGATCAGTGATACCATCCAAACAGATAGTAATCGCTTGTAGGGTCCAGACCGCGGCAAAATTAGGGGCAAACGAAGACCCCACAGCCTCATAGGAAGACTTGGCGAGTTGCTCGACCTGTCTATCAGTCGCATCCTTCAACGAGGAGCTATCAGAGGCAGAAAACAAGGAGCGTGCAGCAATCCTGGTCATGGAAGCGTCCACCTTGGGAGACTGCGACCATTCCTGGAGCGCCTCCTGGGGAAAGGGAAAGCGATTGTCCTTAGTTTTACGGACATAACGCCGCCCAGGATGCAACCTGGGAGCTTTAATCACCCTTCCGAAATTAGTGTGGTCCATGAAGGAGCCACTTGGTCTAGCCTCTGGCCGCAGCCATTGGTATATCTCCTTGGGGTGTACAGTCACCTCCTCAGGAGGAGTGACAAGACGCAATGTCTCATTGATGGAGGACACCAGATCCTCCACCCCATCTGGAGGTTCAGACATAGACCCAAGAGTAGAACCCCCATCATCTTCCTCACCATCAGAGGAACGCTCCTCCTCAGAGAGAGTCTGGAGCTCAGGAGAAGCCTCACGGGCTCGCTTAGGGGGTCTTACAGCAGAAGTAAGAGACACCCGGGGGTAACTAGGAGGAGTAGCTGGGTTCTCCAGTCTCCTATGCAGTGCCTCCAGGGATTGCGACATGGAGGACATCTGGGACAGCAGAGATTCATTGATCTTATTCTGCGTTTCCCATGGCCCTGGGATCACCTGAACCTCAGGGTATAATCCCGGATTTGCAGACTCAGTAGTAGCAGACCGGGCCTCTGGGCGTCCGCAGTTATTGCAGGACCCCTCCACCAGTGTCCCGTTGCATGTAATACAGGCAATGGAGACCACCGCCGCCTTAGCAGCATGCTTCCCAACTGAGGACATCTCCACAGTGAGGGGATATATAAGCCAAAGTTCACAAACAAACCGGGAATCCCGGTGGCTTACCGACCGCAGTAAAGCGGTAGGAGGAAGCGGTGTGTGTGTGTGACCTCCGCGAGTTCCGGTCTCCCTTGCAAGTGCAGACACGCGCTGCAGCCAGATCCCAGCCGGGCAGTGAGGGAGAAGATGGCCGCCGACAGTGAAGATGTGGGCGGAGCCAGGAACACGCGGGAAGAACACACAACACGCCCAGCGGTGATGTCACCATAAGGGCTGCCTCCTCCTCCTCCAGACTGCCTCAGCAATGGAGGTGCCGGAGCCCGCAGCGCGGGAAAAGAGTGTGAATATCACCACACACACTCTCAGACTGCATGTACACATAAAAACACTCGCAGTCTACAGCCTCAGCCCCTGTGACACACAGGGCGGTCAGCCAGGGAGACCCCAGCACAGGGTCACCGCCAGAACCGCGGACCCGAGGGTAACCGCGCGGTCTGAGTGTCATGACACCACAGTGCCAGACACTACCCCCAGGCACACAGGAGACACACCAGGTGCCTCAGTGCCGGTCCGGTCTGTAAGCACCTTTAGGGAGGCCTCGGACGGGGGTACAGCACCAGTCCGGAGTGTAAGCACCATTTAGGGAGGCCTCGGACTGGGCTGGCTCCGTCCGGTCTGTAAGCACCATTTAGGGAGGCCTCGGACGGAGCGGAGCTGTGCAAGGCTCCAGGCTCCCCCTTACCAGAGCCTCCATGGAGGGATGGAAAGGAAGGAGCGCGACAGCGTACCGGGAGAACACTGAAGTGTCCAGGCTAAAAGCCCTCCGGTACCTCCACCAGCGTGTTCCGCAGAGGGTGAGCGGGGAGGCTGTCGGGGATCCCGAGCGGGACCATTTTACCTTGTCTTCATACGCCATCACGTAAGCTGTGAGAATGCAGTGAAGTGCAAGCAAAGCGTGATCCTCCGAGCACACTAAGTTTAAAACTGAGGATTTCTCCTACGGTGGGGGTTTATAAGCGGAGGAGGCGGTGCTACAAACTTGTAGTACCTAGTGTGACCTCCGGAGGGCAGCGCCCTAAACCCCATTGTCTGGGTCTCCCATTATGATGATCAGAAAAAATACTTTTTTCTCTGTGTGGTGTTTTTTTTAACCCTTTATTGGAGATTCTTAATGGCCGGGTCAAACTTAGCCTGACATTAAGAATCTTGGGCTGAATACCAGCTTGTATCACAAGGCAGGAGATGGCGATGTCCAGTCTGGAGAAAGGGCATCTGTGCCACAAACATCACCATCTCCTGCCCAAAACTGGATTATAGCTCTTTTTGCATCTGAAATTGGAGTGCTGCGACCATTCTTATGGATTGTATGTATAGTCAGCTAAGCTTTACAAAGGTCGGCTTGATTCGCTGTGCCCCCACCCTTGTTAACTGTTGTGCTGCTGCACATTTTTCCTTTTGATAGCTATAGATACATTGCGGAAAGAGCTGAAAACTGCTGATCCCAAACGCTTCATCCAACCTCACTGAGCTCCAGCTGTTCTGCAAGGAAGACAAACCCCAAGAGACTGCAGCTGTGATCACAGCACAAGGGGGCGCTACAGAGGATTAACTCAAGGGGGCGCTACAGAGGATTAACTCAAGAGGACGAATAATATTGCATACCCCACGTTACAGGTTTTTATTTGCTAAAAAAGTGTAAAATCTCCAATAAATTTGGTTCCCCCTCACGATTGTTCCCACTTGTTGATTCTTCACAAAAATATTAGAATTTATATCTTTATGTTTGAAGCCTGAAATGTGGCAAAAGGTGGAAAAGTTCAAGGGGCCAAATACTTTCACAAGGCACTGTGTATACATAGGGGGCTGAATACTTTCACAAGGCACTGTATATACATAGGGGGCTGAATACTTTCACAAGGCACTGTATATATACATAGGGGGCTGAATACTTTCACAAGACACTGTATATACATAGGGGGCGAATACTTTCACAAGACACTGTATATACATAGGGGGCCAAATACTTTCACAAGGCTCTGTATATATATATATATATATATATATATAGGGGGCTGAATACTTTCAGAAGGCACTGTGTATAGGGGGCCGAATACTTTCACAAGGCACTGTATATATACATAGAGGGCAGAATACTTTCACAAGGCACTGTATATATACATAGGGGGCCGAATACTTTCACAAGGCACTGTATATATACATAGGGGGCTGAATACTTTCACAAGGCACTGTATATATACATAGGGGGCCGAATACTTTCACAAGGCACTGTATATATACATAGAGGGCAGAATACTTTCACAAGGCACTGTATATATACATAGGGGGCTGAATACTTTCACAAGGCACTGTATATATACATAGGGGGCTGAATACTTTCACAAGGCACTGTATATATACATAGGGGGCTGAATACTTTCACAAGGCACTGTATATATACATAGGGGGCTGAATACTTTCACAAGGCACTGTATATACATAGGGGGCTGAATACTTTCACAGGGCACTGTATATAGGGGGCTGAATACTTTCACAAGGCACTGTGTATATATACATAGGGGGCTGAATACTTTCACAAGGCACTGTATATACATAGGGGCTGAATACTTTCACAAGGCACTGTGTATATATACATAGGGGGCTGAATACTTTCACAAGGCACTGTGTATATATAAAATAGGGGGCTGAATACTTTCACAAGGCACTGTGTATATATACATAGGGGGCTGAATACTTTCACAAGGCATTGTATATACATAGGGGCTGAATACTTTCACAAGGCACTGTATATATACATAGGGGGCCGAATACTTTCACAAGGCACTGTGTATATATACATAGGGGGCTGAATACTTTCACAAGGCACTGTATATATACATAGGGGGCCGAATACTTTCACAAGGCACTGTATATAGGGGGCTGAATACTTTCACAAGGCGCTGTATATACATAGGGGGCCAAATACTTTCACAAGGCACTGTATATACATAGGGGGCTGAATACTTTCACAAGGTTCTGTATATACATAGGGGGCTGAATACTTTCACAAGGCACTGTATATACATAGGGGGCCGAATACTTTCACAAGGCACTGTGTATATATACATAGGGGGCTGAATACTTTCACAAGGCACTGTGTATATATACATAGGGGGCCGAATACTTTCACAAGGCACTGTATATATACATAGGGGGCCGAATACTTTCACAAGGCACTGTATATATACATAGGGGGCTGAATACTTTCACAAGGCACTGTGTATATATATACATAGGGGGCTGAATACTTTCACAAGGCACTGTATATATACATAGGGGGCTGAATACTTTCACAGGGCACTGTATATAGGGGGCTGAATACTTTCACAAGGCACTGTGTATATATACATAGGGGGCTGAATACTTTCACAAGGCACTGTATATACATAGGGGCTGAATACTTTCACAAGGCACTGTGTATATATACATAGGGGGCTGAATACTTTCACAAGGCACTGTGTATATATACATAGGGGGCTGAATACTTTCACAAGGCACTGTATATATACATAGGGGGCCGAATACTTTCACAAGGCACTGTATATACATAGGGGCTGAATACTTTCACAAGGCACTGTATATATACATAGGGGGCCGAATACTTTCACAAGGCACTGTGTATATATACATAGGGGGCTGAATACTTTCACAAGGCACTGTATATATACATAGGGGACCGAATACTTTCACAAGGCACTGTGTATATATACATAGGGGGCTGAATACTTTCACAAGGCACTGTATATATACATAGGGGGCTGAATACTTTCACAAGGCACTGTATATATACATAGGGGGCCGAATACTTTCACAAGGCACTGTATATACATAGGGGGCCGAATACTTTCACAAGGCACTGTATATATACATAGGGGGCCGAATACTTTCACAAGGCACTGTATATATACATAGGGGGCTGAATACTTTCACAAGGCACTGTGTATATATACATAGGGGGCTGAATACTTTCACAAGGCACTGTATATATACATAGGGGGCTGAATACTTTCACAAGGCACTGTATATACATAGGGGGCTGAATACTTTCACAGGGCACTGTATTTAGGGGGCTGAATACTTTCACAAGGCACTGTGTATATATACATAGGGGGCTGAATACTTTCACAAGGCACTGTATATACATAGGGGGCTGAATACTTTCACAGGGCACTGTATTTAGGGGGCTGAATACTTTCACAAGGCACTGTGTATATATACATAGGGGGCTGAATACTTTCACAAGGCACTGTATATACATAGGGGCTGAATACTTTCACAAGGCACTGTATATATACATAGGGGGCCGAATACTTTCACAAGGCACTGTGTATATATACATAGGGGGCTGAATACTTTCACAAGGCACTGTATATATACATAGGGGGCCGAATACTTTCACAAGGCACTGTATATATACATAGGGGGCCGAATACTTTCACAAGGCACTGTATATATACATAGGGGGCTGAATACTTTCACAAGGCACTGTATATAGGGGGCTGAATACTTTCACAAGGCGCTGTATATACATAGGGGGCCAAATACTTTCACAAGGCACTGTATATATACATAGTGGGCTGAATACTTTCACAAGGCACTGTATATATACATAGGGGGCTGAATACTTTCACAAGGCACTGTATATATACATAGGGGGCTGAATACTTTCACAAGGCACTGTATATATACATAGGGGGATGAATACTTTCACAAGGCACTGTATATATACATAGGGGGCTGAATACTTTCACAAGGCACTGTATATATACATAGGGGGCTGAATACTTTCACAAGGCTCTGTATATACATAGGGGGCTGAATACTTTCACAAGGCACTGTGTATATACATAGGGGGCTGAATACTTTCACAAGGCACTGTATATATACATAGGGGGATGAATACTTTCACAAGGCACTGTATATATACATAGGGGGTGAATACTTTCACAAGGCACTGTATATATACATAGGGGGCTGAATACTTTCACAAGGCTCTGTAGATAGACAGATACTGTATATAGATAGATAGAGATGATGGTTGAGGCTGTCTTGTCGCTCCCGTTCTTCAGACGTTTCTCGCCGTCTCCCTGGTTGGACATTTTCTTTATTTCTCCATATTTTCATCTATAAATCGTTGTTTCTCTCTTCATTTTCCGCCTCGTCGGGGGATTCTCCGGGCGGCGCGGGGTCAGCGCTCTCCGCTTGTTTCTTGGTATTAATAATGTCTTTGTGTGCAGGATCCGGTTCTCTAATATCAAAGTCGTACATCACAACAATCCGATTATGTCGCCACCTGAGCTGCAGCCTTCAGATACCGTCTGCGAGCTGAGATGCTGCATCCGATCCCAGGTAGACAACCTGTGGCCCTATAGAGTAGAGGGGCCCAATCCAATATGGATGTGCAGAGGCCTGATATCACACAGGAGGGGCCCCCGTCCTCCTCTGCCCAGCTGGGCCCTTTGTGGTCTGGGCGGGGGGGGGGGGGGGAGTTGGGGTCGTGGAGTCACCTCCATCCTTTTTCTGCACTTCTCTCTGTGCCGTCAGTATAAGGTGAATGTGGGAATCTGGAATCAGCCGCCATCACCCCGGACCCTGAGGGAAGGTCATCAAGCGATACTGAAGCCGCATCTCCAGACATAAGCCAGGAAGGTAAAGCTCGGGTGGAAATGGGTCTAACAAATGGACGATGACCCGAAGCTACTGCCAAACTGGTTACAAAGTGGCTTTAGGATAACAGTCAATGTTTTGGAGCCATCACAAAGCCCTGATCTCAATCCTGAACATTCATGGGCAAACCTGGAAAGGCTGCGAGCAACAAGACCTACAAACATGGCTCAGTTACACCAGATCTGTCAGGAGGAACGGGCCCAAATTCCCACAACTATTGTGAGAAGCTTGTGGAAGGATCCAAAACATCTCACCCAACTGTATGGGCAATGTACCAAATACTAACGACATGTATGGAAACTTGTGACTGCAGAGAGTAATAAAAATGCTGGAAACATTCTCTCTTATTATTCTACATTTGGTAAATATTAATAATTATAGTTCATCCTAATTGCCCTAAAATGGGAAACGTTTATTCTGATTTCATATAAGATAGTGAGTAAAACATAAAAATGTGTCAATTGTACATGTCCTCTGTGCTGCAGCTGCTGTTCGTATGTTGTCTCATGCCGGTGCTGGATTCACGGTTACACTGCTCAGCACGGCTATATAATGTCCTCTGTGCTGCAGCTGCTGTTCGTATGTTGTCTCATGCCGGTGCTGGATTCACGGCTACATGGCTCAGCACGGCTGTATAACGTCCTCTGTGCTGCAGCTGCTGTTTGTATATTGTCTCATGCCGGTGCTGGATTCACAGCTACATGGCTCAGCACGGCTATATAATGTCCTCTGTGCTGCAACTGCTGTTCGTATGTTGTCTCATGCCAGTGCTGGATGCACGTATAGTTTACATTGCTCAGCACGGCTGTATAATGTCCTCTGTGCTGCAGCTGCTGTTCATATGTTGTCTCATGCCGGTGCTGGATTCACAGCTACATGGCTCAGCACGGCTATATAATGTCCTCTGTGCTGCAGCTGCTGTTCGTATGTTGTCTCATGCCAGTGCTGGATGCACGTCTAGTCTACATTGCTCAGCACGGCTGTATAATGTCCTCTGTGCTGCAGCTGCTGTTCATATGTTGTCTCATGCCGGTGCTGGATTCACGGCTACATGGCTCAGCACGGCTGTATAACGTCCTCTGTGCTGCAGCTGCTGTTCGTATATTGTCTCATGCCGGTGCTGGATTCACAGCTACATGGCTCAGCACGGCTATATAATGTCCTCTGTGCTGCAACTGCTGTTCGTATGTTGTCTCATGCCAGTGCTGGATGCACGTATAGTTTACATTGCTCAGCACGGCTGTATAATAGCCTCTGTGCTGCAGCTGCTGTTCGTATGTTGTCTCATGCCGGTGCTGGATTCACGGCTATATAATGTCCTCTGTGCTGCAGCTGCTGTTCGTATGTTGTCTCATGCCGGTGCTGGATTCACGGCTACATGGCTCAGCACGGCTGTATAATGTATAATGTCCTCTGTGCTGCAGCTGCTGTTTGTATCTGGTCTCATGCTGGTGCACGGCTGTACAACGTCCTTCAAGCTTCTGCTGCTTCTGGACATTTGGAGATCAGAGATCCTTCTCGTCTTAGTGTATAGGAGACATTGTAGCACCTAATATCCTCCCTGTAACTCAGAGATAACTGAAAATTAGAAAGTGAATGTACAGATGTAAAAAACTGGTGAAAATTCAGAATAAGAGTCATGAAGTGTCCAGACATGGGGTGATCCCTCCTGTAACCACCCAGGACAGGGATACTGGGACGTCACCGGCAGGAAGATTTACACTAAATGTTCACAAGGAAGGAACGACTCAAACTTTGTTCAATGATTGGAACTTTTAGGTTCATTTTGATTTTCGTTTATGAAGCAAAAAAACTTGGAAGAACTTTTCTATTATTTATCGGAGTTTTTCCTGATCCGATCGGATAATTTGTTTTTGTTTTGTTTTTTTTAATTGGGGAAAAATCTGCACCTTCTATGAAATAGGAAAAAAGCATCATTGTGCAAAAAGAAAAAAAAACATGATAAATTGTAGCACTTAGCTCTAATTATCTCCGTATTTATTTTTAATTCCACTCTTCAAAGCTGAATTGCAGTTTCCCTTATTGCTCATTAGTTTCCATTCATGTCGACGGCCATTAGTGAGCAATAACGACCACATCGCAGCGCTGGAGACCACAGGCTAACGTCAGCGCCGTAATTTGCGCCACTTATCCGCTATCAATTGCTGAACCGCTCTGTGGAGGTAATTTAATAATCTCTAAAGTGTCGAATCATTGCTGCTTCTGGAAGAACTGATCAGTCATCACCTGCTGCGATAGATAGATAGATAGATAGATAGATAGATAGATAGATAGATAGATAGATAGATAGATAGATAGATAGATAGATAGATAGATAGATAGATAGATTTAGGGTACCGTCACACCTGGCCATATCGGCAGAGATATCTCCGGCAGGGCTCGGGGGCGCACACGTTTTTGGCGCCCCATCAGCGTCGCGTGTGTACAAGCGGCGATACCTCCGGCGACGCACCAGCGATGTTACAGGCGCCATTGCCGCTGGGGTGTCCAATATGGCCAGGTGTGACGGTACCCTCAAAGTCTTTCTTCAACCTTATAAACTAATTGTAGCTCCCTAAACTAGGTAACCCATGCATTCATACACAGTCTGATCCCTGACTAGAAGGGGGAGCACAAACCTCTAGTTTTTAGGATGACTCTCCTGGCTGGGGGCAGGGGTTAGAGTAGTAGTTATTGCAGGAGTGGAAGGAGAAGCACAAGGAGGATAAGGAGACAGAACAGGCCTGGAGCTGGAGCTATGTAAGCTCGCTCTAGGAAGGCGCCGAGAGCAGGACACCAAAGTCTTGGGGTATCTAGGGATTGCAAACCTTGGAAGCAGAATCTGGAGGCCAATGGACTGCAGGTCCTGTTGAATCCCCAAACAGGCAGACAGAGAAGGAAGGTTTATTCTACCCACTTAGTGGAGCGGATTTCACTTACTTCTGGACAGATTGGACCCTGAACCTGGTGGCAGTATCCTGGATTCAACTTGTTACCACTCTTTAGTAAAAGGTAAAGACTGCATTCCTCTGCCTCCTTGTTTCTATCTGCTGTGCCTCTCACTACAACCCCCATCATCACCTCAAGGACTTGCTCCTGCTGAGGGGAGTAATCCACCTTGCTGCCTCACCATCTATCCCGGGGTAAGTACCCACAGCGTTGGTCATCCCTGACCAGATTCCTCAACTGGCGAAACGGATCAACCATAATCTTCTATCCACCTGTCAATACCTCCCCTTTTACTTGTCTGGTCAGGGTCACGATGCTGCGCAATTGCCACCGTGATATACGACAAACTGCCTGCCTGGCTACTGAGTACCCCAGCCCGCACGACCGTGACAGATGGATAGAGACAGATGATGGATATAAATGGATGAATAGAAATAGATGATGGACATGGGTGGATAGAGATAAATGATGGATGGATAGAGATGGATGGATAGAGGACAGATGATGGATGGATAGAGATGGATGGATAGAGGACAGATGATGGATGGATAGAGATGGATGGATAGAGGACAGATGATGGGTGGATGGATGATTAGATAGACATAATAGATTCCTATTTTGAGGTTGGGGGGGGGGTACAGTGTACACTTGATTATATTGTGCCCCTTTATGGCCTCTTTTCAGACCTGAGTCTTGAGTGTTGGGCCCCGGGGCCGGTCTTTTCTCGGAGTTGACTCTTTGTATTGGCCGGGCGGCTGCTCCAGTGAGGAGCAGATCATTATTAGGATTTTCTGGATGGGGACAGTCTGTGATATAGAATATTAGTTGTTCTGACCGGCAATGTACACAGTTACTATAATGGGAAAATCAATCCACATTTTAATGTTTTTCCGCTTGTTATTGGCAGCGGAGGGATCGGTGATCTCGGTACGTACCACGACTCCAAACTGCTCCGGCTCACACAGATCCTCGTACTCGCTCTTCAGCTGCGACAAGGAATTCAGCTCCTTCTGTTCCGGAAGATTCTTTATAAGATTCTGGAAAACAAAAGGAATCAGAAATGACACAAAGTGACGGTGCGAGTGCACAGAGCTGCTACATCACTGACACACGGGGCCCCGCTATACAAGAAAGACGGTCCCGCTGGGGCCAGAGGAGCATCCGGGGACACATAGGGTCTCTTCTATTTGTGTTCTTTCAAACTATTGAAACTCGTATGCATTAATTATATGAAATCCCCGATACAGAAAGAGACAACGAAAAATGATCATTGTCAGATTGAATTCAGGTGAAAAACTATGAAGAAGCGTCCGAAAGTGACCGGAGAACGTGTGAAAACATGAAGAGCAGTGAAGGCATTAGATCATCTATGTTTATCTATGTATCCTTCTATGTAATTATCTATCACTTTCTCCATCTAATCCCATATCCATCTCTATCAGCTATAGCCCATTCTCTATCTATCTTCTTTCTATCCCTCTATCCATCTCTCTCTCTCATCCCATAGTCATCTCTCCCTCCATCTTTCTATCCATCCGATTCCATATCCGTCTCTCTGTTCTCTCTCCATCCTCTTTCTATCCCTCTATTTCTCCAGCTTCTTTCTATCCCTCTATTTCTCCAGCTTCTTTCTATCCCTCTATTTCTCCACCTTCTTTCTATCCCTCTATTTCTCCACCTTCTTTCTATCCCTCTATCCGTCTCTCTGTTCTCTCTCCATCCTCTTTCTATCCCACTATCTATCTCTCTGTTCTCTCTCCTCCTCTTTCTATCCCACTATCTATCTCTCTGTTCTCTCTCCATCCTCTTTCTATCCCTCTCTTTCTCCATCCTCTTTCTATCCCTCTATCCGTCTCTCTGTTCTCTCTCCATCCTCTGTCTATCCCTCTATCCGTCTCTCTGTTCTCTCTCCATCCTCTTTCTCTCCCTCTATCCGTCTCTCTGTTCTCTCTCCATCCTCTGTCTATCCCTCTATCCGTCTCTCTGTTCTCTCTCCATCCTCTTTCTATCCCTCTATCTCTCTGTTCTCTCTCCATCCTCTTTCTATCCCTCTATCCGTCTCTCTGTTCTCTCTCCATCCTCTTTCTATCCCTCTATCAGTCTCTCTGTTCTCTCTCCTCCTCTTTCTATCCCTCTATCTATCTCTCTGTTCTCGCTCCATCCTCTTTCTATCCCTCTCTATTTCTCCATCCTCTTTCTATCCCTCTCTATTTCTCCATCCTCTTTCTATCCCTCTATCCATCTCTCTGTTCTCTCTACATCCTCTTTCTATCCCTCTATCCGTCTCTCTGTTCTCTCTCCATCCTCTTTCTATCCCTCTATCAGTCTCTCTGTTCTCTCTCCTCCTCTTTCTATCCCTCTATCTCTCTGTTCTCTCTCCATCCTCTTTCTCTCCCTCTATCTCTCTGTTCTCTCTCCATCCTCTTTCTCTCCCTCTATCCGTCTTTGTTCTCTCTCCATCCTCTTTCTATCCCTCTCTATTTCTCCATCCTCTTTCTATCCCTCTATCTCTCTGTTCTCTCTCCATCCTCTTTCTATGCCTCTCTATTTCTCCTCCTCTTTCTATCCCTCTATCTCTCTGTTCTCTCTCCATCCTCTTTCTATCCCTCTATCCGTCTCTGTTCTCTCTCCATCCTCTTTCTATCCCTCTATCCGTCTCTCTGTTCTCACTCCATCCTCTTTCTCTCCCTCCATCCTCTATCTCTCTCTCCATCATCCTCCTGGGATATATGGTGGTTCTCCGGTGGTTCCTCGGCCCTCGGTTCAGCGGTTCCCTCTTGTTTTATGTACAGCGGGCACTTTGTAATCTGCTGATCGTCAGCACTCCGCTATATTAAGGAACTCCTTACAGAAACACAAACCATTAAAATTTTGGCAATTATTTTATAACATTCCTAAAAACTTTATTTTCTTTAAATGTTAATTGCGCTCTTAAAGGTTAGTTAAGTGAAGGCGATGATCCGAGATGCCCTTTTACTTCTTGCCAAATGATAACCTTTCTTTTATGCCTCCAAACTGGGGACATTAACCCTGCGAAGAGCGAGGAGGCGGCACAGGAATAAAGAGGAGAGGAGGCCTAAACCGGGCACCATAGACCGATGCAGCAGAGCTGAGTGCCTCACCTGTCACAGCCCAGGTAAAGGCTTCTCCTTAATGATGGAGAACAGCTGATGAAGCTGTGACTGCCCCTTTACTCCCCTGCACTCATCTCATCTCATGATCAATGTGTGGAAATAAAAGAAATCTGAACAATTCACCTTCCACAACAGGCAGAGTCACTAATGTGAGACAGGGGCCACAGGGAGCACAATGTGTGGTGAATGGGGGGAGCAGTATGTGTGGTGGGGGTGCAGAAGTCTGTGTGGTGGGGGTGCAGAAGTCTGTGTGGTGGGGGGGCAGAAGTCTGTGTGGTGGGGGGGCAGAAGTCTGTGTGGTGGGGGGGCAGAAGTCTGTGTGGTGGGGGGGCAGAAGTCTGTGTGGTGGGGGGGCAGAAGTCCGTGTGGTGGGGGGGCAGAAGTCTGTGTGGTGGGGGGGAGAAGTCCGTGTGGTGGAGGGCAGAAGTCTGTGTGGTGGAGGGCAGAAGTCTGTGTGGTGGAGGGCAGAAGTCTGTGTGGTGGGGGGCAGAAGTCTGTGTGGTGGGGGGGAGAAGTCTGTGTGGTGGGGGGGAGAAGTCTGTGTGGTGGGGGGGAGAAGTCTGTGTGGTGGGGGGGAGAAGTCTGTGTGGTGGGGGGGAGAAGTCTGTGTGGTGGAGGGGAGAAGTCTGTGTGGTGGAGGGCAGAAGTCTGTGTGGTGGGGGCAGAAGTCTGTGTGGTGGGGGGCAGAAGTCTGTGTGGTGGGGGGGAGAAGTCTGTGTGGTGGGGGGGAGAAGTCTGTGTGGTGGGGGGGAGAAGTCTGTGTGGTGGGGGGAGTGTGTGGGGGAGAAGTCTGTGTGGTGGAGGGGGAGAAGTCTGTGTGGTGGAGGGGAGAAGTCTGTGTGGGGTGGGGGAGAAGTCTTGTGGTGGGGGGGAGAAGTCTGTGTGGTGGGGGGGAGAAGTCTGTGTGGTGGGGGGGAGAAGTCTGTGTGGTGGGGGGGAGAAGTCTGTGTGGTGGGGGGGAGAAGTCTGTGTGGTGGAGGGAGAAGTCTGTGTGGTGGAGGGGAGAAGTCTGTGTGGTGGAGGGGAGAAGTCTGTGTGGTGGAGGGGAGAAGTCTGTGTGTGAGGGAGAAGTCTGTGGTGGGGGGCAGAAGTCTGTGTGGTGGGGGAGAAGTCTGTGTGGTGGGGGGAGAAGTCTGTGTGGTGGGGGGAGAAGTCTGTGTGGTGGAGGGGAGAAGTCTGTGTGGTGGGGGGGAGAAGTCTGTGTGGTGGAGGGGAGAAGTCTGTGTGGTGGAGGGGAGAAGTCTGTGTGGTGGAGGGGAGAAGTCTGTGTGGTGGAGGGGAGAAGTCTGTGTGGTGGAGGGAGAAGTCTGTGTGGTGGAGGGCAGAAGTCTGTGTGGGTGGAGGGCAGAAGTCTGTGTGGTGGGGGGAGAAGTCTGTGTGGGGGGGGGAGAAGTCTGTGTGGTGGTGGGGGAGAAGTCTGTGTGGTGGGGGGAGAAGTCTATGAAAGTCAGAGGAACTCAGGAGAACCATCTATGGGGGATCTGTCAGAGAGCGAAAGTCAGTGGAGCCATGGAGAGATGTCTGGGGGGATCTGTCAGTGAGAGACCATGAAGAGCAGTGTGTGGGTTTCTCTTGACTGTGTATTACAATCTGAGCCTTTTACACAGAGCCGAAAGCTGGGGTGGGGGGGGGGGGGAATCCAGACAACTCCTTTCGTTCCCTGAACATTCGGGACACAGACTTTAGTTCACGGTCTTAGACCTCAAGGATGTTACTATAAACCCATTTAGATCAGGTAAAAAAATGTTTGCACGGTGTTCGCTAGTAGATAGAAAATATAAAAATCTGAGAGTCCTCCATGGTTGATACCGGATAATGGAGAACTAAAAACGTAACATCTTCTCAGTTCACCATTACAAGGTATCAACCACTGAGGACTCAGGTTTTAATATGTTACTATAAACCCATTTACTAGCAACATACATTGTCCTGGATCACCCACTTTAGAAGACACAACACAGAGTTACTGAACTACGGCGCTCACCACCTACAAAAATATTAGAGGAACCGTCACTCACCAAACTAAACCCCACCATGGGCCCCAGAGATGTGGATAAGTGAGGGGGATCACAAGCTGAATGTTTTACCCATGAGCCTTCAGCTTTGCAGGATTATTGAGGGATCTGGTAGACCCACAGCCATAGATGCATCCTTACTATTTCAGTTGGGGGAATAGGGATGTAAAAGCCGCTATCACAAAGCCCAACCAGTAACACCCGATCCTCCCAGTAACAACTATACACCCTGGAAGGCCTGTATTTCTGTGTGCTTTCCATGAATCCTTCCCGTTTTACTCTGGGACGCCCCATATTTGCCAGAATTGTATCTATAATTTGTCACAGTAGGAACATTTTTGGGACAGTTGTCAGATGTATAGTTTCATGAAAAAACCTTAGATTCTCTCATAAGTAAACCAGAGCCAGCACTCTACCTCTACATACAGCTGCCTCCTCCCCTTTGTAATTCAGGAAATGTCCAAGAACTTCTATGGCCAACACTTGTGAAGCTCGGGAATGTAGAAGGGCCATATACGACCAGAGAGAGAACTAGAAGGTCTTCCCTTGTTTCCCTGTGTAGAAACTACAAACTGAGAGATTTATGTATGGCATTGAAATAAAAGATATAAAAACCTGCTGGCCCTCACAGAAACCTGGATCCAGGATTCAGACACTGCTTCCCCTGCTGCTATTTCTTACGGCGGCTTACATTTCTCTCACTCCCCTAGACCTGGGAACAGACGTGGCGGTGGAGTCGGCCTCCTCCTGTCCCCACAATGTACTTTCCAGGTCATTCCTCCAGCCCCATCACTCTCATTCCCTTCTTTTGAGGTCCATACCATTAGGCTATTCCATCCCCTCCCCCTCAAAGTAGCAGTGGTATACCGCCCCCCAGGGTCACCCACCCAGTTCCTCGACCATTTCTCCGCTTGGCTCCCGCATTTCATGTCCTCAGATTTACCAACCCTTATTCTGGGAGACTTTAACATTCCCATAAACAGCCCCATCTCCTCATCTGCATCCAAGCTCCTATCTCTAACTACCTCTCTTGGCCTATCACAGCTCTCAACCTCTAAGACACACGAAAACGGTAACACCCTTGACCTTGTCTTTACCCGGCTCTGCTCATCCTCCCCCTTGGATAACTCAACTCTACTCTCTGACCACAACATTCTTTCCTTCTCACTCACTAACCCTCGGCCAACACAGCCCAAGCCTACCTATCACACATCCAGAAATCTACAGGCCATAAACCCTCAAGCACTCACAGACGTCCTCATCTCATCTCTGTCCCCAATCTCTTCAATCTCCTGTCCAGATCAGGCAGTAAATCACTACAATGACTCTCTCAGAAGCTCCCTGGACCAAGTGGCTCCCCTCACCCGCAGAACCTCCAAACAGAGAACAAAACAGCCCTGGCTCACATCACAAACCCGATTCCTCCAGCGATGCTCCAGGAGTGCTGAACGCCTATGGAGGAAAACTCGCTCACCAGGAGACTTTATCCACTATAAATTTATGCTCAAAACCTACAACTCTGCCCTTCACCTTGCCAAACAGACCTACTTCACCACCCTGGTCTCCTCACTATCCAACAATCCAAAAAAACTCTTTGACACCTTTCACTCTCTCCTCAGTCCTAAAGTGCAGGCCCCCATCACCGACCTCTGTGCTGATGACCTGGCTTCCTACTTCATGGATAAAATAGACAACATCCGCCAGGAAATCAGCTCTCAGCCTCCAAGCACTGCCACCCCCATTCTTCCTCACATCCCCTCCGGTTCACTCTCCACATTTGACCCAGTCACAGAAGAAGAAGTCTCCAGGCTCCTATCCTCCTCTCGTCCCACCACATGCACTACCGACCCCATTCCCTCACACCTGCTCCAGTCCCTCTCTCCAGTCGTCACCACTCATCTAACCAAAATCTTCAATCTCTCCCTCTCTTCTGGCATTTTCCCCTCCTCCTTCAAACACTCGATCATTACTCCATTATTAAAGAAAACCACTCTTGACCCAACCTGCACAAATAACTACAGACCAGTCTCCAATCTCCCCTTCATCTCTAAACTCTTGGAGCGCCTGGTCTATTCCCGCCTCACCCGTTACCTCTCCGCTCACTCTCTTCTAGATCCATTACAGTCTGGTTTCCGCCCCCTTCACTCCACAGAAACTGCCCTCATCAAAGTGACCAATGACCTTCTGACAGCAAAACGTAATGGTGACCACTCTCTGCTTATTCTCCTTGATCTCTCTGCAGCTTTTGACACTGTCGACCATCAGCTCCTACTCTCTATGCTGCACTCCATTGGCATAAAGGACACTGCTCTCTCCTGGCTCTCCTCCTATCTTTCTGACCGCTCTTTCAGTGTATCTTTTGCTGGCTCCACTTCCCCCCCTCTTCCCCTCACTATTGGGGTCCCTCAGGGTTCAGTCCTTGGCCCTCTCCTCTTCTCTCTCTACACGGCCCCGATTGGACAGACCATCAGCAGATTTGGCTTCCAGTACCATCTTTATGCTGATGACACTCAACTATACACCTCAGCCCCTGACCTTACCCCTGCGGTAGTAAAGAACACCAATGACTGTCTAGCTGCCGTTTCCAATATCATGTCCACTCTCTATTTGAAACTAAACCTTTCCAAAACTGAACTTCTTCTGCTCCCCCCATCCACTAACCTCCCTAAATCGGACATCTCTCTCTCAGTGTGCGGCACCACGATAACGCCTAGGCAGCAGGCTCGCTGTCTGGGTGTTATATTTGACACCGATCTCTCCTTCTCCTCCCACACGCAATCTCTCGTCCGCTCCTGTCGCTTACACCTGAAGAATATCTCTAGAGTCCGCCCCTTTCTCACCCTGGAAACAACAAAAACCCTCACCGTGGCCCTAATCCATTCCCGCCTTGACTATTGCAACTCTCTATTAAGCGGCCTCCCCCTCACCAGACTTTCTCCTCTCCAGTCCATCCTTAATGCAGCAGCCAGGATCACCCATCTGGCCAATCGTTACTCAGATGCCTCTGCTCTGTGCCAGTCATTGCACTGGCTGCCCGTATATTACAGGATCAAATTCAAATTGCTTGTTCTCACCCACAAAGCTCTTCACAGTGCAGCTCCCCCTACCTCTCCTCCCTCATCTCTGTCTATCACCCCACCCGCTCTCTACGTTCCTCAAATGACCTTCAACTAACATCTGCACTAATCCGATCCTCCCACTCCCGGCTCCAAGACTTTTCCAGAGCTGCACCAAACCTCTGGAATGCTTTACCCAAAGAAATCAGGACTATCCACAACTTGCATGGCTTCAGACGATCCCTAAAGACGCATCTTTTTAAGGCGGCCTATCATACTCCCTAACATGTCCATTGTACTGTAGACAGTGAATGGGCTATCCTCTGGACATTATTCTTCTACAAACTCCACCAAACCATAAAGGTCTACACAGACTGATGACCACTCATGTAAGCTTAGCCCTATACCCCATTTCCTCAAGATGCCTGGACCACCAGTGCAATAAGCCCCGGCACCTTGTACAACCCCTATCCCGTTGTAGATTGTAAGCTCTTTTGAGCAGGGTCACCTTCATTTCTTGCTTTATTTATTGTATCTTTTTTTCACATTGATTCTATGCCTATTGTTTTTGTATCCAATGATTGTATTTTATTTGTTCTCTATTGTAATTACTGTATATTTTCTGTACGCTAACCCTACATTGTAAAGCGCTGCGGAATATGTTGGCGCTATATAAATAAAGCTTTATTATTATTATTATTATTATTATTATTATAAAAATATTATTTAAATCCTAATGGAATGGTAAACGCAAAACATCATCTTGCTTTATAGGGTGATGGCCGGAATCTCAGCAAATGGATATCAGCCAGAATAACGATACTACCGTAGCCATGTCATGTTTCCCATTTATAAACAGGCAAATTCATGATAGGAAAGAGGACTGTAATATCTTTCGCCTGTGACCCCCAAACTTAGAATTTCATAATTTTCTGAAGGTCGGAGCACCTCCCACATAGGCCCCCACATGACGTCATCAAAGGGGCTGGTGACCTGAGGTAATAAAAGATAGCGGCCACATTTCTGCGCGCCATTAGACCTTGGAGGTAGAGCTGTGCTGGGGTTATGTGCATTTCTCTTTCTAAGGAGCCCCTCTATCCCTACACTTGGGAAGCCATTGCTGTGGCACACGTTTAATACGTTTTCCTTATTTTTATGTAATTGTCTATATTGCATTGTTTCTTTTTGTAAAATATTTCGTATATATTCGCGACGCTTAATCTTTTCGGTTTAAAAATATATAATTTAATTGCATCATTCCTCTTGCTCTACAAGGTGTTCATCAAGTAACTATGCAGTGTTGAACACTTGTCAGTAGGTGATGTTTCCACTCCTGTCAGGTCCCAATTATCAAGGTCACTAGTCCAGCACAACACACTGTTTTCCACAGTCCTCACAACTGTTCTGCAATCTAACCAGACCGGAGGACAAGTATACTGTGTAATAGTACTTATAACACCACCACACTGCACTACATAATTACTTTGAACATTTTGTATAAACCTCAAACCCATATAAACCTTCCGGTATCTGTCACATGTGTCCACTTGGCCATTGAGAGTTTTCTTGGGTTATTGTGGAACTTGGCAGTGACGGTACCGAGGTATATATGTGATATATACACAATACAATCACTGTCAGTGTCTAAAATGTGCCTAATAGTTCAACAACTGCAACTTCATTTATTGTCCATCAATTGTGTAATTGTCACAAAGATCAGGGACAGCAGAGGGCCCCTGACATGTTCCGTCACATGTAGCTCTGGGGTCGCTTACAGGTTTACTTCCACGCGATGTGACTTTTCTATCCGCGGCCCTAATTTTCCCGCTCCTCATTCGTATATGTGAATTCTCTGATAAAAAGACTGAGGGGAGACATCACATTTCCTTGTCTGTTTTTTCGTGTTTTCTTTTTAAATGTAACGAAGACGTGTAAATTTCTACAATTCGCTTCATCTGAAATGAAGTCTAAAGGAACGACAGGCACAAACATGAGGCGGCGCGGCATTACTATACACGGCACAGTGTACAGCCCACCAGGGACGTGCCGGCAGCCTCGCTGAAGAGCTTGAACTGCTGCATCAAATTGATAAGATGTCAAAAAATAAAAAGTTATTCTGTGTGTGTTTTGTCCTCGGTCCCAAGGTGCTCGAGCAGAGGGAACAACGCGTGCAGCTGCTGATGGCGTCTAATTGTGCGTTGGTTATCAGGAAAGTGACTGCGCCCGTATCTGATGTGCCGCCATCTGTGCCGATACTTCACAGCGCTCCGCCGTGCCCTCACCTGACCTTGTTTAGTATTGTGTTTCCATATGCCTCATAATGTATTTACAAATGTAAAACTAACCTTGAGCTCCCTCAGCTTCTCTGAATAAAGCGCCATTGTGTGCCATGAGGTATGCAAACCATAGAACAGATTAGTTAAGCAACACTTGAGGGATCAGCGGTAAATATCTCCATGGAGAGCGACATTCACAGCGGCATTATAATGAGAGAACGTCGACTCCCGAGAACCCGCACCCCAGGGTCAGACCCACCTAGAACACCAGGACATCCCCCCCACCCCGCCACGCCCGAGGAGGACACAGAAGGCGTCCACCTGAAAGGTACAAACACTAAAGTTCTGGATGAAGAATATTGTGCAGATCTGAAGTGTGGGTTGTAATAATCACCGGCAGGATAACAAAGTAGCAAGTTATATTTGTATCTGATAAGAATATACTCGGGCTCCACCACTGTTGGGTGCTCAGGGGTAAAAGGCTGCTCAATACCAATAAGTAATGAAACCCCGGCACACGCCAGGAAAAAACACAGGACCGCGGCTTTTCAAATCTTTATTTTCTAATGCAAAGAGTAAGTCGTTCCCAAGATCCGACGTTTCGGCTCCAAACCATGAGCCTTCGTCAGTGCGCGAGAGACGTCGTTCTGTGAGGTGCAGTGGTGTCAAAATGAGTGGAAACAAGAAAGAGAAGGTGAAAAGAGAAAAGTGAGAAGTAAAAAAAGACAATGGAGTGAAAGATGTAGAGACGGTCATAGAATAAAACCATAATGAGCGAGCACAGTCACGCGCTCTAACAGGCACCCTGCACAGCACATGCTGGAGATACAGAACACCATTCCTAGTGTCGTAGTCTCTTGACCTTTTGGTTTTCTGTTTTCTGTCTCATTGTAATATTTGCTTTCCTGTGATTTTGTATGTACACATTGTTTTCCTGATGAAGGCCCATGCTTTGGAGCCGAAACGTCGGACCTTGGAAACTACTTACTCTTTGCATTACAAAATTAAAATTGGAAAGGCCGCGGTCCTGTTCTCAAATTCTTGGTGTGTCCCGGGGTTTGATTATTGATATATTTGTATCTGTACACAGTATTACAGCATCAATGCGATGTCCTCATACCATGCGATATCCACTGCTCACAACTTTTAGTTGGTCCACAGTCTTTGCTTCTCTCATCGATATGGCCTGCAGTCACAGCCTATGCTCCTCCAGATGACCGACGTCACAACCGTAGTGCATGTACCCAGCTCCACAACAGTCCTTAGGATAGCTCCTTAAATCCAGATATATCACATCCTGTAGCATGTATCCAGCTCTAAACTCTAGATTGCATCCATGATCTTCAGGTCCTGGCCTCTCCCTTCCAATTTACAGCATCATCTAAGTATCTTAAACTTGTCTTATTCTTCTTCCTCTTCTGGGATCAGCCCCTGAATGGGCAAAGATAAGCACACCCTCCCCTTAGCATCAGATACATCTAATTCAAAGTCTAATCACTTACTGAAGTCTCCAGCCTGTCGGCAAAAGTGAGTATCCAGGAGGCACAAAAGACTCACAAGCCCCCAACCAGATGCAGGACACTGAATGGTAATGTTCACCTGATTACATTATAGTCTATGAAACCAGGCTGGAAGTGACACTCTGGTACATCCTCTTCCTTCTTTCACCTTAAACTGGCAAATCTCCAACAAAACAAAGATACTATTGATGAAACCAGCGCTCCGTGCTGTAGAAAGTCACCCTACGTCCAATGGTGCAATAGTGTTTAGTCCATGGCTGGCTCCTCATAACTATTAAACTCCACTTAGCACATAGAGAAGATTCCCTGCACGTCTTCTGTGTCTTCTCTATTGTGTTACTCATGCTGGAAGCCCCACTGTCTGCCATACGGTGAAGGATACCAGTGTATTATATAGAAATACTGTCATATAATCATGTGGAGCCGGACAGAATACTGCAGAGGACGCGGATACAGAAGCTCCAGGTCCCTGTCTGGTGCTCATAAGATCACCGGACTTCTGATTGCTCAGTGTCCATAGAAGTCACTGATAAGTGACACGACATATACAAACCCCCGATCATAGATGACAGATAAGACAGCACAGGGCACTTTTCTTTAACTACAACTCCTTTCATGTCTACTGGAACAGCTGGAAAGCCACAAGTGGAGGGACAACTCACAGCCTAAAGGACGACAAAATGAACCACGAACAGCGAACTACAAAAATGAATGGAAGAGTGAACGTTTGGGAGCCAAAAGAAACCTTGAAATCTGCAATCGGCAGCAATATGATGAGGAGTCCAGGAGGAGACCACTGCTTCTGTAAGAGGAGTTATCAATATCTGACCGATGGGGAGGTCGACACCCGGCACATTCACCTTCCTGCAAAGGGCAGATGTGAACAGGGAGGAATATCAGCTTCATCACAGCATTCAGTGACCACTACTGGGCTGCCAATCAGATCCCATCGGGCGCTGCCGATCAGATCCCATCGGGCGCTGCCAATCAGATCCCATCGGGCGCTGCCAATCAGATCCCATCGGGCACTGCCAATCAGATCCCATCGGGCACTGCCAATCAGATCCCATCGGGCACTGCCAATCAGATCCCATCGGGCACTGCCAATCAGATCCCATCGGGCACTGCCAATCAGATCCCATCGGGCACTGCCAATCAGATCCCATCGGGCACTGCCAATCAGATCCCATCGGGCACTGCCAATCAGATCCCATCGGGAGCTGCCGATCAGATCCCATCGGGCGATGCCAATCAGATCCCATCGGGCGATGCCAATCAGATCCCATCGGGCGCTGCCGATCAGATCCCATCGGGCACTGCCAATCAGATCCCATCGGGCACTGCCAATCAGATCCCATCGGGCACTGCCAATCAGATCCCATCGGGCACTGCCAATCAGATCCCATCGGGCACTGCCAATCAGATCCCATCGGGCACTGCCAATCAGATCCCATCGGGCACTGCCAATCAGATCCCATCGGGCACTGCCAATCAGATCCCATCGGGCACTGCCAATCAGATCCCATCGGGAGCTGCCGATCAGATCCCATCGGGAGCTGCCGATCAGATCCCATCGGGCGATGCCAATCAGATCCCATCGGGCGCTGCCAATCAGATCCCATCGGGCGCTGCCAATCAGATCCCATCGGGCACTGCCAATCAGATCCCATCGGGCACTGCCAATCAGATCCCATCGGGCACTGCCAATCAGATCCCATCGGGCGCTGCCAATCAGATCCCATCGGGCGCTGCCAATCAGATCCCATCGGGCGCTGCCAATCAGATCCCATCGGGCGCTGCCAATCAGATCCCATCGGGCGCTGCCAATCAGATCCCATCGGGCGCTGCCAATCAGATCCCATCGGGCGCTGCCAATCAGATCCCATCGGGCGCTGCCAATCAGATCCCATCGGGCGCTGCCAATCAGATCCCATCGGGCGCTGCCAATCAGATCCCATCGGGCGCTGCCAATCAGATCCCATCGGGCGCTGCCAATCAGATCCCATCGGGCGCTGCCAATCAGATCCCATCGGGCGCTGCCAATCAGATCCCATCGGGCGCTGCCAATCAGATCCCATCGGGCGCTGCCAATCAGATCCCATCGGGCGCTGCCAATCAGATCCCATCGGGCGATGCCAATCAGATCCCATCGGGCGATGCCAATCAGAACCCAATCAGATCCCATCGGGAGCTGCCAATCAGATCCCATCGGGCGATGCCAATCAGATCCCATCGGGAGCTGCCAATCAGAACCCATCGGGCGATGCCGATTAGATTTTAGTACCTAAACAGGACCTGATCTGTAGTACTCAGCTGTGGCCACTATACCGTGCGATGGGGCAAAGTATTTTTTAAACACTGAAACCATTACCGAGAAATAACAACAACTGACCAGAGCACGAGTGGACATGGCCAAGAAACCAAACCTCTCCAGCAAAACTATAGATTGCAGAGGTCTACAGGTTCCGGAGACATAGATTTCCAGATCTACAACCCTCATCTGGAGAGTAACAGGATGAGGATCGGTCCAGAGAAGGACGCCGGGGCTGTTATAGAGAATGAAGCTGGAGTCCTTGGTGTCCAGACCCGTGCATCATCTGATTGTCATTGGCATTGTTGTGCGCTTTGTTACAATGTTTCGGTGGAGTCTGGACCGTGGACGGCTGCGTTCACATCATCAAAGCTTTGTTTTCTTTTATCAGACACAACATTGCCTTTAGCAGCAGAAGCAATTCTCTGTAAATATGCTTATTAGCGGATCTCTCAGGGGGATTTTTATGTTAAAAGCCAGAGATGGAGCTCAGCTGTTTGACATCTCCCCACAAATATGTAAATATGCTGCAAGGTTAACGCGGCCTTTACCCTCCAGATCCAACCAGACTCATAATGACGGGAAGAGGGAACTTCTCAGGAGGGAAGAACTGCAATGTCAGAAAGATGTGACCCTTCATCCAGGAGATCGAGAAAAGATACATTATAGAAACAATGAAAAGGAAAAGAAAAACAAGAGCTAGAACCATCCTGTATATAATTACCGGTATATATATAAGTACAGCCGGTATAACCTGGACATCTCCTGTATATAATTATATATGTACAGCCGGTATAACCTGGACATCTCCTGTATATAATTATATATGTACAGCCGGTATAACCTGGGCATCTCCTGTATATAATTATATATGTACAGCCGGTATAACCTGGGTATATACTGTATATAATTATATAAGTACAGCCGGTATAACCTGGGCATCTCCTGTATATAATTATATATGTACAGCCGGTATAACCTGGGCATCTCCTGTATATAATTATATATGTACAGCCGGTATAACCTGGGCATCTCCTGTATATAATTATATATAAGTACAGCCGGTATAACCTGGGCATCTCCTGTATATAATTATATATAAGTACAGCCGGTATAACCTGGGCATCTCCTGTATATAATTATATATGTACAGCCGGTATAACCTGGGCATCTCCAGTATATAATTATATATGTACAGCCGGTATAACCTGGGCATCTCCTGTATATAATTATATATGTACAGCCGGTATAACCTGGACATCTCCTGTATATAATTATATATGTACAGCCGGTATAACCTGGACATCTCCTGTATATAATTATATATGTACAGCCGGTATAACCTGGACATCTCCTGTATATAATTATATATGTACAGCCGGTATAACCTGGCCATCTCCTGTATATAATTATATATGTACAGCCGGTATAACCTGGACATCTCCTGTATATAATTATATATGTACAGCCGGTATAACCTGGACATCTCCTGTGTATAATTATATATGTACAGCCGGTATAACCTGGGCATCTCCTGTATATAATTATATAAGTACAGTCGCGTATAACCTGGGCATCTCCAGTATATAATTATATATGTACAGCCGGTATAACCTGGGCATCTCCTGTATATAATTATATATGTACAGCCGGTATAACCTGGGCATCTCCTGTATATAATTATATATGTACAGCCGGTATAACCTGGACATCTCCTGTATATAATTATATATAGTACAGCCGGTATAACCTGGGCATCTCCAGTATATAATTATATATGTACAGCACTTGTTCACACAACACACGATTTATTTACAAGTCCGGCTTAGTACAGACCTTTTGTAGCTGTAGGACACAGCCGGTATAAAGGTTTTCCCACAGTCCGCTGTGGCTGTCAGGCTCTATCTTTAGCCAGGGCCCCTGGGAAGGCCAAGTCCATGCTGTGACGCTGTGCTACCTGCACACAGCCGCTCCAGCTGTGTCACACTTCCACACAGCTCCTGCTGCTCTGACACTTCTCCCTCTCTCCAGCCCTGGGCAGCTCATAGCCTTCCTAGCCACCACACCTGCAAAGCAGTGTGAACAATCAGCACTCAGACCTTGCTGCCATTAACCCTGGGTTTGCTGCCACAGAGCAAAAGATACACTCACCCATGTGAAGTATACCGATCACGGTGCACATGGTGGTCACAGCACCATAAAGTATATCGCATGAATCTCGCATGACTCACCCCTGGCCTGGCTGCCGACTCTGCACGGGACTGTGCAGCTTCACATAAACACCATCAGCTCCATGCTCCTGTTCAGGGGGCAGTGGCTGTGCCTGGTGAGTCATGTGAGATGTATGCATGATGCTCACATACATGTATCTCTGCCCTTAACTGTTGCATTTCTCATAGGGGAGTGTATTGTGAAGTTTCATCCTCAGTCTTGGAGCACAAATGCTATAGGCAGTTTACGAGCATTAAGAGGTTTGATTTAACCCTATAAATTACACTCGTAACTAGTAACAATAAAGCAAGAAAATAAAACCAAACTCCTCTACACAATTCATTCCACCCAGACTCTCTAGCAATCCCCCATGAAGGACTCTTATTGACACCGTTCACACTAGAAAACTCATCGCTTCTGACGCCTCCAATCCTCCGAGTGCACAAAGTCCTAATGATCCCAATTATAGGGGGATTCTGCCCAAAATCTGCAGCAGGACTCAATGAGACGAGCAGCGGAGAGCTGATCTGTAAAGAGGGGAAGAAGCAGCGGCCACAACAAACTTGTGTAACCATCTCCATCTTTCTGTAAATTGAATGTTGTCTCTGGAGAATTTGAGCATCGCAAAAAAGCAGATAAATGTGGCGCCAAGTAATCAAATAGTTCAATGGGCGGCACTTGGTATGCGGGAGCTCTGGAGACTAATGAGGAATCAAGGGGAAGGTTTATTGTCTCATTTGATTCAGGATTTGTTCCTCCTATTTCAGGTTCAAAAAGTAAAAACATTTTATAGAAGCAATTAGCCGAGAAGCAAGGAACCGCAGAGCGAGGGGGGGAAAGGGGGTAGTTAGAATGGGGGGTCAAGAGGATGGGGAGGGGGGTCAAGAGGATGGGGAGGGGGATCAAGAGGATGGGGAGGGGGATCAAGAGGATGGGGAGGGGGATCAGGGGGATGGGGAGGGGATCAAGAGGGAGTGGAGGATGGGGGGGTCAAGAGGATGGGGAGGGGGGTCAAGAGGATGGGGAGGGGGTCAGAGGATGGGGAGGAGGTCAGAGGATGGGGAGGGGTCAAGAGGATGGGGAGGGGGATCAAGAGGATGGGGAGGGGGTCAAGAGGATGGGGAGGGGGTCAAGATGGGAGATGGGGAGGGGGGGTCAAGGGGGATGGGGAGGGGGTCAAGAGGATGGGGAGGGGGGTCAGGAGGATGGGGAGGGGGGTCAAGAGGATGGGGAGGGGGTCAAGAGGATGGGGAGGGGTGGTCAAGAGGATGGGGAGGATGTCAAGAGGATGGGGAGGATGTCAAGAGGATGGGGAGGATGTCAGAGGAGGGAGGTTGGGGAGGATGTCAAGAGGATGGGGAGGATCAGAGATGGGAGGGGATCAGGAGGATGGGGGATGAGGGGGTCACTAGGATGGCTGGTGGGAGGGTAGTTCGGAAAAAATAATTCATTAAATCACAACTACAAAAACTAAGCTTGGAAATATAATACTGGAACAAGACGCTCCAAACCCCAGATCTAGAGAAGTCTCCTAATACCACAGGTAATGGAAAAGCTGGACATAATACCGCCATGTCACAGCACGGCTGCTACCGCCACAGGTGTAACTACAGCAGGTGCAAGGGTTGCCATTGTGCCCAGGCCCTAGATCCTGGGGGCCCCCAAAAGTCCCTGCGGCCTATAGAAAAAGACTAATGCTATTAAAGATTTGCAATAATTGGGGACCCAGTTAGAGCTTCGGCATCAGGGCCCCTGAGCTTCATGTTATGGCACTGTCCACCACTATAGGGTGTACATATAGTATCTATATCCCTGGACACAGGGGCGGTATTGTAATAAAGAATATACGTCACTCAGGGTAAGAGTGGCGCCCAAGGTGGGATCCCACCTGTGAAGTATAGAGACACTCGGCCCTCAGAAGTGACAAAGGTTTATTGAAGTATATCCAGAGAAAGCTGGAACCTACTAGGCCGCGCCAAGGTGGAGCCTCGCGCCAAGGTGGAGCCTCGCGCCAAGGTGGAGCCGCGCCAAGGTGGAGCCGCGCCAAGTGGAGCCTGCGCCAAGGTGGAGCCTCGCGCCAAGGTGGAGCCCGCCAAGGTGGAGCCTCGCGCCAAGGTGGAGCCACCCCAGCAGCCCCGCACATTATAGGGGTCTTACATGTAGCAGAATGTGGTGCTGACACATATTTATTACATATTTGTGAATCATCAATGAACTGAAAGCTTGTAAACCGCAGGAATAAAGAGCGAATAATGGAAGAGTGATCACGTCACTGACTGGAGGCCGCCATATAGGAAGAGTGCGAGAATGGAGAGGACACCACACAATCAGAGATTCCTGACTAATACAGGAGATTACAGCAAGGGGATGGACAAAAGGAACAAATGATCAACTAATGACAAATAAGTGCAGAAAACATCAGGAAAACGCAACAAATTATCAAATACAAGAACTGGAGAAGGAAAAGTATAAGAGTCCGATGTATCAAAGACGACGTTGAGCCGAATCTGGAGCCTTAGAACATCGTCCTCCACAGGGACGTCCGCCGACAGGAGCGTCGCCGACAGGGCGTCGCCGACAGGGAGCGCCGCCACAGGAGAGCGTCCCCGACAGGGGCGCCGCCGACAGGGAGTCCGCGACAGGGACGTCCGCCGACAGGAGCGTCCGCCACAGGAGCGTCCGCCGACAGGGAGCGTCCCCGACAGGGAGCGTCTTCCTCATCAGAGGCCGCAGAAGAGACGTCAATTCTCATAAGACATTATTATTATTATTATTATTATTATTATTCATCACATCACAGTAAAGCCAACATGTGTAGAGGAACCAGAAGGTTTATTATTCTCTACATCAATAATTCACATAAAAAAGAAATTCAGTAAATAAAGTTCATCTGACAAATTTCCAAAATGATCAGTCGTCGTGAAAATCCTCAATTCACAGGTAAAATCTGCATCAGTGGAGACTGTCCCATTATAGAGATAGGAGATGGCAGCTGGTGCGGAGGAGGAACTATGTACATAGAAGAGGGAGGAAGGGGTGTGGCTCTGCATACAGCTCCTCCCATCATAGGAGATGGCAGTTTGTGCTGAGAGATTCTATGATGATGGAAGAGCTATAAGAGGGAGGGGGGCGAGCTTTGCCCTATAGATCTTCCTGTCATAGAAATCTCATCAGCACCACCGTCATCTCCTATAATGGAGGAGCTGTATGCAGAGCTCCGCCCCTTCCTCCCTCTAGCACTAGCTGTCATCTCTATAATGGGAGAGCTAGGTATGCAGAGGGTCGCCCTTCCCTCCCTCTAGCACAGCTGTCATCTCCTATAATGGGAGGAGCTGTATGCAGAGCTCCGCCCCTTCTCCTCTCTAGCACTAGCTGTCATCTCCTGTAATGGGAGGAGCTGTATGCAGAGCTCCGCCCCTTCCTCCCTTTAGCACTAGCTGTCATCTCCTATAATGGGAGGAGCTGTATGCAGAGCTCTGCCCCTTCCTCCCTCTAGCACTAGCTGTCATCTCCTATAATGGGAGGAGCTGTATGCAGAGCTCCGCCCCTTCCTCTCTAGCACTAGCTGTCATCTATAATGGGAGGAGCTGTATGCAGAGCTCCGCCCCTTCCTCCCTCTAGCACTAGCTGTCATCTATAATGGGAGGAGCTGTATGCAGAGCTCCGCCCCTTCCTCCCTCTAGCACTAGCTGTCATCTATAATGGGAGGAGCTGTATGCAGAGCTCCGCCCCTTCCTCCCTCTAGCACTAGCTGTCATCTCCTACAATGGGAGGAGCTGTATGCAGAGCTCCGCCCCTTCCTCCCTCTAGCACTAGCTGTCATCTCCTACAATGGGAGGAGCTGTATGCAGAGCTCCGCCCCTTCCTCCCTCTAGCACTAGCTGTCATCTCCTATAATGGGAGGAGCTGTATGCAGAGCTCCGCCCCTTCCTCCCTCTAGCACTAGCTGTCATCTATAATGGGAGGAGCTGTATGCAGAGCTCCGCCCCTTCCTCCCTCTAGCACTAGCTGTCATCTCCTATAATGGGAGGAGCTGTATGCAGAGCTCCGCCCCTTCCTCCCTCTAGCACTAGCTGTCATCTCCTATAATGGGAGGAGCTGTATGCAGAGCTCCGCCCCTTCCTCTCTAGCACTAGCTGTCATCTATAATGGGAGGAGCTGTATGCAGAGCTCCGCCCCTTCCTCCCTCTAGCACTAGCTGTCATCTATAATGGGAGGAGCTGTATGCAGAGCTCCGCCCCTTCCTCCCTCTAGCACTAGCTGTCATCTATAATGGGAGGAGCTGTATGCAGAGCTCCGCCCCTTCCTCCCTCTAGCACTAGCTGTCATCTCCTACAATGGGAGGAGCTGTATGCAGAGCTCCGCCCCTTCCTCCCTCTAGCACTAGCTGTCATCTCCTACAATGGGAGGAGCTGTATGCAGAGCTCCGCCCCTTCCTCCCTCTAGCACTAGCTGTCATCTCCTATAATGGGAGGAGCTGTATGCAGAGCTCCGCCCCTTCCTCCCTCTAGCACTAGCTGTCATCTATAATGGGAGGAGCTGTATGCAGAGCTCCGCCCCTTCCTCCCTCTAGCACTAGCTGTCATCTATAATGGGAGGAGCTGTATGCAGAGCTCCGCCCCTTCCTCCCTCTAGGAGGGAAAGTCTCCACTGGATGCAGATTTGACCTCAGAATTGACAGTTTCTATAATGACGGATGAATTCTGGCAGATTTACCGTTGCTTATTTTCATGTGGATTATTGAATTATGAAATTTAAATTAAAATGACAATTCCGCTTTAACCAACAATTCATTTGTGTCCACCCCCTACAGTCCAGCGGAGGGGAGCTCCAGGCCTCGAGGGTCAGCAGTGCAGGTTTTCAGGATTTCCCTAGCATTGGATAGCTGTGGGGTGGATGGGGATAGCTGTGGGTGGGGTTTATCTGCAGTGTGGGTGGGGACAGCTGTGGTGTAGGTGGGGCTTATATGTGGTGTGGGCGTGGCAGGTCTCAGCTCTGCTGTGTTACTAAGTTCTTTGATTGTGTGAGCATGGCTGCAGCCAGTCATCTATGGGATACATCACTGGATTCAGGGTCTCTTTGCTGCTGTCAGATGAGGGAGCTGACACAACCCCGGGACGTTCACTCCTAGACTTGTTCTGTGACAGTTCTAGAGATAAGAGCGCTGGGCTCCAGCACAAAGGAGGATTGTGATGTGGATGAGGGAAATCTGTCATTCAAATTGGATTCAGCAGATCATCGTCTGCATTTCTGCACCACTGGATCCCTGAAGATCCGATCTCAGTGATATCGGTGACATCAGCAGAGGTGGACACAATGTCTCAGCTACATCACTGCATTGTGCAATTATAGACAACGAGTCCTGAAGGAGATTGAGGAAAGTGATTCAGACACCGGATCCTCTCAAGGGTTAAATAAGACGAGATATTTCACTTCATATTACAGATTCACATTATAAAAATAGAATTTGATATTATTCATTATTCCACAGTTTCCCCTTTGTGATTCTGTAGAATGATACAAGCTCGGTCTGCTCAATTCTTTATATTTATACAATGGTTGGAGCTCGCTCACATCTTCTGTGCTTTGTATTTTGGGAGTTTATACTGATTGCACACATACATATATACACACACACATATAGCACACATACATATAGCACACACATACATATAGCACACACATACATATAGCACACACACACATATAGCACACACATACATATAGCACACACATACATATAGCACACACACACATATAGCACACACACACATATAGCACACATACATATAGCACACACACACATATAGCACACACACACATATAGCACACACACACACACACATATAGCACACATACATATAGCACACACACACATATAGCACACATACACATATAGCACACATACATATAGCACACACACACATATAGCACACATACATATATACACACATATAGCACACATACATATATACACACATATAGCACACATACATATATACACACATATAGCACACATACATATATACACACATATAGCACACATACATATATACACACATATAGCACACATACATATATACACACATATAGCACACATACATATATACACACACATAGCACACATACATATATACACACATACATATATACACACATATATACACACATACATATATATACACACATACATATATACACACATACATATATACACACATACATATATGCACACACATAGCACACATACACATATACACACATAGCATACATACATACACATATACACACATATAGCATACATACATATATACACATATAGCATACATACATATATACACACATAGCATGCATACATATACATACATACATGCATACATACATATACATACATACATGCATACACACATATAGCACACATACATATAGCACACACACATATAGCACACATACATATAGCACACATACATATATACACACACATAGCACACATACATATATACACACATACATATATACACACATATATACACACATACATATATACACACATACATATATACACACATACATATATACACACATACATATATGCACACACATAGCACACATACACATATACACACATAGCATACATACATACACATATACACACATATAGCATACATACATATATACACATATAGCATACATACATATATACACACATAGCATGCATACATATACATACATACATGCATACATACATATACATACATACATGCATACACACATATAGCACACATACATATAGCACACACACATATAGCACACATACATATAGCACACATACACACATATAGCACACATACATATAGCACACACACACACATATAGCACACATACATATAGCACACACACACACACACATATAGCACACATACATATAGCACACACACACATATAGCACACATACATATAGCACACACACACATATAGCACACATACATATAGCACACACACATATATACACACACATATAGCACACATACATATATACACACACATATAGCACACATACATATATACACACACATATAGCACACATACATATATACACACACATAGCACACACAACACACATATATACACACACACATACATATATACACACACATAGCACACATACATATATACACACACATAGCACACATACATATATACACACACATAGCACACATACATATATACACACACATAAGCACACATACATATATACACACATAGCACACATACATAGCACACATACATATATACACACACATAGCACACATACATATATACACACACATAGCACACATACATATATACACACACATAGCACACATACATATATACACACACATAGCACACATACATATATACACACATACAGCACACATACATATATACACACATACAGCACACATACATATATACACACATATAGCACACATACATATATACACACATATAGCACACATACATATATACACACATACATATATACACACATATATGCACACACATAGCACACATACATATATACACACACATAGCATACATACATACACATATACACACATATAGCATACATACATATATACACACATAGCATGCATACATACACATACATTACATACATACATATATACACACATATAGCACACATACATATATACACACACATATAGCACACATGCATATATACACACATAGCATACATACATACACATATACACACATATAGCATACATACATATACATACATACATACACACATATAGCACACATACATATATACACACACATATAGCACACATGCATATATACACACACATATAGCACACATGCATATATACACACATAGCATACATACATACACATATACACACATATAGCATACATACATATATATACATGCATACACATATACACACATATAGCATATATACATACACACTGTAAGGTAGTGAGCCGGGGGACTCGCTTGCTGCGTAATGACGCCAACACGTGTTTCTACTGTAATAAATAATCACCTGTTTATTTTCTTGCATACATAAGGGGCCTTTCACACTTGCGGTTTTTTCCCTGATTTGGAAGATCAGGAAAACACCTGATTTTTACAGGATTCATTTTTTTGCCCGCTCTCTTTAATGATTTCAGGACAAAACATGAAGCAACAAGATTCTACCTGACAAAATTAAAGTGAATGAGCAAAATACTGTAAGAATCGGGTTTTGCCTGATCTTCCAAATCAGGAAAAAAGCGCAAGTGTGAAAGGCCCCTTAAGACGGGTATCGTGCATAACACATATTACATTATTACATATAGCAACCCGTCACATAAACCATGACTTTACACATTATATTACATACCTTTAAAATACATACATTTATCTCACATAATTATCCACCCTTGTCAACGGGCCCTGTGGGTCCCAATGGCGGTACCAGCCGCCCGGCTTTAGTTACCCAGCACGATGATTCTACATCACCCCATAGTCAGGACTTCAGCCTGACCGCGACCTTCCATACCACATGTGATCCATCCTACAATATTCATGGACCCAATGCATCCTCACACCCGCTCACAGCCCATCATAACACATCCATGGACTGTGGCTCCTCCATGACCATAACAGGGACCTGGTGAACCGTAGAATCCAGGCTAACCACACGTCACCATGGCCTACTCACCACGGTACGGGCCACCAGTCGCCACCAAACCCCCATCTCATGGCAGGTCTCCAGGTTGACGGCTGTACTCTGCGTCTGAGCTGCACCCTCCCGGATCAGCCATGGTTACCCTTCTAGGAGCCTTCTTGACCCCTGCGTCTGGCCACAGGTACATACATACTATTGAAGGACGGGTGCCTCCTGCATGCAGCAGGCCTCCCTCTCGTCCACCAGGGACGGATTGCCTTCTATCTATCATCCATACTGGCTGGGTCTCTCCCACATCATTATACGTGGCTGTTACACATAGGCCATCGTCTCTCATCCAGGGCACTTTTACCTAAACCCTCACATACATCCACGGGTCCTTTACCGACTGCCTAGTCGGACCCAACGGCGGTTATGCCCACTTGGCATGATTCACACGTGACACACAGCTTGCTCCATAACACGGGAACTGCCGTCTTACCGGGCACAGATCCGGGTCTCGCTACCTGAGGTCACGGGTTGACCAAGCCTCTCCAAGGGCTCCTTCCCGGACGTATCTCGCCACACGTCCGGATCAGCGTCCACCCGGTTCAGCCACGGCCTCACCACTCCAGGAGTGGTCACAACCCTGGTCCTGGCTAGCGGCATGGAGCTAGCACGCTCCCTTCACCATCTGACATCATGGGGGTCAGGACTATCTCTCTCAGTCCCTCACACAGACTGGATCTGAATCTATGTCTGAGTCTCTCCCTGGACTCAGGCTGAATGACTCTCAGAAGTCTGAACTATCTCAGTCAGCTGGCAGGCTCTTATCGTGCCTGCCACGCCCACATGGACACACCCACTTGGCTGCTAGTAATCAGCCTCCTCTAGTTCCTATACAGCTGCTCATCTCTGTGCCTGGTCTCTACAGCTTTCACACCGCTTGTTTAACTCCCTGTGTTCCGGGTAGGTTCACACAGTACACACAATGCTCTCAGCCGCTCATTGGTCTCATGAATCTTTCAGGCATTGACATACTGGGTGCCGGACATGGTTACACAACACACATACGGTAAAAACCGACTCATGTGAACAGGATCCTATACTGATCCTGCATGTGATGCACCCCTGTCAAGGGAGCATGCCAGTGGTGCCTCACAACACATACAGCGTACATACATATATACATACATATAGTGTACATACATAATGTACACACATATAGTGTAAATACAGCTCTGGCAAAAAACCTAGAAACCGCTGCACAATGTCCAATTTCTCTCTATATTTGTGAGTAAAATGTCCATTGTTCTTTTACTCTATAAATTCAAAGAATTCTTCCTCCCCTGTGTGACATCTCTGAACCCCTGTGCTTTTGGGGAAGAAGTGAGCCCGTAAAAAAAACATGGTGTGTGAATGCACCAGATTTTTTTACGGCGCTAAAAAGCATGCGCAAAAAAAATGCTATGTGTGAACGTAGCCTTATAGTAATTATACACTTGTATATAGGGGGTCAGTATTATAGTAGTTATATTCTTGTATATAGGAGCAGTATTATAGTAGTTATATTCTTGTATATAGGAGCAGTATTATAGTAGTTATATTCTTGTATATAGGAGCAGTATTATAGTAGTTATATTCTTGTATATAGGGGCAGTATTATAGTAGTTATATTCTTGTACATAGAGCAATATTATAGTAGTTATATTCTTGTATATAGGGGCAGTATTATAGTACTTATATTCTTGTATATAGGGGCAGGATTATAGTACTTATATTCTTGTATATAGGGGCAGGATTATAGTAGTTATATTCTTGTATATGGGAGCAGTATTATAGTACTTATATTCTTGTATATAGGGGCAGTATTATAGTAGTTATATTCTTGTTTATAGGAGCAGTATTATAGTAGTTATATTCTTGTATATAGGGGCAGTATTATAGTAGTTATATTCTTGTATATAGGAGCAGTATTATAGTAGTTATATTCTTGTTTATAGGAGCAGTATTATAGTAGTTATATTCTTGTATATAGGGGCAGTATTATAGTAGTTATATTCTTGTATATAGGAGCAGTATTATAGTAGTTATATTCTTGTATATAGGGAGCAGTATTATAGTAGTTATATTCTTGTATGTAGGGGGCAGTATTATAATAGTTATATTCTTGTATATAGGAGCAGTATTATAGTAGTTATATTCTTGTATATAGGAGCAGTATTATAGTAGTTATATTCTTGTATATAGAGGCAGTATTATAGTAGTTATATTCTTGTATATAGGAGCAGTATTATAGTAGTTATATTCTTGTATATAGGGACAGTATCATAGTAGTTATATTCTTGTATATAGTAGTTATATTCTTGTATATAGGAGCAGTATTATAGTAGTTATATCCTTGTATATAGGAGCAGTATTATAGTAGTTATATTCTTGTATATAGGAGCAGTATTATAGTAGTTATATTCTTGTATATAGGGGCAGTATTATAGTAGTTATATTCTTGTATATAGGGCAGTATTATGGTAGTTATATTCTTGTATATATATAGGAGCAGTATTATAGTAGTTATATTCTTGTATATAGGAGCAGTATTATAGTAGTTATATTCTTGTATATAGGGACAGTATTATAGTAGTTATATTCTTGTATATAGTAGTTATATTCTTGTATATAGGAGCAGTATTATAGTAGTTATATCCTTGTATATAGGAGCAGTATTATAGTAGTTATATTCTTGTATATAGGAGCAGTATTATAGTAGTTATATTCTTGTATATAGGGCAGTATTATAGTAGTTATATTCTTGTATATAGGGCAGTATTATGGTAGTTATATTCTTGTATATAGGAGCAGTATTATAGTAGTTATATTCTTGTATATAGGAGCAGTATTATAGTAGTTATATTCTTGTATATAGGGGCAGTATTATAGTAGTTATATTCTTGTATATAGAAGCAGTATTATAGTAGTTATATCCTTGTATATAGGAGCAGTATTATAGTAGTTATATCCTTGTATATAGGAGCAGTATTATAGTAGTTATATTCTTGTATATAGGGAGCAGTATTATAGTAGTTATGTTCTTGCAAATAGGAGCAGTATTATAGTAGTTATATTCTTGTATATAGGGCAGTATTATAGTAGTTATGTTCTTGCATATAGGAGCAGTATTATAGTAGTTATATTCTTGTATATAGGGGCAGTATTATAGTAGTTATATTCTTGTATATAGGAGCAGTATTATAGTAGTTAATTCTTGTATATAGGGCAGTATTATAGTAGTTATATTCTTGTATATAGGGGCAGTATTATAGTAGTTATATTCTTGTATATAGGAGCAGTGTTATAGTAGTTATATTCTTGTATATAGGAGCAGTATTATAGTAGTTATATTCTTGTATATAGGGGCAGTATTATATAGTAGTTATATTCTTGTATATAGGAGCAGTATTATAGTAGTTATATTCTTGTATATAGGGGCAGTATTATAGTAGTTATATTCTTGTACATAGGAGCAGTATTATAGTAGTTATATTCTTGTATATAGGAGCAGTATTATAGTAGTTATATTCTTGTACATAGGGGCAGTATTATAGTAGTTATATTCTTGTATATAGGAGCAGTATTATAGTAGTTATATTTCTTTTATATAGGAGCAGTATTATAGTAGTTATATTCTTGTATATAGGAGCAGTATTATAGTAGTTATATTCTTGTATATAGGAGCAGTATTATAGTAGTTATATTCTTGTATATAGGAGCAGTATTATAGTAGTTATATTCTTGTATATAGGGGCAGTATTATAGTAGTTATATTCTTGTATATAGGAGCAGTATTATAGTAGTTATATTCTTGTACATAGGGCAGTATTATAGTAGTTATATTCCTTGTATATAGGAGCAGTATTATAGTAGTTATATTCTTGTATATAGGGGCAGTATTATAGTAGTTATATTCTTGTATATAGGGGCAGTATTATAGTAGTTATATTCTTGTATATAGGAGCAGTATTATAGTAGTTATATTCTTGTATATAGGAGCAGTATTATAGTAGTTTATATTCTTGTATATAGAGGCAGTATTATAGTAGTTATATTCTTGTATATAGGAGCAGTATTATAGTAGTTATATTCTTGTATATAGGAGCAGTATTATAGTTGTACACTTTCTTTACGCTTTTTACCCTATGTTTCCATCTTTGTCTATGGTTATGTGAGAACTTATTGAAGTTTTCTGGAGTCTGTCTGGTCTTTTATTTCCATTATATAAAGTGCTAACATACTTAGTAAATCCTCACTTGTTGTGTTCCCTCCTCACTTCATGTCTGACGCTCGTTGCGATCTCTCGCCTCCTTATGGGACGGTTCCAGTGTCTTGTTACATTAATGTTCTTCACATTTGCAGCTTTTCCTTGTGGTGAAGATTTGGACTTTGAGCTCCGTACAGTTCGATATTCGGGTTGATAACAGAGATCTTGTCCTTGCTGCTCCCGGTATCCTCGTACGTAGATCATCATTATTTATGGCGGTGAAGTCGGGAATATTATAGATTTCCGTTGCACCAGGGATATGTTGTATCCAGGAATCCCTAATGAGAAAGGTGAAGGCAGGAGCGGAGGTCGCCACCAATGGGGACAGGGAGGTCTACAAGTCTCGATCCGCTTCTCTACTAATTGTTTATTTCTTACAAATTACTTGCTCTGGGACTTCCTATCTTCATCCCATTAATCCAGTCCCTCCCTGGCGGCTTTTCTTGTGTTTGATGCCTTCATCGTCCTCCTATAACTTAATATTAATCTTTTCCTAAAGAATTAACTCCATTGATCGCGATCATTGATCCGGCGGTGCAGAATGTGGTCGGAGGAAAGTTCTGTACTTTATTCTCCCATTTTTGAAAATCATAAACTTTGGTCTTTGACGTATCATTATTTTCTATCAATTTTTCCTGTGAAATGTTCCTCATTTCACTACTTCCGGATTTGGGGCTCGGTGCTCCCATTCATCTATAGGAAGAGCATCAAGCTGACGTCAGACAAAACCTAATATCAGCTCGTCCTGCCGCTCCGCCAATAAGTCACATCACAGATCAGGGACGGACGACACGAAAGCAGGATGGCGGAGTGCAGGGGCGGCGGCGGAGAGAAGGGGCGGCGGCAGAGAGAAGGGGCGCGGCAGAGAGAAGGGGCGGCGGCAGAGAGAAGGGGCGGTGGCAGAGAGAAGGGGCGGTGCAGAGAGAAGGGGCGGCGGCAGAGAGAAGGGGCGGCGGCAGAGAGAAGGGGCGGCGGCAAGAGAAGGGGCGGCGGAGAGAAAGGGGCGGCGGCAGAGAGAAGGGGCGGCGGCGGAGGAGAGAACGGGCGGCGGCGGAGGAGAGAACGGGCGCGGCGGAGGAGAGAACGGGCGGCGGCGGAGGAGAGAACGGGCGGCGGCGGAGGAGAGAACGGGCGGCGGCGGAGGAGAGAACGGGCGGCGGCGGAGGAGAGAACGGGCGGCGGCGGAGGAGAGAACGGGCGGCGGCGGAGGAGAGAACGGGCGGCGGCGGAGGAGAGAACGGCGGCGGCGGAGGAGAGAACGGGCGGCGGTGTGCAGAGCCTCTAATGTCTGTCTAGGGCAGAATCTCAGCAATCCATCTTATCTACGAACTAGAAGATCATCTGCGCTCATATCTCACCATTGCCCATAAACACCACGGTTAGGAGAGAACAAGGTAATTCATACTGGCCCGCTGGTTATACTCACTACCGCCACAGGAGCTTACTGCATTGCTTATCACTGGACATTGAGCATTTGCAAGGATTCATTGGGGAGTTTTCTGCTTCATTTATTACCCCCAGTTAATGAAGCGGCGGAGGAGAGGAGCAATACCCACTATGAACATTGGTAAGTCTCACACAAAGGTGGGTTACAAGGTGCTGCGGCCCAGGTACAGCACCGCTCAGGCATCCATGCTGTATCTCAATATCATCTTACGGCGGCTGTCACACGCTACAATATTGCTAACGATATCACCTATGTGTTCTGCTTTTTGATCTCTTAAGCGATATCGTTTGTGCGTCGCTGCGTGTAATCAGATGATTTTACAATGTAAAATCGCTTGATCGTGACATCGCAGATATGGGAGCCGGAGCTCATATCAAGTGATCATCGCTTGATCAATCTGCTTCATCGTGCTGTGTGACACCACCATGAACGATCTCCCAGCGGCAGAGCCTATGCTGGGAGATGGTATCTATGGTAAACATCGGGTTACTAAGCGACGCGCGGCGCCTAGTAACCCGATGTGTACCATAGTTACCAGCGATCTCGCTGCTCCACATCGCTGGTGAGTCTGTCTGTGTGACATCTCACCAGCGATGTGAGCGATATTGTTAGCGATCGCGCGTGCACGTGATCACTAACGATATCGCTCACGATATTGTAGCGTGTGACGGCCGCCTACAGGACATTTCATAATGAGCGGTTCTGCTGCTTTCTAATTAGTCTTGTGCTCATTTTGACCATTTCTAGGGTCTCTTTGTCCAGACCAGTCATATCCCGGCTACACAATCACCTGCACTGATACACGGTAACGAAAGACGGCGACTCCTGAAATTCGAGTTCTCCCATTCTTCACGAGGAAGATTGAATCAATGTGAATAAAGTTATCACAAACCAAAAGTTCTGCAAAGCGTCAAAGTGCCCTGAAGGGACGTTTCTGCCTCCCCGAGGTCTCCTGGGATCATGGTGACCACCACAGACCCGGCTATGGATAACCGGAGGGCAGATGTTCACTACTGCGGCTGTCACACACTGTCTGTACAGTTTATTCAGTGTTTTAGGGATTTCTCTCTTCATCTCTGTTGCTACATTGTGACGTTCTCTCACTATCCAGGTTCACTATTAAATACTGGTGCTTTCACACTTTCACATATGCAGTTTTTAGAATCTGGTGGAGATCCTGATCATTTTTTAAAATCGCGACGCAAACCTGATCCTGTTTGTGACCCTGATTTTCACTGGACACTAGTCTCCGGCACTTTGTTTGTATCCGATTGCTGACAAAAAAAACGGCTTTTTTTTTTTACCAAGCCCCAAAAACAGAACATGTAACGGAGTTTTGGCCTCTGTAAAAAAAAAACGCTTCCCACCAGGTCCAGTATACGCGCCATGATTTATAATGTGTCAATGGGCCCCAGATCCGGTTTTACTGGATCATTACTGATCCGGTAAAATAGATTCAGCTTGCCTACTGAGCAGGAATGGTAACGTCACACATGCACAGCACGGGGTTCGTACCAAATACCTGAGTACAGGGACTTCACTGGATTAAAGCTATATACTCACCTGTCCGCTCATTAGCCCATCTAATATTCACTGCTGAACATCCAATCACAGACACACAAACTGCTGCATTCCCTACCTCGGCTTTTATACAGCCTTGGTAATCTCTCCTGATTGGCTGAGCTCTACCATGAGATATGATAGTTGGCAGATATTAAGAGGAGGCCTCTGCGGTCCTGCCGGAGGTGACGGGAGCCGTCTGCAGCTCATTCAATACTTTGTTTTGTGTAAAATGATAAGTTTAAGAAATTCAGACACAGCGAGTTCAGTGAATTCTTAAAGTTTGGAATGAATTTCATCCCCTGTTGTAGAGGCAGATGTCCTGGCTGTAATGGTTTTTTCGATATTAGCGGAAGATATTCGGGTGTGGCAGGATAGGACTTCAGGGTGGGGGGTGATTGTGGGTTACAATATGTGGAAGGGGATAAAATAATGGAGGGAGCAAAGACTGAAGGCAGAGATCACATCTATATAATGGATTTAACATGATGAATACAAAATATCACAATATTTTGGGTTAAAAATGTAATTGCGTCAACGTCTTAAGATCCCACTGATTGCTGAAGTCAAGTGACAGGAGTGTCCTGCGCCTCCGCTCTCATGTACCAGCTGCTTCTGACAGCATAAACCAAGCTCAAAGCCTTGCGGTAGACACCTACTCTATCAAATATCTAAATGAGGGTGCTCGGTGCACCCTGGGTGTGGCCAAAAGGCTCAGTGCACTTTCTATGGCCCCACCCCCTCACTATTGATTGACAGCACTGGATATCCTGGAGTGAGTCACGTTTGCAGTGGAAGCTCCAGCAAATCAGTGCTGTCATTCATCAGTGAGGAGGGCGTGGCCCGCACAGCCAGAGGGGTGTGCACTGCGGACATCATCAATTAGAATATTACTCTAAAGTCCAGTGCAGAATGGAGCAGCAATTAGAACAGTAAAAGCACAATTATATACAGTGCGACACCCCAGAGTCCGGTTGCCACAATGGCCTTACCTCCCTCGGTGAGGGATGGGGGGGGAAAGGAGGGTCTTGCTTGGAAGCCAGATAGGGTATCCACACCAGATAAGCCCACAGCACTCAATACCTCCTGACTGCAGACCAGAAGGGGGAGCTCTAAAACCCGAGTTTAGGAGAGGTCCCCTATCAATTCTGGCCTGGGGGCGGGGTTAGTTAGTTCAGTTCGTAGGAGGACTGTGAAGACATCCTGCAGACTGGAGCAGTGTCAGGCTTGTCTGAGGATACTCACTAGCCAGTGTGATGCACCCGTAGGAGAGGGTCTAAGGAGGGAGAGGAGTAGGCCTGGGGAGAGGAGGTTGTTATAATTGTTCACCCCTGAGCGGAGCACCAGAACCGGACACCGAAGTCCGAGGTTGTGGGGTGCTCCAAGCCCAGCAGCCCAAACCGGAGGGCGGAGACTCCAAGTCACCTGGCCACACGAAGGCCTACACAGCCATGAAGAGCTCAGGGACATTGGCGAGAGGAGAGACACCTGGGAAGCGCTCAAGCTGCCTGTCATACTGGTGATAGACTTTCCAGCAGGAGAAGAGAGTCGCAGCTTACTTACAGGCGTCAGCACCAGCAAAAAGGAGCGCAGCAGGAGGCCTCAGAACTCACCGGGTGAGGAGATCCTTAACTTGCTTCCAGGCCACCCGATTCCCTATAACACCTGTGGACTGTACCCTGGCATCTGCTGCTTCAGTAAAAGGTAAAGGAAACACCTGTGTGTCTGTTGGTTCTTCCGCGCCCTCAGTCCTGCACCCCAACGGCCTACTACCGCCATAGACTTTACTGATTGCCCAGGGGCACCGCTCCACCCGTGGGGAGTGATATTCACCACAGCTGCCCATCCACCGTCCCCGGAGGTCCTGGACCGCAGCATCGGCCTCAACATCCGGTTATCATGGTTGGCGTCACAACACCTATCCCCTAAATCCTATCCCCCAGAACTTTTCAAGATTGACCCCCAGGGTCACGGAGCAGGGTCTTGACCCCCTGTGACCCCCCGGAAGCATCAAAGCCTGGTTCTGAGTACCCCACAGCCCTGGGGCGAGTCATACCGTATAGGAGTGAAATCCCCATTTGGGCTGACACACTCCCTTTAAGGAGGCCCCACACAGCCGGTTGCTATTTCAGCTCTTTCTCAGTCATTGATGGAGTCAAGATGGAGTTTCAGTGAGTTGCGATCACAGATACCAAATACCAGACACGTGTTGTGCCCTGTGAGACGGACACAGTGATGGAGGCCTCCCCGTGTGGGGGATGATCAGGGCACACGTGTGACGGGTTATTGGTAGACCCACGTTCACATCTCGCCTTTTTTTGCTTCCCGTCTCGTCTTCTCCATCCACTTTCTGGTTGACAGGAAAATATGTAAACCGCGAAAACAAGTCGCATTTATAAAGGCCGGATCATAGCAACAACAAAACGCAGAAAATTGCAAGGGAGGGAGCGGGCGAATGAGAGTGCGGCAATTAGAGAGCGATCTGCCTTCACTGCACGCGTCACCAACAATTACACTGCAAACACCGCGGATAATCAATTATTACAGCCCAAACAATGCCGAGCGCTGACAGCACAATGCTTTACTGCTTCTCCCTCACATCAGCGCCGTATCACCACATTACTCTGTCACAACATCATTTACCAAGACTGGAACCGCACAAAACACAAGATTCATCCAACAACTTCATAGGGAATCAGAGAATCCAGCAAACCGGAGACTAAACGTCATCAATGTAACCATGGAGCACGACCATCAGCACCGAGGAGCGAGGACACCAGCCCCGGAGCACAACCACCAGCACCGAAGAGCGAGGACACCAGACCCTATGGAGCACAACCATCAGCGCCAAGGAGCGAGGACACCAGACACTATGGAGCACAACCACCAGCACCAAGGAGCGAGGACACCAGACACTATGGAGCACAACCATCAGCGCCAAGGAGCGAGGACACCAGACACTATGGAGCACAACCACCAACACTGAGGAGCGAGGAAACCAGACACTATGGAGCACAACCATCAGCACCAAGGAGCGAGGACACCAGACACTATGGAGCACAACCACCAGCGCCAAGGAGCGAGGACACCAGACACTATGGAGCACAACCATCAGCACCGAGGAGCGAGGACATCAGACACTATGGAGCACGACCATCAGCACCGACGAGCGAGGACACCAGACACTATAGAGCACAACCACCAGCGCCAAGGAGCGAGGACATCAGACACTATGGAGCACAACCATCAGCACCGAGGAGCGAGGACATCAGACACTATGGAGCACGACCATCAGCACCGACGAGCGAGGACACCAGACACTATAGAGCACAACCACCAGCGCCAAGGAGCGAGGACATCAGACACTATGGAGCACAACCATCAGCACCGAGGAGCGAGGACATCAGACACTATGGAGCACAACCATCAGCACCGAGGAGCGAAGACACCAGACACTATAGAGCACAACCACCAGCGCCAAGGAGCGAGGACATCAGACACTATGGAGCACAACCATCAGCACCGAGGAGCGAGGACATCAGACACTATGGAGCACAACCATCAGTGCCAAGGAGCGAGGACACCAGACACTATGGAGCACAACCACCAGCGCCGAGGAGCGAGGACACCAGACACTATGGAGCACGACCATCAGCGCCGAGGAGCAAGGACACCAGACACTATGGAGCACGACCATCAGCACCGAGGAGCGAGGACATCAGACACTATGGAGCACGACCATCAGCACCAAGGAGCGAGGACACCAGACACTATGGAGCACGACCATCAGCACCAAGGAGCGAGGACATCAGACACTATGGAGCACGACCATCAGCACCGAGGAGCGAGGACACCAGACACTATGGAGCACGGCCATCAGTGCCAAGGAGCGAGGACATCAGACACTATGGAGCACGACCATCAGCGCCAAGGAGCGAGGACACCAGACACTATGGAGCACAACCATCAGCACCGAGGAGCGAGGACATCAGACACTATGGAGCACGACCATCAGCACCGAGGAGCGAGGACATCAGACACTATGGAGCACGGCCATCAGCACCGAGGAGCGAGGACACCAGACACTATGGAGCACAACCACCAGCACCGAGGAGCGAGGACACCAGACACTATGGAGCACAACCACCAGCACCGAGGAGCGAGGACACCAGACCCAATGGAGCACAACCACCAGCGCCAAGGAGCGAGGACACCAGACACTATGAAGCACAAATCACCAACGCTGAGGAGCGAGGACACCAGACACTATGAAGCACAAATCACCAACGCTGAGGAGCGAGGACACCAGACACTATGAAGCACAAATCACCAACGCTGAGGAGCGAGGACACCAGCCCCGGAGCACAACCATCAGCGCCAAGGAGCGAGGACACCAGACACTATGGAGCACAACCATCAGCGCCAAGGAGCGAGGACACCAGATACTATGGAGCACAACCATCAGCGCCAACGAGCGAGGACACCAGACCCTATGGAGCACAAATCACCAACGCTGAGGAGCGAGGACACCAGCCCCGGAGCACAACCATCAGCGCCAAGGAGTGAGGACACCAGACCCTATGGAGCACAACCATCAGCACCGAGGAGTGAGGACACCAGACCCTATGGAGCACAACCATCAGCACCGAGGAGTGAGGACACCAGACCCTATGGAGCACAACCATCAGCACCGAGGAGTGAGGACACCAGACCCTATGGAGCACAACCACCAGCACTGAGGAGCGAGGACACCAGACCCTATGGAGCACAACCATCAGCACCGAGGAGTGAGGACACCAGACCCTATGGAGCACAACCACCAGCACTGAGGAGCGAGGACACCAGACACTATGGAGCACAACCACCAGCACTGAGGAGCGAGGACACCAGACCCTATGGAGCACAACCATCAGCACCGAGGAGTGAGGACACCAGACCCTATGGAGCACAGCCACCAGCACTGAGGAGCGAGGACACCAGACCCTATGGAGCACAACCATCAGCACCGAGGAGTGAGGACACCAGACCCTATGGAGCACAACCACCAACACTGAGGAGCGAGGACACCAGACCCTATGGAGCACAACCATCAGCACCGAGGAGTGAGGACACCAGACCCTATGGAGCACAGCCACCAGCACTGAGGAGTGAGGACACCAGACCCTATGGAGCACAGCCACCAGCACTGAGGAGCGAGGACACCAGACCCTATGGAGCACAACCATCAGCACCGAGGAGCGAGGACACCAGACCCTATGGAGCACAACCACCAGCACTGAGGAGCGAGGACACCAGACCCTATGGAGCACAACCACCTATGCTGAGGAGCGAGGACACCAGACCCTATGGAGCACAACCACCTATGCTGAGGTGAGAGGACACCAGACCATATGGAGCACAACCACCAACGCTGAGGAGAGAGGACACCAGTCCCAATGGAGCACAACCACCAACGCTGAGGAGAGAGGACACCAGTCCCTATGGAGCACAACTATCAGTGCCAAGGAGCGAGGACACCAGACCCAATGGAGCACAACCATCAGCACCGAGGAGCGGGGACATCAGACCATATGGAGCACAACCACCAACGCTGAGGAGAGAGGACACCAGACCCTATGCAGCACAACCATCAGCACCGAGGAGCAAGAACACCAGACCCAAAGGAGAACAACCACCAGCGACGAGGAGCAGGGACACCAGAACTTATGGAGCACAACCACCAATGCTGAGGGGCAAGGACACTAGCCCTGTGGAACACAACCATCATTTATCAAGACTGGAACCCGCAGAAAACAGAATCTCCATCCAAAAAGATTTTTAGAGAATGTCATCAACAGAACCGAAGAAAAGCCAACACCAGAGAGAAGAGAGGAGTCGGGAGGACATTGTCGAGGAGCGTCAGCGCTAAGGAGTGTCAGCGCTAAGGAGATAGTCTCCAGTGTAAGTGACACTTTACTGCACAGCTTCAGTTCAGACCCAGATAGACACTAGCACAGACAGACGGACTGACAAGTGGTCAAGGCTGCATACAGTGGGTGACTCGGGCAACTAGAACAAGAAGACCAAGGTGAGAGAGTGATTCACGAGTGCGACCAAGTCAGATTGTGGCCCCCCATCGTAGCTACAGAACAATCATCAGAATGGTGGCCCCAATCCAGAGAGGATCTATCCAGAAGACAAGACAACAATGACCAGGCCCCAAGACTAAGAGGAGCTTGACAAAGGCTGGTTACATCCCGACACGCTGAGCCACACGGACTATCAAAGGCCTCTTGTTTTTTCTATATATATTTATTGTGGAGAGCGGCTTCTATTTTACTACATACATGAATCCCGGATTCTAGCAGTAAAGTAGCCACATTGTATCAGAAAATGAGAATGAGGGAAACAGAGAATGAGAGAACGCTGAGATTAGAAGGAACAGAAACAAAGTGACAGTAATGTCCTTATATAACATTAATATATAATAGAATAGTAATGTAGTCATAAACCACGGATGAGCAGAGGGAAGAAATACTAAACCTATAGTACACAATGTCCTCGGCTGAGTGAGAGGAGCCTCACCTGAAGGTATAGAATATATAGGCGCCACCTCGTGCCTCACCTGAAGGTATAGAATATATAGGCGCCACCTCGTGCCTCACCTGAAGGTATAGAATATATAGGCGCCACCTCGTGCCTCACCTGAAGGTATAGAATATATAGGCGCCACCTCGTGCCTCACCTGAAGGTATAGAATATATAGGCGCCACCTCGTGCCTCACCTGAAGGTATAGAATATATAGGCGCCACCTCGTGCCTCACCTGAAGGTATAGAATATATAGGCGCCACCTCGTGCCTCACCTGAAGGTATAGAATATATAGGCGCCACCTCGTGCCTCACCTGAAGGTATAGAATATATAGGCGCCACCTCGTGCCTCACCTGAAGGTATAGAATATATAGGCGCCACCTCGTGCCTCACCTGAAGGTATAGAATATATAGGAGTCACCTCGTGCCTCACCTGAAGGTATAGAATATATAGGCGCCACCTCGTGCCTCACCTGAAGGTATAGAATATATAGGCGCCACCTCGTGCCTCACCTGAAGGTATAGAATATATAGGCGCCACCTCGTGCCTCACCTGAAGGTATAGAATATATAGGCGCCACCTCGTGCCTCACCTGAAGGTATAGAATATATAGGCGCCACCTCGTGCCTCACACATACCGTCCTGAGGCGCCCACAGCCGGGGATCCCATACTCTTACAGCCGGGGATCCCATACTTCTGCATTCTCTTCTCTGGGATCATTCTCACCTCTTCTTCATCTCTTCATGCACAATCCGGTGTCTTCTCGTCTTCTCATTCTCTCTGAGCCGGTTATCAGCACAATCCGGTAATCCTCCATCTTACTCTCGGCCCCTCTAACCTTATTATACCAGAACACAAGAAGAATCGTAATCTTGGAGGTGTTACATGAAACCACAACACTGGGACGTGTCCACCTCTTACAGCACAAGACATTGTGTCCCCAACCAGATAGACATCAAGAACACGGAACAAAGCCGAGGATCCGCAGAACCGCGCAGAGGAACAGCGAGACCAAGGTACAATGTTACAATTACAGGGAATTACCCCCTGATCAGCCTACTGCATTACACCGGTGTCCAGCAGAGGGCGACACCGAACAAAAGAAACCTCCCCTCATCCGTAATGTCAGCGATAGCACCACATGGGAGAGAAATGTCACAGGACAGGAAATGTGCACTTCAGTAAGGAAGTGGAAGAACTCCAGCGCCACATTTAAGCAGCTCCTCAAAGTCATAATCACTTTCCAACAAGCTTTTAATATGACTAAGGGATTTGTGCCAGATCAGAACCCCAAAATACAGACGCTGCGTTTCAGGGTAACTGCCCCTCATCAGTGCAGTGTGTGGGATATTCTGACCTGGCTGTGAGTGGACTAAGACAAGGTCTGGGAACTTGCTAACTATCATAGGGCCACGTTACACACACAGATATCTGTGCAGATATTGGTCAAAAATCTCTGGTTGCAGTGAAATCATGGACACATTGTTCCATTTTGTGGCCATATACAAATGTAACAATGTGTCCATGATTTCACTGCAACCAGAGATCTGTGACCAATATCTGCACAGATATCTATGTGTGAGACGTGGCCCTTATGGAGAGAAGCTTTCTGCAACCATAAGAAGACAGTGAAGTAGGTGAGGAGATTGTAGCCACATCCCTCCTCTAGGAAATATGCAAATGTGCACTTCAGTAAGGAAGTGGAAGAACTCCAGCGCCACCTTTAAGCAGCTCCTCAAAGTCATGATCACTTTCCAACAAGATTTTAAATATGACTAATCTGGGCATCTCCTATATATAATTATATATGTACAGCCGGTATAACCTGGGCATCTCCTGTATATAATTATATATGTACAGCCGGTATAACCTGGGCATCTCCTGTATATAATTATATATGTACAGCCGGTATAACCTGGGCATCTCCTATATATAATTATATATGCACAGCCGGTATAACCTGGGCATCTCCTGTATATAATTATATATGTACAGCTGGTATAACCTGGGCATCTCCTGTATATAATTATATATGTACAGCCGGTATAACCTGGGCATCTCCTGTGTATAATTATATATGTACAGCCGGTATAACCTGGGCATCTCCTGTATATAATCATATATGTACAGCCGGTATAACCTGGACATCTCCTGTATATAATTATATATGTACAGCCGGTATAACCTGGACATCTCCTGTATATAATTATATATGTACAGCCGGTATAACCCGGGCATCTCCTGTATATAATTATATATGTACAGCCGGTATAACCTGGGCATCTCCTGTATATAATTATATATGTACAGCCGGTATAACCCGGGCATCTCCTGTATATAATCATATACAGCCGGTATAACCTGGGCATCTCCTGTATATAATTATATATGTACAGCCGGTATAACCTGGGCATCTCCTGTATATAATTATATATGACTAGCTGTGAGCCCGATTCTGAAGAATCGGGAGTCTAGAATTGGAGAGGGAGGGAGAGAGAGAGGAGAGCGAGATAGATAGAGATAGATAGAAATAGATAGATAGATAGATAGATAGCCGACGAAAGCCGAGACCCGTGGCCGAAAATAGAACAAGGGCCCGGCTATACTTCGCTTGAAACACCGCTATTATTCTCTATGTGAAGTGAGGCGCTATTCTGATTGGTCGCCGGCTAGCACACAGGACCAATCAGAATAGTGCCTCACTTCCCATAGAGAATAATAGCGGTGTTTCAAGCGAAGTATAGCCGGCCCTTGGTTCTATTTTCGGCCGACGGGTCTCGGCTTTCGTCTGTCGTCGCCGGGGCGGGAGACTCGCAATGGCCGCTACGCGGCCAATCTTCGTGGGTCGCGGGGTGCTGAGGCGTCACGACGACGGAAGTAGCGCCGAAACTTACGGAATGTGAGGTACGCAATTATATATTAGATTTTGGGATAAGCTCCACACATTGATTTTTTCTTGTGCAGAACACGTCAGTTCTTTGTTGTGTTTCTGTTGCAGTTGATCAGGTTTAGGATCCATTGACAGCAGTGAGAGGGTCCAGTACAAACACAAGAAAATACAACCTTGGGTCTTTCCAGCGATTTTGGGACAAAGTTCGTCCTCATTTGAGGAAAACTGCACAAAAAAATGCAACAAAAAATGCAGCAAACGTCGGCCGGGGATTTTGTTTACAAAAGGACAAGGAGGTCGAGGCCGATGATGAGGAGGAGAAGGTTCACCCTCAGTCATGGAGGGTGCAGTGATCACACTGACACATGGGCCGCACACAATGGTAGATCATTGGGTGAAGAAACAATAATGACATTTTATCCCAAAATGTTATATAAAAAGTGAGGCCGGTTTCACACATGCCGAGGCACGGACATACAGAGACACATGTTCCCCTTGGGCAAATTCACACTTCCGTTTTTCGGCACGGACCGTGTTTCCATGTGGAGCACATACGTGTCTGTGTGCTCCACACAGCGACAAGTCCGTTTTTTTTGCGGCCACACGACAGCTTTCGCTGTGAAACGTCCATGCACACAGATGTCATCCGTGTGCACGGACCACGGACGAAAGTGACAACCCTAAAAATAAAGAATTTCACACTCCCCTCGCTCCAGTGCTCACAGCTCCTCTCACTTCTGGTGCCGCTCATTAGGCTCATGAATATTCACTTCACTGAGCCAAACAGCAACTGAAAGTGAGAGGAAGCAGCGGCGCTGGAGCGAGGCGAGTACGCGGTGACAGGCTGTCCATGGATGCACGGATAGCACACTGACAGCACCCATCGTGACACGAGTCTATGCCCCACCACCAGACTGCCTTGTTTCACACGTCTGTGGTGACACAAAATGTGTTAAACTGGTCTAAGGGATCACTCACATGGCACAGGAATGAAGGGGCCTGATGCCGATTATAATCCATGAATCTCCATCCAGAAGAAAAAACAGTGGAAAAAATCAGAACGATAAACCCCCCGCCTCCCAATGTCCAGAGACTCCTGACAGCAGGACACCACAGAGGAGGGTGCACCTCCCAAACCACACCTGAACCAGGTGAGCTGCGTTATCCCTGGATCCAAAGCCTGGAGCTGGAGGTGAGGAACAGCCAGACCCAGCTCTACAGACCATTCCTAAAACCCACATAATCCAGGCCCAGTAACAACCCTCTTAGCACTATGGTGCTGGAGGTGTCTCTCTGGGTTTCGGTGACACATGCACCTATGGTGCTGGAGGTGTCTCTCTGGGTTTCCGGTGACACGTGCACCTATGGTGCTGGAGGTGTCTCTCCAGGCTGTGGTGACACGTGCACCTATGGTGCTGGAGGTGTCTCTCCTGGTTTCAGTGACAGGTGCATCTATGGTGCTGAAGGTGTCTCTCCGGCTGTGGTGACACGTGCACCTATGGTGCTGGAGGTGTCTCTCCTGGTTTCGGTGACACGTGCACCTATGGTCCTCTAGGTGTTCTCTCCTGGTTTCGGTGACACGTGCACCTATGGTGCTGGAGGTGTCTCTCTGGGTTTCGGTGACACGTGCTCCTATGGTGCTGGAGGTGTCTCTCCTTGGTTCGGTGACACGTGCACATATTGTGCATGAGGTGTCTCCAGGTCTCTGTGACATCTGCACCCATCCAGGAACTTTCCATATCCAAAGCCTAATGTCTACGTTATGACTCCGTAACATCTATGAGTTGATAACATCGACGTCCTCGTCCTTGAGTGCTTGGATGTTTTGTGATCTTGTTTCTTTCTTTATGACAAAGTTGCAGCAATTTGGAGTCCGATCTGTCCCGGCTGCTTAAGGATGTTCCTGGGGCGGGTGGCGTGATGGTCCGATGTGGGTGGCGTGGATGGTCCCAGTGTGGGTGGCGTGGATGGTCCCATGTGGGTGGTGGATGGTCCGATGTGGGTGGCGTGGATGGTCCAGTGTGGGTGGCGTGGATGGTCCCAGTGTGGGTGGCGTGGATGGTCCCAGTGTGGGTGGCGTGTGCTGCCACTGCCGCCCTCCGGCAGCTGCCATCTGCCGGCTCTAGATAGATGAGGGGCTGCTTGGTGTTTCCCCCAGTACGCGTAGCGTGGATGGCCCGGGTGCAGGTGACATGGATGGTCCTGAGGTAGTAGTGTGGATAGTCCTGGTGTGGATGGTGTGGATGGTCCCGATGCGGGTGACATGGATGGTCCTGAGGTAGTAGTGTGGATAGTCCTGGTGTGGATGGTGTGGTAGTCCTGGTGTGGATGGTGTGGGGATAGTCCTGGTGTGGATGGCGTGGATGGTCCCGAGGTAGTAGTGTGGATAGTCTTGGTGTGGATGGTGTGGATGGTCCCAGTGCGGGTGACATGGATGGCCTGATGTGGTAGCATGGATGGTCCCGGGGCGGGTGACATGGATGGTCCTGAGGTGGTAGCGTGGATGGTCCCATTGCGGGTAGCGTGTGCTGCCACTGCCGCCCTCCGGCAGCTGCCATCTGCCGGCTCTAGATAGATGAGGGGCTGCTTGGCGTTTCTGATGTTTCTGTACATATTGTATAACATTAACAAGGTCAGAAAATGATACTTTAATGGAGGCGAGAGAGGAAAGTGGACGAGTAATAGACTCCCTGCAAGTCGTTCTGCCTAAATGCTCCAGAACCTGAGAAGATCGGCCATGATTAACTCTACGGGAGCCGGAGACGTATCCACAGACATATGGCTCCGAACTGGAGAAACCGGAGCCACAGCACCACCAACGGCGCCTATATAATATAATATACACTGTATGCTGTATAACGTCACCTATATACCATATTATACAATGTATACTGTATATCACCACCAACAGCGCCTATGTACTATGATATACACTGTATACTATACAATACCAAAGTCACTTACCGTATATACCATAATATATAATGTATACCGTACAACACCAAAGTCACCTATATACCATATTATACACTGTATATCACCACTGTCACCTAAATAATATACACTGTATATTGCAACCAATGTCGGCTATATACTGTATTATACAATGTATACTGTATATCACAACCAACAGTGCCTATGTACAATGATATACACTGTATACCATACAACACCAAAGTCACCTATATACCATAATATACATTGTATACTGTATATCACCGTCACCTAAATACTATAATATACATTGTATACTGTATATCACCGTCACCTATATACCATAATATACACTGTATACTGTATATCACCGTCACCTAAATACTATACACTGTATACTGCAACCAATGTCACATATATACCGTAATATACACTGTATACCAACGTCACCTATACACTGTATACCATATATCAGCACCAATGTCACCTATATATCATACACTGTATACTGTACATCACCAATGTCACCTATATACCATAAAATACACTGTATTATGTATATCACCACCGTCACCTATATAATGTACACTGAATACTGTATATCACCACCAACAGCACCTATGTACTATAATATACACTGTACACTGTGTAACACCACCTATATACCGTAATATATACTGTATAACACTACAATGTCACCTATATACTATACACTGTATACAGTATATCCCCACTAACGGCACCTATCTAATATATAAAGCGTATGTATGAATGTGTGTATGTGGCATAAGCCCCCCCACTCTACATAGCCACACCCTCTCCACAGGGGTGTCATAGCCCCACCCACTCTACATAGCCACGCCCCTTTATGGCTCCACCACTCTTATTTCCCCGGCCCTTCACAATGTATGTATGAGCACTAAAGAAATTTGCCCTGTTGCATCTACAAGTATAACATTGTGCGCACACACCCCATGTGACTCAGGGTCTGTGGGGTGGGGGGGTGCGGACATGGGGGCAGGCAGGGGTGAACCTAGCCTCTCTGCTGCTTGAGGAGAACTGCAAATCGGCTCCCCTCCCCCCCTGCTAGTAATTTTTTTTTTTAATCGGTATAAATAAATCTGGTTCATACCGGTTTATATTTATTCTGTAAAAATGAGCAAAATAGTGAAAATAGTGGCCATTATGATTTACAGAATAAGAAAAAAAGATGTCCACACGTATGTCAGCGCCATCACATGTACATACAAGAACCACACAGAAGAATCCAGAACAAGGATCATTAATAGCAATGGCGGCCTGGCACAAGCTACAGACACATAATGAGGACTGGCAGAGCGGTGCTCCTGTAGACAGACACATAATGATGGTGGCAGAGCGGTGGTCCTGTAGACAGACACATAATGATGGTGGCAGAGCGGTGCTCCTGTAGACAGACACATAATGATGGTGGCAGAGCGGTGCTCCTGTAGACAGACACATGATGATGGTGGCAGAGCGGTGCTCCTGTAGACAGACACATGATGATGGTGGCAGAGCGGTGGTCCTGTAGACAGACACATAATGATGGTGGCAGAGCGGTGCTCCTGTAGACAGACACATGATGATGGTGGCAGAGCGGTGGTCCTGTAGACAGACACATAATGATGGTGGCAGAGCGGTGGTCCTGTAGACAGACACATAATGATGGTGGCAGAGCGGTGGTCCTGTAGACAGACACATAATGATGGTGGCAGAGCGGTGCTCCTGTAGACAGACACATAATGATGGTGGCAGAGCGGTGCTCCTGTAGACAGACACATAATGATGGTGGCAGAGCGGTGCTCCTGTAGACAGACACATAATGATGGTGGCAGAGCGGTGCTCCTGTAGACAGACACAGTCCTGTATCCTTATAGCACAGGAGGCAGCACTGATTGCCATCCTCTGGCTCACACCTACAATACTCTGGACCGCTGCCTGGCACTGACTAGTCAGACATGTCACCATGCGGCACCGTCCACACACCACAGGTAACGACCTGCAGCCTGAGCATCAACAAGCCGCCACTGCACTAAGCTGGGAAAATGGCGCTTCTCCTCCAACAGACCACACCTCCTCACGAATTGCTTAGCCAATCACAAGCGCCGCACACTGGGCTGTCTGGAATTAATAACAGGGTGCTTACTATGGGGTTGAGTAAAGGATTTGGGAGCAGGAAGATGGAAGAGTCTGTATGTCTGTATGCACTGAGGGGCGGCATCAGACGTGGTGTGTAATTATGGCCAATCAATCCTGCAGCAGAGGGACATCCTGCATCATAGAAATCATGGAGCCCCAGAGCAGACGTTCTAATTGGGCACCCCCCAAAAAAACAATATTTGTCTGGGTCACATAGGTGCATCTCTCACAACATTTCAGCTGTTACAAAGTAATTTTCCTCCTACGGAAGCCCCATGATTCCCCTTTTATTGCCCCTATAAAGTGTGATGCCAACAAAAGAGCCCCCCAAACACTGTATGATCCCCCACAGTGCATTCCTCCACACGCACAGTATGATGACCCTACTGTACCTCCTTCAACTACCCCAGTACAGTATGATCCCCAATTATGATCCCCGCCCAGCCCTCCATGTAGTATAATAGACCTATGTACAGTAAAATGGCCCCCAACACAGCCCTCAAATAGCCCTTCATAAAGTATAAAGGCTCCCTTGTAGCCCTCCATATATTATAATGGCTTCCATGTAGTATAATTGGCTCCATATAATATAATGCACCCCCCATAGTATTGCACATAGTATAATGCACCCCCAAATTCCTCCATATATCATGCACCCCATAGCCCTCTATATAATATAATGCACCCACATAGTCCTCCATATAGAATAATGAACCCCCATAGTCCTCCATTTAGTATAATGCATCCCCTATAGCAGTCCTTATAGTATAATGCACCCCCATACTCCTCCATATAGTATAGTGGGCCCCCATTGTTCTCCTATATTATACTGCACATTACATAGTTTCCCATCACTGTACTCACTGATTAAAAAAATAAAGTAAACACTCCCCTCTCTCCTTGCTGCTCCGGTCTCCTCAGCATCTGCTCTGCACGTCTGAGCACAATGGTGCTCAGTGATGACATCATCGTGCCCTGCCGTGCTGAGCTGCAGATGGCAAACAAACGGTGGCCGGGACTTGGGAGAAGAATGCTGCCAGCAGTGGCAGCTGGGACTATAGGAGTGAGAGCAGCATCCGCGAGGGGCCACCACTGGTACACACACAGCTCCGCATGCTCCGTACACCTAGAACACACTCAGCTCTGCTCCATACACCTCACACACACAGGGCGCTGCTCCATACACCTAGTACACTCGGTCTGCTACATCCACACTGTGAATCCCAACCACACACATAATCTTCACCTCATCCAGGACTGAGGAGCTGATCATGTGACCTTGTGACTCTGCCCCTCCATGACATCATCACAGGTCCTGTCAGCACAGAGCAGTGTGCAGCTCTGTGGAGAAGAAAGCCAGCTCACACTGCAGGGAGAGCCCAGCGGTGCCCCCCTGCCTTCTGCGCTTCCCCCACGGATATGCCACTGACCTGGTCGCAGCAACAGCGGCCAGGACTATAGGAGTGGGAGCGGCAACTGCATGGGGCTGCGCTACCACCAGGTGTCCCTGTGGATGCCACCCCCTGTCTTCTAGCAGGGGTCGCCGCCTGAGACAGACACTTCATGTCGCCTCATGGATGTGCGGCCCTGGGGGAAGGTTTGGCCAGTGCGGGTGCAGCGGGGGTGTTTTTTGGGGAAGGAGGGTGGTGCGGGTTAAAAAGGGGTGAGTGCTGTTTGTTTGGGGGGGGTTGTTTTTGGGAGGGGGTGGGTTTGAGTTTGGCATTTTTTTTGGGCGGGGGTGCAGGTTTGTTTTTTTTGTGTGAGGCGAGTGTGGGTTTGTAGGGCAGGCTTTTTTGTGGGGCGGGTTTGGAGGGGTGCGGGTTGAGGAGGGCGGGTGGGCTGCATTTTTTGGGGGGTGCAGGTTTGAGGAGAGTGCGGGGGGCAGGTTTGGGGGTAGGGGTAGTTTTGGGGTGGGGGTGAGGGGTAGGTTTGGGTGGAGCGTGGGTGGATGGGGCGGGTTGGGGGGAGGTAGGTTTGATGCGTATAGTGGACATATACACACAGACAAACACTCAGCTTATAACTAAGAACACTTGTTACTATGGCCAGGAACCGCCAAGCTCTACAGCTAGTATAATATACTATACACTGTATACCATATATCACACAAACGATTCCGATATAATATAATATATGCCATATTATTGGCGGTAATATATGATATACAGTATATATTATATTACATAGGTGCCATTTGTGGTGATATATGGTATATAGTGTATATTATGGTATATAGATGATGTTGGTTGTGATATACAGTATACAATGTATACCTATATAATTATAGGTGTCCTTGGTGGTGATTTGTGGTATACAGTGTATAATATATAGCTGGTGTTTGTTTTGGTATACGGAATACAGAGTGAAGTATATTATATTAGTGCAGTTGGTGGTGATACATGGTATGCAGCATATATTATATAGGTGCTGTAGGTGGTGGTATATGGTGTATAGCATATATTATAGAGGTGTCTTTTGTTTTGGTATATGGTATATAGTGTATACCATATGATATAAGTGCCATTATTGGTGATATATGCTATTCAGCGTATACTATATAGGTGTCATTAATTGTGCATATTATATAGATGCTGTTGGTTGCATGGTATACAGCATATTTTATATTATATAGGTGCTGTGGTGATGATATACGGTATAAAGCCTATATTATATAGGTGTTGGTGATGGCGGTATACGATATACAGCCAGCGTATATTATATAGGTGTTGGTGATGGCGGTATACGATATACAGCGTATATTATATAGGTGTTGCAAGGGATTATATCTACGGTATACAGCGTATATTATATAGGTGCTGCTGGGGATGATATCTACGGTATACAGTGTACCGTATATTATATAGGTGTTACTGGTGATTATATGTACGGTATTTATATTATATAGGTATCGCTGGTTATGTTATACGGTATATAGTGCATATTATATAGGTGTCACTGGTGATGATATACGGTATATAGTGTATATTATATAGGTGTCACTGGTGATGATATACGGTATATAGTGTATATTATATAGGTGTCACTGGTGATGGTATACGGTATACAGTGTATATTATATAGGTGTCATTGGTGATGATATACGGTATATAGTGTATATTATATAGGTGTCACTGGTGATGATATACGGTATATAGTGTATATTATATAGGTGTCACTGGTAATGATATACGGTATATAGTGTATATTATATAGGTATCGCTGGTGATAATATACGGTATACAGTGTATATTATATAGGTGTCACTGGTGATGATATACGGTATACAGTGTATATTATATAGGTGTCACTGGTGATATACGGTATACAGTGTAAATTATATAGGTGTCGCTGGTGATATACGGTATACAGTGTATATTATATAGGTGTCGCTGGTGATATACGGTATACAGTGTATATTATATAGGTGTCGCTGGTGATGATATACGGTATACAGTGTATATTATATACAGTTAGGGCCAGAAATATTTGGACAGTGACACAAGTTTTGTTATTTTAGCTGTTTACAAAAACATGTTCAGAAATACAATTATATATATAATATGGGCTAAAAGTGCACACGCCCAGCTGCAATATGAGAGTTTCCACATCCAAATCGGAGAAAGGGTTTAGGAATCATAGCTCTGTAATGCATAGCCTCCTCTTTTTCAAGAGACCAAAAGTAATTGGACAATGGACTCTAAGGGCTGCAATTAACTCTGAAGGCGTCTCCCTCGTTAACCTGTAATCAATGAAGTAGTTAAAAGGTCAGGGGTGGATTCCAGGTGTGTGGTTTTGCATTTGGAAGCTGTTGCTGTGACCAGACAACATGCGGTCAAAGGAACTCTCAATTGAGGTGAAGCAGAACATCCTGAGGCTGAAAAAAAAAAGAAAAAATCCATCAGAGAGATAGCAGACATGCTTGGAGTAGCAAAATCAACAGTTGGGTACATTCTGAGAAAAAAGGAATTGACTGGTGAGCTTGGGAACTCTAAAAGGCCTGGGCGTCCACGGATGACAACAGTGGTGGATGATCGCCGCATACTTTATTTGGTGAAGAAGAACCCGTTCACAACATCAACTGAAGTCCAGAACACTCTCAGTGAAGTAGGTGTATCTGTCTCTAAGTCAACAGTAAAGAGAAGACTCCATGACCGTAAATACAAAGGGTTCACATCTAGATGCAAACCATTCATCAATTCCAAAAATAGACAGCCCAGAGTTAAATTTGCTGAAAAACACCTCAAGAAGCCAGCTCAGTTCTGGAAAAGTATTCTATGGACAGATGAGACAAAGATCAACCTGTACCAGAATGATGGGAAGAAAAAAGTTTGGAGAAGAAAGGGAACGGCACATGATCCAAGGCACACCCCATCCTCTGTAAAACATGGTGGAGGCAACGTGATGGCATGGGCATGCATGGCTTTCAATGGCACTGGGTCACTTGTGTTTATTGATGACATAACAGCAGACAAGAGTAGCCGGATGAATTCTGAAGTGTACCGGGATATACTTTCAGCCCAGATTCAGCCAAATGCTGCAAAGTTGATTGGACGGCGCTTCATAGTACAGATGGACAATGACCCCAAGCATACAGCCAAAGCTACCCAGGAGTTCATGAGTGCAAAAAAGTGGAACATTCTGCAATGGCCAAGTCAATCACCAGATCTTAACCCAATTGAGCATGCATTTCACTTGCTCAAATCCAGACTTAAGACGGAAAGACCCACAAACAAGCAAGACCTGAAGGCTGCGACTGTAAAGGCCTGGCAAAGCATTAAGAAGGAGGAAACCCAGCGTTTGGTGATGTCCATGGGTTCCAGACTTAAGGCAGTGATTGCCTCAAAGGATTCGCAACAAAATATTGAAAATAAAAATATTTTGTTTGGGTTATGTTTATTTGTCCAATTACTTTTGACCTCCTAAAATGTGGAGTGTTTGTAAAGAAATGTGTACAATTCCTACATTTTCTATCAGATATTTTTGTTCAACCCTTCAAATTAAACGTTACAATCTGCACTTGAATTCTGTTGTAGAGGTTTCATTTCAAATCCAATGTGGTGGCATGCAGAGCCCAACTCGCCAAAATTGTGTCACTGTCCAAATATTTCTGGCCCTAACTGTAGGTGTCGCTGGTGATGATATACGGTATATAGTGTATATTATATAGGTGTCACTGGTGATGATATACGGTATATAGTGTATATTATATAGGTGTCACTGGTGATGATATACGGTATATAGTGTATATTATATAGGTATCGCTGGTGATAATATACGGTATACAGTGTATATTATATAGGTGTCGCTGGTGATGATATACGGTATACAGTGTATTATATAGGTGTCACTGGTGATATACGGTATACAGTGTATATTATATAGGTGTCGCTGGTGATGATATACGGTATACAGTGTATATTATATAGGTGTCGCTGGTGATGATGTACGGTGTTCAGTGTATATTATATAGGTGTCGCTGGTGATGATATACGGCATAGTGTATATTATATAGGTGTCGCTGGTGATGATATACGGTATACAGTGTATATTATATAGGTGTCGCTGGTGATGATATACGGTATACAGTGTATATTATATAGGTGTCACTGTTGATGATATACGGTATATAGTGCATATTATATAGGTGTCACTGTTGATGATATACGGTATACAGTGTATATTATATAGGTGTAGCTGGTGATGATATACGGTATACAGTGTATATTATATAGGTGTCGCTGGTGATGATATACGGTATACAGTGTATATTATATAGGTGTCGCTGGTGATGATATACGGTATACAGTGTATATTATATATGGTGTCGCTGGTGATGATGTACGGTGTACAGTGTATATTATATAGGTGTCCCTGGTGATGATGTACGGTGTTCAGTGTATATTATATAGGTGTCCCTGGTGATGATATACAGTATAGTGTATATTATATAGGTGTCGCTGGTGATGATGTACGGTATTCGGCGTATATTTATTCTCATGAATCCCTCATTGTGCAGCTCCTGTTTTCCCGCTTATCTGATGATGCTGTGGACGGAGGTGACTCCCGCTGGAGAAGCAGCTGAACAGCAGACAGCACCGGCAGCTCTGGACAGTATGGGAGCATCGTCCCCTACATTCCCATAGTAACCAGGGCGGACAGTGACCACCGGCTTTATTTCATGCTACAAATTCAATAGAAAATAATAATTATAATCCAACAATTATCCTTCACAGCTGAATGTCAAAGTTCAGAAATTCACAGACACGGCAGGAGCTGAAATCCAAGTGCAGCCCCCAGTGTGGCCCCACCATGGGGGGATTCATGTAAGGCTTAGTGCACACGATGAGTATTCAGTGCAGACATTTTATGCAACAGATCTGCATCCTCAGGCATAAAACGCACCAACAATACAATGCCAGGTGTTTGTGGTGCAGATTTGTGCCAGGTGTTTTTGGTTGCAGATTTGTGCCAGGTGTTTTTGGTGCAGATTTGTGCCATGTGTTTGTGGTGCAGATTTGTGCCATGTGTTTTTGGTGCAGATTTGTGCCAGGTGTTTTTGGTTGCAGATTTGTGCCATGTGTTTTTGGTGCAGATTTGTGCCAGGTGTTTTTGGTGCAGATTTGTGCCAGGTGTTTTTGGTGCAGATTTGTGCCATGTGTTTTTGGTGCAGATTTGTGCCATGTGTTTGTGGTGCAGATTTGTGCCAGGTGTTTTTGGTTGCAGATTTGTGCCAGGTGTTTTTGGTTGCAGATTTGTGCCAGGTGTTTTTGGTTGCAGATTTGTGCCAGGTGTTTTTGGTTGCAGATTTGTGCCAGGTGTTTGTGGTGCAGATTTGTGCCATGTGTTTGTGGTGCAGATTTGTGCCAGGTGTTTGTGGTGCAGATTTGTGCCAGGTGTTTTTGGTTGCAGATTTGTGCCAGGTGTTTTTGGTGCAGATTTGTGCCAGGTGTTTTTGGTTGCAGATTTGTGCCAGGTGTTTTTGGTTGCAGATTTGTGCCAGGTGTTTTTGGTGCAGATTTGTGCCATGTGTTTTTGGTGCAGATTTGTGCCATGTGTTTTTCTTACTGAAGTCAATAGGTGGAAGAGCAAAAAAAAAAAAACGCATCTCATCTGCAGCAGGAGTGGAGACGCTGCTGAATGTTTTTGCAAGTAAATCTGCACCAAAAAAATAATCTGCGTGTGCACAAGACTTCAGGATTTTCATTGACTTTGCTTCAGGATTGCATGCAAATCTGCACCAAAAACGCATCAAATCTGCAGCGTGCGCACATAACCTGGTACTCAGCTTTGGCCATTATATGTTTGTGCTAATTGTGAGTCAGTGACCGGGGTGATATATGACGGCCGTTATGTGTCTCCCAGACTGTGCTCCATATCCCTATAAGATCCCCTCCACTCCGGGTCAGTGAGGATCCCCAGGTCTAGGCATGAGTTTATACTTGGACTTTAACACAGGGTGGGGTCTCAGTTGAAGCCAAGGAGCCAGAGCAGCGGGAGCTGTGAGACAGGGGCAGTGTGCAGGAAAACACAGCCCAACCGTGGGGTCGTGGCTTGTGGACTTATACAAGTGTGTACAGGACTGTACCGGCTGTGTCCTGGGACCCTGAGGTCTGTAATCACCTGGACTGGCAAAATCTATTGTGTGCTGTGTGAACAAGTGCCTGGGTCACTGCCTCCAAGGCCAATACCTCGTCAATGTTTATGTAATATCAGTTTCATGCACATTTGTTCTTGTGTTTTAGGTGCTGAAATATTTAGATTTTTCTTGTGCCAGTTACATTACATTGATACATATACATTGTGATATATGCACATATGTATGATGTAGCTGATAGAGTTCATTCTCTGAATTGACTGTGGGCTGTGTGGACGCTGAGTGCAGTTCTGCTGGAGCCTTCCTGCAGTTTAGTTTCCTGGAGATTGCCATCTTTGTGAGATTTTGGGTGGAGGTGAGGGGGTGCTAGCCTAGGGTGGATAAGAAGCAGGGCAATGGTGGTGGCCCAGACATCCTTACCTTCAGGGGTAACTCTGGGAATAGGGTAAGCTAGGACCCCCAGTCTAAGGGCCAGACTAGCTACCCGGATTACCTTTGTCCATCACTGCCATCCTGATGCTATATGTCTTCATCCATTATAACCACCCTGTCACACCCACACTGTGAATTCCTGCCCATAGCCGCCCTAGTTAAATGTTGCATTCATAGAAGTGCCATTTTCTGGTGTGTTGTACCCGACTCTTCCAGTTGCCCTGTGGTGGTGACAGATTGGGAATAAGGGGTTAATGCCAGCTGAATATTGCTAGCTGGCACTAAAATTAAGGTTCATAATGTCGGCCAATGTTAGACTGCGCCTTTATGAACTTTTAAGTAAAGATAGTAAATAATACACCACACCGTGAAAAATCATCAATTTGGAACAAGATCACAAACACATGCCTCATTCCCGATATTTTATTACTCCCACACAAACCCTGAATGATCATCTGCGACATGGAGCATTTGTGTTTGTGTTCTTTTCCCGAATAAATATGTTTTCATGGTGTGGCGTATTATTTACTATGTACTTAGAGGTTCATAATGGCCGGGTCTAACATTGGCCTGACATTATGAACCTTGGGCTTAATGTCAACTGGCATTAAATACACTGGCATTCACCCCTTATTATTCAGTCTGCCAACTCCTCAGGGAGCTTGAAGAGTCTAGTACAGTGCCAGAAAATGGCGCTTCTACGAATGTGCCATTTTTTGGGGTGGCTGGAATTTGCATTTAGAACACTTGGACCTCCCCACTCTGAGGATTCCAGCCCACAGCTGTCTAGTTTTACCTGCATGGAAACCAAAAATACGGCAAAGCCTCATGTAATGTTTTTTTTCCCATAAAATAATTTCAAGAAATAATAAAAAAAAAAAATCTATAAAAAATCCAAGAATGCGCACATAGGGTGATATCTTCTTTGAAGAAGGACAAAAGTTTATATAAAGAGGCTGCTCACCTGATACAGTTGTGATGACCCACAACTGGTAATGATCGCTCAGATATAAGTAGCTGCTGCAGGACCGTACTCTCCACAGATCCCTGTGGTATAATCAGCTCCCAGGACACAGTACCTCGAGGTCCGCGCTGCCACTTCAGAAAGGAACAAAAGAAGCCAGTACAAGGGAATGTCTGGATTAACGATTCTTCTTTATTATCCTACGCGTTTCAGAGTTATTTCCCAACTCCTTCATTCCCTGATGAAGGAGTTGGGAGATAACTCTGAAACGCGTAGGATAATAAAGAAGAATCGTTAATCCAGACATTCCCTTGTACTGGCTTCTTTTGTTCCTTTCTGAAGTGGCAGCGCGGACCTCGAGGTACTGTGTCCTGGGAGCTAAAAAAAAAAAATGGCTCCCCTGTATTTTTGATTAGCAGCCAGGTAAAACTAGGCAGGTGGGGATGGGTGGCAGCAGTAAAAAAAAAATGAACAAACTTTATTGTCCATTGCAATGAACAAACAGATAGAAATGGATAGGGAAGCAACAGACACCAGAGCTTGTCACACATGTAGGCGTGTGTTAGCGTATATATATATTTTATGGTACAAAAATGGCAGAAGATGCAATTTTTGTGGTTAGTTAAACAGACGGTGCAAACACAATGTGAACCTCGCTGTAGGTATAATATATATATATAGATATATATATACACACCTGTAGGCGGATTTATGTTCCAGGCAGCATCCGCCCCATAGCCTGGAACAGCTCATTTGCATAAAGTGATGATTTTACAACAAGGACATGAGGCAGACGGAGGATTGTTTCTGACCTGTATATCCACATTCATAGATCGGTGACGGATCCCTTTAAGGGTGTAAGATCTTTTCTCGCCCGTGATTTCAGGACATTCATCTTCTGTGGAATCTGTGGACATTTTTTCTTTTGACTGTTGGGTTTTTTCTTTCCCTCCTGTTCCTCGGCGGAGATGAGACGGGTATTTATGTTCTTCAAAGTAGATCTTATTTTTTACAGTTACTCAACTGCTCTTAAAAGTAAGATTAAGTGTGAAGATTAAGTATTTAATGGCGCTGCCAGGATGAGGGATGCACGCTGGCTTCCTCCATTTGATAAAAAGTAAAATACTTCAAATGCAGCTGGGAATGGAAAGAAAGCAGCAGAAAGTGCAAGAAAGGAAGGAGCCGCAGCTGGTGGTAAAATCTGCTGGAACTCCAGAGGCAAAACAGGGAACAAAGGATAAAGAAAGTCTGCGAGTGCACAGTGACTGTTCACACCAAGCTCCGGCATTCAGTGCACCTCGGCGTGGCCATCAGGTGACTGCACAGTGACTGTTCACACCAAGCTCCGGCGCTCAGTGCACCGCAGTGTAGCATCAGGTGACAGCACAGTGACTGTTCACACCAAGGTCCAGCGCTCAGTGCACTGTGGCACGGCACCAGGTGACTGCACAGTGACTGTTTATTCCACGCTCCAGGGCTCGGTGCACCACGGCATGGCCATCAGGTGACTACACAGTGACTGTTCACACCAAGCTCCGACGCTCGGTGCACAGCGGCACAACACCAGGTGACTGCACAGTGACTGTTCACACCAAGCTCCAGCGCTCAGTGCACAGCGGCACGGCATCAGGTGACTGTTCACACCAAGCCGCGGCGCTCGGTGCACCGCGGCACGGCATCAGGTGATCGCACAGTGACTGTTCACCCAAGCTCCAGCGCTCAGTGCACTGTGGCACAGCAACTGTTTATTCCACGCTCCAGGGCTCGGTGCACCACGGCGTGGCCATCAGGTGACTGCACAGTGACTGTTCACACCAAGCTCCGACGCTTGGTGCACTGCGGCGCGACACCAGGTGACTGCACAGTGACTGTTCACACCAAGCTCAGGCGCTCAGTGCACAGCGGCACGGCATCAAGTGACTATTCACACCAAGCTGCGGCGCTCGGTGCACCGCAGCACGGCATCAGGTGACTGCACAGTGACTGTTCACACCAAGCTCCGGCGCTCGGTGCACCACAGCGTGACCATCAGGTGACTGTAGATACTTGATTCCACCTAACTCGGCCACATCTTCCATGATTGACATGATTGACTTTCTTGATATTCAGGATTAAATAAAAGGGAGGAGATCGATGAAAAACAAAGAGTCGAGAAGGAGCACTAAACACCAGGGAACACTGATCACTTGGGCTTGGTTTGAACAGTCATCTGTGCAGGGAGACGCCTCTTAATGGATAAAAAAAAGGCACAATACAGGCTGAGATACAATTAAAGAAAGATGTAGAGGTACAGTACAAATGGAGGATGAGGTATCACATTGGTAGAGGCAGAGGCGCGGTATAGCCGGAGGCAGAGGCGCGGTATAGACGGAGGCAGAGGCCGCGGTATAGACGGAGGCAGAGGCGCGGTATAGACGGAGGCAGGGGCGCGGTATAGACGGAGGCAGGGGCACGGCGTAGACGGAGGCAGAGGCACGGCGTAGACGGAGGCAGAGGCACGGCGTAGACGGAGGCAGAGGCACGGCGTAGACGGAGGCAGAGGCACGGCGTAGACGGAGGCAGAGGCACAGCGTAGACGGAGGCAGAGGTGTTATTCTGGGAGAGCCGTATGGTTTGCGTTATTCCGTGCACTCTGTCAGGATTTTAAAGATGGCAACTGCCATCTATATCACTGTGCAGCCCATCCTAGATTTCAGAGGACATACAGTGGGACGGGCTGTGCACTGTGAACAGAGGCAGGCAGAGAGACAGAAGAGGCTGAGTCTGAGAGACAGAAGAGGGTGAGTCCGAGAGACAGAAGAGGGTGAGTCCGAGAGACAGAAGAGGGCGAGTCCGAGAGACAGAAGAGGGCGAGTCCGAGAGTCAGAAGAGGGTGAGTCCGAGAGACAGAAGAGGGCGAGTCCGAGAGACAGAAGAGAGGGAGGGAGAGAGACAGAAGAGAGGGAGGGAGAGAGACAGAGAGAGAGGGAGGGAGAGAGACAGAAGAGAGGGAGGGAGAGAGACAGAAGAGGGCGAGTCCGAGAGACAGAAGAGGGCGAGTCCGAGAGACAGAAGAGGATGAGTCCGAGAGACAGAAGAGGGCGAGTCCGAGAGACAGAAGAGGATGAGTCCGAGAGACAGAAGAGGGTGAGTCCGAGAGACAAAAGAGAGGGAGTCCGAGAGACAAAAGAGAGGGAGTCCGAGAGACAGAAGAGAGGGAGTCCGAGAGACAGAAGAGGGTGAGTCCGAGAGACAGAAGAGGGTGAGTCCGAGAGACAGAAGAGGGTGAGTCTGAGAGACAGAAGAGGGTGAGTCTGAGAGACAGAAGAGAAGGGAGTCGAGAGACAGAAGAGAGGGAGGCAGAGAGACAGAAAGAGGAGATGGAAGAGAGGAGGAGGAGAAGGAGGATGATTCTGCAGGATTTCCTGCCCTGTTACTGACACGTCACATGATATAAGTTAATGGTACAAGATATTCTAGAAGAAACTGGGACAAATATCATAGAATCCTGGAGGTCATTAAAAATGTACATAAAGTACAATCATTGACATACACTAAATTAAAAAAATTCTGGGAACTGTAGTTCTCCAGGAGCTGCAGCCTTCTGCACCGTATACATTATATATACACACATGTTCTTGAATACCTTCGTGTCCATTACGATAAGTAAATCCATCTACGTAATGGAGACGCGCATCAGGGACAGAAAACAACCAATTATGTGACATAAAGCGGCCGAATAATAAGATCCAGTCACTATTTCTGCTCCGATAAATAAAGCTCCAGATCCTCCAGGTCTGAACACAAAGTAATTGAATTTTTTTTGTTGTAACATGAAACAAGTTATCAGTAAAATATAGTGAACCCTGTCAGTCTGACAACTTAATTACCTTCATCTATCTGCTGCTTCTCATTCTGAATTGGAAGAAATATTAAGTCTGACAGTAAAAAGTAATCTGGACTCAAACACCGAACACGTGAACACGCCAAGACCACGGCTGCCAACGACCAGGCCAGCAAGACGGGATCACACAGGAATAATCCTGCCCTTATATACAGGTATATACTTACTATAATACTGCCCCTATATACAAGAATATAACTACTATAATACTGCCCCTATATACAAGAATATAACTACTATAATACTGCTCCTATATACAAGAATATAACTACTATAATACTGCCTCTATATACAAGAATATAAATACTATAATACTGCTCCTATATACAGGAATATAACTACTATAATACTGCTCCTATGTACAAGAATATAACTACCGTACTATAATACTGCCCCTATATACAAGAATATAACTACTATAATACTGCCCCTATATACAAGAATATAACTACTATAATACTGCTCCTGTATACAAGAATATAACTACTATAATACTGCTCCTATATACAAGAATATAACTACTATAATACTGCCCCTATATACAAGAATATAACTACTATAATACTGCCCCTATATACAAGAATATAACTACTATAATACTGCTCCTATATACAAGAATATAACTACTATAATACTGCTCCTATATACAAGAATATAACTACTATAATACTGCCCCTATATAAAGGAATATAACTACTATAATACTGCTCCTATATACAAGAATATAACTACTATAATACTGCCCCTATGTACAAGAATATAACTACTATAATACTGCCCCTATGTACAAGAATATAACTACTATAATACTGCCCCTATATACAAGAATATAACTACTATAATACTGCTCCTATATACAAGAATATAACTACTATAATACTGCCCCTATATACAAGAATATAACTACTATAATACTGTTCCTATATACAAGAATATAACTACTATAATACTGCTCCTATATAAAGGAATATAACTACTATAATACTGCCCCTATATACAAGAATATAACTACTATAATACTGCTCCTATATACAAGAATATAACTACTATAATACTGCCCCTATGTACAAGAATATAACTACTATAATACTGCCCCTATATACAAGAATATAACTACTATAATACTGCCCCTATATACAAGAATATAACTACTATAATACTGCCCCTATATACAAGAATATAACTACTATAATACTGCTCCTATATACAAGAATATAACTACTATAATACTGCCCCTATGTACAAGATATAACTACTATATATACTGCCCTATGTACAAGAATATAACTACTATAATACTGCCCCTATGTACAAGAATATAACTACTATAATACTGCCCCTATGTACAAGAATATAACTACTATAATACTGCTCCTATATACAAGAATATAACTACTATAATACTGCCCTATATACAAGAATATAACTACTATAATACTGCCCCTATATACAAGAATATAACTACTATAATACTGCCCCTATATACAAGAATATAACTACTATAATACTGCCCTCTATATACAAGAATATAACTACTATAATACTGCCCCTATGTACAAGAATATAACTACTATAATACTGCCCCTATATACAAGAATATAACTACTATAATACTGCTCCTATATACAAGAATATAACTACTATAATACTGCCCCTATATACAAGAATATAACTACTATAATACTGCTCCTATGTACAAGAATATAACTACTATAATACTGCCCCTATGTACAAGAATATAACTACTATAATACTACCCCTATATACAAGAATATAACTACTATAATACTGCCCCTATGTACAAGAATATAACTACTATAATACTGCCTCTATGTACATGAATATAACTACTATAATACTGCTCCTATATACAAGAATATAACTACTATAATACTGCTCCTATATACAAGAATATAACTACTATAATACTGCTCCCTATATACAAGAATATAACTACTATAATACTGCTCCTATATACAAGAATATAACTACTATAATACTGCTCCTATATACAAGAATATAACTACTATAAATACTGACTCTAATACAAGAATATAACTACTATATTACTGCCCCTATATACAAGAATATAACGACTATAATACTGCTCCTATATACAAGAATATAACTACTATAATACTGCCTCCTATATACAAGAATATAACTACTATAATACTGCTCCTATATACAAGAATATAACTACTATAATACTGCCCCTATATACAAGAATATAGCTACTATAATACTGCCCCTATATACAAGAATATAACTACTATAATACTGCTCCTATATACAAGAATATAACTACTATAATACTGCTCCCTATATACAAGAATATAACTACTATAATACTGCTCCTACATACAAGAATATAACTACTATATTACTGCCCCTATATACAAGAATATAACGACTATAATACTGCTCCTATATACAAGAATATAACTACTATAATACTGCTCCTATATACAAGAATATAACTACTATAATACTGCCCCTATATACAAGAATATAGCTACTATAATACTGCCCTATATACAAGAATATAACTACTATAATACTGCTCCTATATGCAAGAATATAACTACTATAATACTGCCCCTATATACAAGAATATAACTACTATAATACTGCTCCTATATACAAGAATATAACTACTATAATACTGCTCCTATATACAAGAATATAACTACTATAATACTGCCCCTATATACAAGAATATAACTACTATAATACTGCTCCTATATACAAGAATATAACTACTATAATACTGCTCCTATATACAAGAATATAACTACTATAATACTGCTCCTATATACAAGAATATAACTACTATAATACTGCTCCTATATACAAGAATATAACTACTATAATACTGCCCTATATACAAGAATATAACTACTATAATACTGCTCCTATATACAAGAATATAACTACTATAATACTGCTCCTATATACAAGAATATAACTACTATAATACTGCTCCTATATACAAGAATATAACTACTATAATACTGCTCCTATATACAAGAATATAACTACTATAATACTGCCCTATATACAAGAATATAACTACTATAATACTGCTCCTATATACAAGAATATAACTACTATAATACTGCTCCTATATACAAGAATATAACTACTATAATACTGCTCCTATATACAAGAATATAACTACTATAATACTGCTCCTATATACAAGAATATAACTACTATAATACTGCCCCTATATACAAGAATATAACTACTATAATACTGCCCCTATATACAAGAATATAACTACTATAATACTGAACCAAAAAACAGATAGATGACAGCTCACCCAAAAGAGGAACTGAGCTCAGAAGCTGGAGACAACAATCCATTGATCCAGCGTGTAATCCTCTAAAAAAAACCTTTATTCTTATATCCAACAGCAACTATATAAAAGAAGTCGCAGCTTCACATCAAAAAAATATTTTTTTAGATTAAAATCAAAATAGAATGAAAAGCCTCTGTTTTGATTTAAATCTAAAAAAAAATATTTTTTTGATGTGAAGCTGCGACTTCTTTTATATAGTTGCTGTTGGAATATAAGAATAAAGGTTTTTTTAGAGGATTACATCTGGATCAATGGATTGTTGTCTTCCTACTACAATAATGCTGTACAAGAAAATACAAATCTACACCGTCACACATGGTGGAGGCAGCATCCTGCTGTGGGGAGGCTTTTCTTCAGCAGGGGCAGGGAAGCTGGTCAGAGATGATGGAAGATGGACGGAGCTAAATACAGGACAATCCTGGAGGAAAACCTGTTAGAGGCTGCAGAAGACTGAGACTGGGGCGTAGGTTCACCTTACAGCAGGACAACAACCCTCAACATCCTGCAGATCTGAAATTGAGGTTTTAGATCAGAGCAGATTCCTGTGTGTGAACAGTCACCATTCAGACCCAAATACACCCCGAATCTGTGACTGGAGAGGAGTGCTGAGGTTGCTATACAGAAGCAGAGAGATGAGGAGTGGAAAGGCCGGCGAGGAGTGGTGAGGTCATGAATGGAGGGGCTGGTAAGGAGTGGTGAGATGAGGAGCAGAGGCCCAGAGAGGAGAGCGGTGAGGAGCAGAAAGGCTGAGGTAGCGGGTAGTGGTGAGATGAGAAGCGGAGGTCCAGAGAGGAGAGCAGTGAGGTGGGGAGCAGAAAGGCCGGAGAGGAGTGGTGAGGTTATGAGTGGAGGGGAAGGATAGGTGAGTGGTGAGGTGAGCAGCAGAGGGGCCAGAGAGGAGCAGTGAGGAGCCCTTAGGGCCGGAGAGTAGTGGCGGGATGAGGAGCGGAGGCGAGAGCAGCGTGAGGGAGGCATCAGCAGTGAGGAGCCCTTAGGGCCGGAGCAGAAGCAGTGAGGAGCCTTAAGGCTGGATAGCAGCGGTGAGGTGGGGAACGGAGGGGACAGAGATAGTGGTGAGGTGAGCAGCGAGGGGACGGAGAGGAGCAGTGAGGAGCCCTTAGGGCTGGAGCGGAGCGGTGAGGACTGGAGGGGCCGAGTAGAGCTGTGAGGTGAGGAGCAGAGAGGCTGGAGAGGGAGTGGTGAGGTTAGGAGTGATGAGGTGAGGAGCGAGGGGCTGAGAGGATGGTGAGAGTGAGGAGCTGGAGGGACGTGAGGAGAGGAGTCGGAGGGCTGGAGAGGAGCGGAGGGGCTGGAGAGGAGCGGAGGGTCGGGGAGTGATCGGTGAGGATATGGATTTTCAATATTTTTTGAATCTTATGTTACTTTTGCTCTGGGATCAGAGAGTGATAAGGCACAGGTTATCTGCGGAGAAATACGTCTCCGAAAATTTAATTTTTTGGTAAAATTTGTGTAAACAAGTGAATTAAGAGTTTGTCTGATCCACTCACCTCTGGGTAGGAAGGTAAGTTTCACCCCAGAATGCTTTTGCTTTTTGTTTGGATGTTTAGCGGGGTGGACAGACCCATCAGAGTGTAAAGGCCGGGTCACACATAAGATGTGCCAGCAACCCGACTAACAATCAGGATCGCTGGCACATCGCTGTGTGATCACTGGTGAGCTGTCAGACAGGCAGATCTCACCAGTGACCTCAACATCATGGAAAAGAACATAAACTATACAACGCAGCCAGTATGGCCATCAGGAGGACAAGTGAATGGAGGAGACCTCCGGACTATTGGAACCAAAGCAAGAAAGATTTGTGTTAAGCCCCTGGCATTGTAGTAGCTGAGACTGCGAGTCTCTATAAAGATGGTGGCATCTCCTTTCTCTGTATATGAGAACACATGACTATGTCATCTCCACTCAGTGTGTGACGCATAAGACCTCGTATGTGCTCCTGATTACATTCATAGAGATCTCGTACGTACGCATAGGAGCAGCCACCCTGAGACAATAATGTATCAGAAGCAGCTCTCTCTGTCTCAATGTCCAGTGTTCATTACATCATCAACACAAACTTATCTACCCATTTCTTGGACATACTGTATAATTGTTACATTGTCATTGGCTAAGCTTATCTCTTGGCATTAACATATATATACTGTATATATACAGTATACATATGTATCCTACTGGTTAAATGTTAGTATCTTAAAAACCCAGGTGGATGTGTCCTACAATTCCTAAGTTTCACATTCCTAAATTCCTTACTTTCGCTCATAAACAACGACTCTATCATCCTTATTTTAGTGCTGATCGAGTAGTTTGGTATTTAGGTTGGGATAAGTTTAACCGAATATGTTTTATTATTTGTATACTCATCCCGAATACTGAACATAATGCAAATCAATGGGAAACTCAGATATTATTCTTGGGAATCTTATAAACAAAAAGTATTTATGTAAAAATTCCCCAGACAAATATCCAAGTTCCCCGTTCATTTGCATTATGTTCAGTATTCGGGATGAGTAAAGAAATAACAAAAAGTATCCAGTTAGACATATCCCAATCTGATACCAAACTCCTCAAAATAAACACTGTTCCTCCAGGTCATAGAGGACAGACACCGAGACAGAAATACAGACATTCACACGCTTCAATGTCGTTAAGATATCACCAACGATCTCACGGGAGCGCGGTCGTTAGGACATCTTTATGACATCGTTGGGGAGATGTCACACGTCTAGATATCGTGGACGAAGCACCAATGATGTAGTGGCAGCTATCATTCGCACAACCCAGCGATCGATACTTGCTCACTGATGTGAATGGGCAAAGTCGTTAACGTTATCGTTATCGCGGTGTCACACACAACGATGCAGCAGGTCTGGCTGATCGAGGATTGTCTGATTAGAGAACGTTCTCAAATTGCGATCAACGATCCAACGATTTATTGTAGTCGTATCTCGGTGTCACACGCAACGACGTCCTAACTATGACGTTTGAACCACTCCAAACCCGTGACGTTTGAGCGATAACATTCATGATCTCGTACCGTGTAACGGGCCTTTAGTGATATGTAAGAGGTGAAGATTCTGGAAAACCTTGATGACCCAGAACTAATTGCAGCAGAAATCCTTCATCTGAACTGTCACATACCTGAATTAGAGATTCGGACAGTTTCTCTTCATCCACTTCTAGGACAATGTTCTTAATTTCTTCATAAGACATCCGATAAGATCCCAAGAAGATGGCTGTGGGGTAAGCGAGGAGAGCAGGGATCAATGTGGCAGCAGTGGTCATCGTACACTGGGCCAGACAGTATGGAAACATATAGAGGCTTACAGTAGACACAATGTTCCCGTGATTAGTGATGGGTCGAACCCGGACTGTAGAGTTCAGGGTCCGTACCGAACATCTAGTGTTCATGCACAGATCCCAGGCACGGGTTTCCTTGGGAAATCCGTGTTACAGTTCCGGTCTGGGGTCTGTAAAGCACAGCACATGATTATTAAACATCATCATTATACTTACTGGGTCTGGTGTACTGCCTCCCACTGCTGTGCCGCTTCTACTTCCAGGGCCGCTCATTATCTTCCGGGTTATTCACTTCACTGGCTTCAGCTGCCAATCACAGATGCTGTCACACAGAAATGGTGTCTGTGATTGGCTTTTTGAGTAATCTGCAATCAGCCCATACATTCTAGTATGGTGGAATGTATGGCCTGGTTTCAGCTTACTTCATACACAGCATTGTCATTCTGTGCCTGCTCATCTCTGCTAGCAGACGTGATTGCTGCTGGCAAACATGTGGCAGAGCTGACGAAGATAAGAAGACCTGGATTAAAGTCAGAGGGAGGTTTTTTTTTTCCTAATAAAGATGGAGTCCCTAAATGTGCTTGTGTTTTATTTGTAATAAGAAATATTCTCTGTGTTGTGTTTTTTGTTTCAATGTTTACTAGAAATTCATGGTGGCCAGTTCTAATTTGGCCCGACAGCATAAAATTCGGGCTTAGTACCAGCTGACAATACAAAGCTTGTATTAACCCCATTATTACCCAGCATGCCACCCCTCACCAGGGCCAATGGAAGAGCAAGGTATAGCACCTGGAGATGGTGCTATAATGAATCCACCATTTTCAGGGGCAGCTATGGTTTTCAGTGTGGGGGGGCCCAGAACGTTTGGGCCTTACAACGCTGAGAATCCCAGCCCCCAGCTGCCTGGTTTTACCTTGGCTGGCGATCAAAACACGATGGGAGCCCACATATTTTTTTTAATTATTTAAATAATTGAAAAAAAAAATGGGCTTCCCTGTATTTTGCTTGTCAGCCAAGGTAAAAGCAGGTAACTGGGGTGGCTGCTTGCAGCTGTTTTCTTTATCTGTGCTGAAAACAAAAATACCATGGAGTGCTACATCATTTTTTTTTTAATTGTTTATTTTTACACTACTTTATGTGTGACGTACCCAACAGCTAATTACAGACGCTGTCACACAGAATGGGTGTCTGTGATTGGTTGATGGAGTAATCTGCATCTAGTATGGTAGAATGTATGGGCTAGTTTCAGCTTACTCCAGCAGCCAATCACAGATGCCCATTCTCTGTGACGCTTGTGATTGGCTGTTGGGTCCATCACACATATATAGTTTAAAAATAAATAATTTAAAAAAATGCTCGAGCTCCCGCCATATTTTAATCGCTAACCAAGATAAAACCAGGCAGCTGGGGGGTTTTATTCTCAGCGTGGTAAGGCCCAAGCATTCTGGGCCCCACATGCTGAAAACCACAGCCGCCCGTGGAAGTGGCACATTCATCATAGCGCCATTTCCAGGCGCTTTACCCAGCGGTCCTGGGGTTGTGCATGCTGGGAAATAATGGGGTTAATACCAGTTTTTATTGTCAGCTGGTACTAAGCCTGAAATTTATGGTGTCATGCCAAATTAGACCCAGCTACCTCATTCCCATTCAGCCAGCCCCCACTCCCCTGGTCTCCTCCCGCCCCCTTCTCCCTACCTGGAGCACTATGGAACACTGCTCTGTCTGCAACAAACTGTCGTTCATCCATGAACTGATAAACTCTCCTTCCTCAGCATCACTGAACCCTGGATCACCCCGTCTGGCACAGCCTCTCCTGCTGCACTTTCTGATGGCGGATTCAATCTCTCTCACATCCCTCACCCAAACAACAAGCGTGGCTTGCTCCTGTCTGATAACTGCTCCTTTACCTCAATTCCACTACCTCCCTCCACTATCTTTCCTCATTTGAGGGAATTCTGTCCGTATCTACTCCCCCTCCAACCTCCAGCTGGCTGTCATCTACCACCCCCCACCCCCAGGAGCTACCCATCTCCACCTTTCTCGACCACTTCACCACCTGGCTACTTCTTTTCTTTCTGCTAACATTCCCACTATCATCATGGGTGACATCAACATCCCCATTGACAGTTCCACCTCGGCTGCCTCCAAACTTTTATCCCTGACTGCCTCCTTTGGCCTCAATGGTCCTCCGCAGCTACTCATAAATATGGCCACACTGGACCTTATCTTCACCTACCTCTATTCGCTTACTAATCTCTAAACTAACTCACCTCTTCCCTGTCTGACTACAACTTGCTGACTTTCTCTTCCTGCTCCTCTCCTTGTGCGCAACCCACACTCTGCTCAATCATCCTCACAGAAATCTCACACACCTTAATTTACACTCATTCTCTGAGTCCCTTCTCCCTCTTACAGACATGGCTTCCTCACATGACACAGATGCTGCTGCCAATTTATATAACAGCAGCGTCAATTGGCCGCCAGTTGACACACAGCAAAACTCCTACAATCAAAAGGCAACCCTGACAGACGAGCCTGACCAAAGAACTGAGACGAGTCCTCCAGGATAGCTGAGCGGAGGTGGAAGAGATCCTGTTCTGCCAAGCTCTTTGTCGCATTCAAGCAGTCCCTCACCAACTTTAAATCCACGCTTACTCCCACAAATCAAACTTCTCATCCCATCACATATCATCCCTGTCTCACAACCCTAAACAGCTTTCAACACTTTCAATTCTTTCCTCTGTCCCCAGCACCTCCTTCCTCTCCTCTCATCTCTGCTGAACACTTGCCTCTTTCTTTAAATGCAGAATATTGATACCATCAGAGAAAGCTTTGGCCCGCAGCTCCCTTTGCCACTCATTCCCTGTTCTTCCAAAACCAGCTTCTCCACCATGACAGAAGATCAGCTCTCCTCCCTTCTGTTAAGATCATATCTCACCACTTGCACGCTCGATCCGCTCCCATCCCACCTCATCTCCAACCTCACCACAGTTTTCATCCCAGCTCTAACACATCTCTTTAACCTTTCACTTACAAATGGTGTCTTCCCCTCATCCTTCAAACATGCCTCAATCACACCCATCCTCAAAAAGCCCTCCCTCGACCCATCCTCTGTATAACTATCACCCCCGATATCACTTATCCCTTATGCCTCAAAACTGCTGGAACAGCATGTCCATGTTGAACTGTCCTCCCACCTCTCCTCCCTCTGTGACCGGTTACAATCTGGCTTCCAACTGCATCAGTCTACTGAAACTGCTCTAACTAAAGTCACCAATGACCTACTAACCACCAAGAGAAAGCGACACTTCTCTGTCCTCCTTCTCCTCGACCTGTCCTCCACCTTTGACACTGTAGACCATTCCTCTTGTTACAGATTCTCTCATCTTTTGGAACCACAGGCTTGGCCCTGTCCTGGATCTCGTCATATCTAACGCATCGAACTTTCAGCATCTCCCTCTGCACACCCACCTCCTCACCTCGTCCCCTGTCTGTCGGTGTTCCCCAAGGCTCACTTCTAGGCCCCCTGCTCTTCTCTATCTACACCTTCGGCCTGGGTCAGCTCATAGAATCCCACGGTCTTCAGTATCATCTCTACGCTGATGACACGCAGATCTACGTCTCTGGACCTGACATCACCTCTTACTGACCACAATCCCACAATGTCTGTCGCTATTTCATCTTTCTTTTCTGCTCGCTTTCTAAAACTGAACATGGACAAAACAGAATTCATCATCTTTCCCCCATCTCACTCTCCCCCCTACCTGACCTAAACCATCAAAGTCAGTGGCTGCGCACTTTCCCCAGTCCCCAATGCTCGGTACCTCAGGGTGATCCTCGACTCTGCCCTCTCCTTCAAGCTCTTTTCACCTCCTGCTGACTCCAATTCAAAAATATTTCCCGCATCCGTACATTTTTTGACCTAGAAACTGCAAAAACACTCATACATGCCTAATCATCTCCCGCCTTGACTATTGCAACCTCCTACTCTCTGAAAAACTTACCATCAATGCCAAAATCAAAAACCAACACTGCACTTGCCTACTCTCAGGCCTCCGCTCTTGAACTCTTGCACCACTCCAATCTATCCTAAACACTGCTGCCCAACTAACCCACCTGTCTCCCCGTTATTCCCCAGCCTCTCCTCTCTGCCTAAGCCCTTCATTGGCTTGCTATTATCCATAGGCTCCAGTTCGGGTCCTCTCTCCTTCTGTACCTGTCTGTGCCTTGTATTGCTCATGTCGAACACTGCCGAGAACTGCTCAGTTTACGTCAGTGTCCGCGGTGACGTCAGAGTCGAGGGTCAACGAGCTCACTATTTAGCGGTAAACTCGATTGACCTTTCTCTTGGCACCCAGCTTGGTCTGAGCTTCCTTGGTCTAATGTCATATATTGTTACAGCTTTGCCATAATCTTTTTCCATATCTTATAAACACAGAATAACTTGTAGAAATCACATAAGAAATTACGTACATAGATTCTGCGCTGTCTTACTGTCCAGGACCCTCAGCTCCTTCACTTTCTTCTTGGCCATCACTGGTTTTCTTTCCTCCTCTTCCTCCATGGTTTTCTTAACTGTAAGACAAGAAAAAATTCCTTGGGAAAAGGGCTCAACTTCACCCAAAACACATCTCTCTACAGACGAAATCTCCTCATGACCTGAACACCAAAGAGCAAGAAATATGGGCAAAACCGAAGCAAAGATCACAGACGAGATCTGCACATGGAGCATTTATCTGCTCTGTCATCAGTAATATGAAGAAAAATGGCAAAAATTAGATAAAAACCTCAATAGAAAAGACAACAAAGGGGAGAAAGAATAAGAAAACCCAAAAAGAGCATAAAACTGCAGAGATAAATAAAGAACCAAAAATGGAGATAAAAATTAATGACAAAGGAGGAGGAGGAAAGAGGAAAAATAAAAACAAAGAAAAAGGAAGAATATAGAGGATTGATACAAATAAGGTGGAAAAGAGGAGTGAAGGTGTGAAGACAGAATCAAGGATGAAAAAGACAAATACAGAGAAGAAGTGAAGGCAAAAAATGAGAAGAGGAAGAGAAGCGTGGAGTATGAGAAGTGGCGAAGCGCCAAGTGTACCCGGCGGCTGATGCCACATGACAGATTTCACTTATTTTTAGACATTTCATCTAATTGGACTTCACCTTGGTGCTGATTTTACCCTTAGACCAACTTTTGAAGCCAAAATGTTGAGGAACTTTAACACATTTTAAGCCACATCCATTACAGTGAAGTTTAATGCAGAACACAAATGTTTAACCCAATGTTACAATGTATCGGAGTCCTCAAAAGGAAACGTGCAGTAATCAGACATCACTTGTCCGGAGCACCCGCCACTGCAGATACTCTCTTCCATGTTTGCAGCTCTTTTATTGCACATTACAGTATATTGGAAGCTCATGATCAGGTGTATGGGTGGCGGTGTAACTCCCTGCCCAGACTATACCCCAAAGTATAATCTGGTCCAGGCCACTTTATTCCTGGGTATAGTCTGGGCAGGGGGTTAATCTGGACTGTTACAGTGGTAGTAAATCACAGTGACAATATTCAAAGAATTATAGAAAGAAAAAGCAAAAGGGAGAAGGAAAAAGAAGAGTAATTCCTATTTCTCCAACAAAGAGCATTTCTAGAGAGTGGCAGTAGCTGGAATATTGTTCTCGGTAAATGCAATGACTAAGAATATTAATAGAAAGGTTTTGAGAATGTGAGAGAAAGTCATTTAATGGTTATTATCAGACAGTGGAAATGGGGAATGTACACATTAAAGCCATCGGGAAGCCCTATAAAGGGTTATTGTGCCAAGAATGGGTTATATGGGGCAGGAGACCACCACTGATCGCCTCCCATATCTTTGCAGCGGAGGATAGGTATCTGTACTTTAGGGCAACCATAGAGTGCAACACTGAGCGATGTTCACCACCTCCATAGGGAATATCTGAAGTTGTTTAATGGTCGCCCCATACATTTGGTGAGACCACCCATCTATAAACCCTGTTTGATATCATTCATGACTGAGGTTGGAGCACATTTCTGCCCTTCAGACATTGCTCTCCTTGCAGAAGCCTTGTCCCTATCCTGTTACTATCCCTGCAGCTCCTGTGAGGAGCTAGTGGAGCTTCCCCGCATGGATGACTAGTTACATCAATTTTATTGGACACAAGTTGAAGGGGGAAGGGGATGTACCGGAATGTCTCTTTCCAGCCTGTGTTCATAGACCATAACTCTATCAGGCCTACATTTACATTCAGTGTCCTGCATCTGGAGGGGGAATCTGCACCTTTCTTTCTCTCAGCAGGGGACCTCTGGACCTCTACAAACTGGCCAGAGAGTTCACTGCTTTTGAATTTAATGCACCTAACCTTAAGCGGGATGGGTGTGTTTTGTCTTTATGAGGGGGCTGGAAGAAGAATAGAGACTTGCTTGGTCAGTTGGTGCTGGGAAATGGAAGTGGGAGGATCTGTGCTGAGGTTGGGTTTTGAGCTTATTAATGGACTATAGATTTGGGAGTTGTGATTTGGAAGCCATAAGATCAGAACTAAGGCCGATCTTGAAACCTATGGATGGACTATAGAACTCAGAGCTTAATTCACGTGCATCGGTCATGAGAACGATCTGCTGGATTTTATTAATTATCCTATGGACTATTTTGCTGGCTGGTTTTAATCTTGTGGATGGAGCATTGCATTGTGGTCATCTACCTGGAATTGCTGAAATACCCTGTACAAATAAAACTTGTTACATCGTTAACCTGCCAATAATTGTTACAACCCACAATTCCAGATCCTCACACTCCTCGCCACCTCCGATGTCTCCACTCCAGAACCTTCTACTGGTAAAGATGCCGGGTTAAGCCTGCAATCTGCAGCTCTACGAAGAGTCCATCACCAGCACAGACCGCACCTTACTGAGCACAACACTCAGTTCAGGCCTTTAGGAAGTTAACAGTAAGATTGAGTTTCGAGTGATCAGTGTGTGATGTTTATGGCGCGGAGAGTCGCTCGCTCGCTAGGACTTGGCGCACTTTATCATTCTCTGGCTTATGACTAAGTGCGACACCGGAGCTGCCGCAGACATATAAAGAAGAATGACTCCGCTCTTCAATTCCCTCCTGTGATCTCTGCAAGTAAAGAAAACAAGAAAACACAAGAGCTTCGCCTAGCTCCGCCACCACTGAACCACGCTTAACTCTTCCACCGCCGAGCCGCGCTTAACTCTTCCACCGCTGAGCCGTCTTAACTCTTCCACCGCCGAGCCGCGCTTAACTCTTCCACCGCCGAGCCGTCTTAACTCTTCCACCGCCGAACCACGCTTAACACTTCCACCGCCGAACCACGCTTAACACTTCCACCGCCGAAGCACGCCTAACTCTTCCACCGCCGAGCCGTGCTTAACACTTCCACCGCCGAACCACGCCTAACTCTTCCACCGCCGAGTCTCGCCTAAGCCTTCCACCGCTGAGACGCGCTTAAGCCTTCCACCGCCGAGCCGCCCTTAACTCTGCCACCGCCGAGCCGCGCTTAACTCTGCACCACCGAGCCACGCTTAACTCTGCACCCGCCGAGCCGCGCTTAACTCTGCCACCGCCGAGCCGCGCTTAACTCTGCCACCGCCGAGCCGCGCTTAACTCTGCCACCGCCGAGCCGCGCTTAACTCTGCCACCGCCGAGCCGCGCTTAACTCTGCCACCGCCAAGCCGCGCTTAACTCTTCCACCACCTAGTCACGCTTAACTCTCCTACCGCCGAGCCGCTTGTCCTATAAGAGGAAAGACTAGAAAACTTATTTCTGGGAGCAATAACCAACAATGTGCACATGGGTCAAACCTAACATGAAGGATCTCCGACCCTGACATCATGTCCCACTTCACATCACATGACCAACTGTTGGCAAGACACGTGACGACATAATCACAACACAGCACCCAACATTAATCATTTCTTCTACATTAACTTTGCAAAACAGGGTAGAGCCGAGCACTGACCTGTCGCAATTTTTTTGTACTTGTTCACAAGGGTGGCGTTGTTATCCGGTGGTGCTCTGCTGGAAATTGACAATCCATACGAAAGAAATGAGTAGGCAGGAGGCGGCACTCACTCGGACATCTTTGCAGTTCAAGTTCTTTATTGTAATTCCATGGGGTTACAGTGCAGGAAGGGGGTGATTGGTCAAAGGTCACCGTTTTGCGCTTAGTAGCGCTTCCCCGGGTCCTGATTCCCATACACAGAGGTGGGCATGATACAGAGGTGCTCCCTATACACAGTGCTGAACCCCATACACAGAGGTGGGCCCTATACACAGAGGTGGTCCCTATACACAGTGCTGAACCCCATACACAGAGGTGAGCCCTATACACAGAGGTGAGCCCTATACACAGAGATGATCCCCATAGACAGAGCAGGGCCCTATAAGCAGAGGTGATCCCCTTAAATACAGGTGGACCCCATACACAGAGGTGATCCCCATACACACAGATGGGCCCTATACAAAGAGGCAAGCCCCATAGACAAAGGTGGGCTTTATACACAGAACTGGGCTCCATACACAGAGGTGTAATATGAGGAATATGGATGTGGTTAATAACTATTCCCTACAATAAAAAGATACTCCGCTCCCTGTGAGGACGATCTGCAGACTGAAAAGGAGAATCCCATGAGAAATAAGGAGGCCGAAAACGGAAGAAAGATCTAAGAAAATGACAAATACAGAACTTGATGTAGAGACAACAGAAGTGTCACAATGTAACTGTATAATACCTTATAATAAAGTATTATATTAGATACTAGCTATAGTACCCGGCTACGCCCGGGTTAATAAATAACTGCTGTTAGCTATAACAAAATAGAATTAGAATATGTCATATTAATGACCTGTAAGAAAATAGAAGCTGAGCTGTGATTGGTTGCTATAGGCAGCCTAATAAATCTCCAGCCAACAGTAAACCCTCCCCCTGGCCGGGCAGTATATGTTACCTCACACATACACATAATAGACGGCTCATGTGACTGACATCTGCCTTAATTCCCTATATGACACATGTGTTGCACATTGGCTGTTTTTACTCAGATGTTTATGTTTGGAAATTAAAGATAGCACACGTATGAGGCGAGTTGTGTGAGGTGATTTGTGCACATCTGTGTCTGTCTGTGTGGTGTGTGTGTCCCTGTGGGGTAAGTGCATGTGTCCCTATAGGGTGTGTATGTCCTGTGGGGGGGGGGGGTCTGTGTGGTGTGTGTTTCTGTTGTGTGTGTCTCTTTGTGGTGTGTGTGTCCCTGTGGGGTGAGTGCATGTGTCCCTATAGGGTGGCTATGTGTGTGTGTCCCTGTGGGGGGGGTCTGTGTGGTGTGTGTGTCTTTGGTGTGTGTGTTTGTGTGTCCCTGTGGGGTGAGTGCATGTGTCCTATAGGGTGGCTATGTGTGTGTCCCCCTGTGGGGGGGGGTCTGTGTTGTGTGTGTCTCTTTGTGGTGTGTGTGTGTGTCCTGTGGGTGAGTGCATGTGTCGCTATAGGGTGTGTGTGTGTCTCTGTGTTGTGTGTGTGTTTGTTCGGGTGCGTGGTGAGTATCCGATATTGGGGCTGCACCTTAGCGACTATACACTTGCTGTTACTCTTTGTGTGCGTGTGGTGTGTATACATGTCCCCGTGCGTGGTGAATATCTCATGTTGGGGCCCCACCTTAGTGACTATATGCTGGTATGTGCTGTTAGTTTTTGGCGCTATCATTAAGCTCCTCTCATTCACAACTATCAACTGGTAACTGTCACTTTTTCCCCATTATGTAGATAGGGGCAAAATTGTTTGGTGAATTGGAATGCGCGGGCTTAAAATTTCGCCTCACAACATAGCCTATGACGCTCCCGGGGTCCAGACGTGTGACTGTGCAAAATTTTGTGGCTATAGCTGACAGCTGTCGATTTTCCTCCAACACTTTTCCATTCACTTTTTCCCCATTATGTAGATAGGGGAAAAATTGTTTGGTGAACTGGAACGCGCAGGGTTAAAATTTCGCCTCACAACATAGTCTATGACGCTCCCGGGGTCCAGACATGTGACTGTGCAAAAGTTTGTGGCTGTAGTTGCGACGGTGTAGATGCCAATCCCGCATATACTTACACACATACATACACACACACATTCAGCTTTATATATTAGATATTCTTATATGTAGGAACAGTATTATAGTAGCTATATTCTTGTATATAGGGGAAGTATTATAGTAGTTATATTCTTGTATATAGGAGCAGTATTATAGTAGTTATATTCTTGTATATAGGAGCAGTATTATAGTAGTTATATTCTTGTATATAGGAGCAGTATTATAGTAGTTATATTCTTGTATATTGGAGGCAGTATTATAGTAGTTGTATTCTTGTATATAGGGGCAGTATTATAGTAGTTATATTCTTGTATATAGGAGCAGTATTATAGTAGTTATATTCTTGTATATAGGGGCAGTATTATAGTAGTTATATTCTTGTATATAGGAGCAGTATTATAGTAGTTATAGTCTTGTACATGGGAGCAGTATTATAGTAGTTATATTCTTGTATATAGGAGCAGTATTATAGTAGTTATATTCTTGTATATAGGGAGCAGTATTATAGTAGTTATATTCTTGTATATAGGAGCAGTATTATAGTAGTTATATTCTTGTATATAGGGGCAGTATTATAGTAGTTATATTCTTGTATATAGGGGCAGTATTCTAGTAGTTATATTCTTGTATATAGAGCAGTATTATAGTAGTTATATTCTTGTACATAGGAGCAGTATTATAGTAGTTATATTCTTGTATATAGGAGCAGTATTATAGTAGTTATATTCTTGTACATAGGAGCAGTATTATAGTAGTTATATTCTTGTATATAGGAGCAGTATTATAGTAGTTATATTCTTGTATATAGGGGGCAGTATTATAGTAGCTATATACTTGTATATAGAGCAGTATTATAGTAGTTATATTCTTGTACATAGGAGCAGTATTATAGTAGTTATATTCTTGTATATAGGAGCAGTATTATAGTAGTTATATTCTTGTACATAGGGGCAGTATTATAGTAGTTATATTCTTGTATATAGGGGCAGTATTATAGTAGTTATATTCTTGTATATAGGAGCAGTATTATAGTAGTTATATTCTTGTATATTGGAGGCAGTATTATAGTAGTTGTATTCTTGTATATAGAGGCAGTATTATAGTAGTTGTATTCTTGTATATAGGGGCAGTATTATAGTAGTTATAGTCTTGTATATAGGGGCAGTATTATAGTAGTTATATTCTTGTATATAGGAGCAGTATTATAGTAGTTATATTCTTGTATATAGGAGCAGTATTATAGTAGTTATATTCTTGTATATAGGGGCAGTATTATAGTAGTTATAGTCTTGTATATAGGGGCAGTATTATAGTAGTTATATTCTTGTATATAGGGGCAGTATTATAGTAGTTATAGTCTTGTATATAGGAGCAGTATTATAGTAGTTATATTCTTGTATATAGGGGCAGTATTATTGTAGATATATTCTTGTATATAGGAGCAGTATTATAGCAGTTATATTCTTGTATATAGTGGCAGTATTATAGTAGTTATATTCTTGTATATGGAGCAGCATTATAGTAGTTATATTCTTGTATATAGGAGCAGTATTATAGTAGTTATATTCTTGTATATAGAGGCAGTATTATAGTAGTTATATTCTTGTACATAGGAGCAGTATTATAGTAGTTATATTCTTGTACATAGGAGCAGTATTATAGTTGTTATATTCTTCTATATAGGGGCAGTATTATAGTAGTTATATTCTTGTATATAGGAGCAGTATTATAGTAGTTGTATTCTTGTATATTGGAGGCAGTATTATAGTAGTTGTATTCTTGTATATAGGAGCAGTATTATAGTAGTTATATTCTTGTATATAGGGGCAGTATTATAGTAGTTATATTCTTGTATATAGGGGCAGTATTATAGTAGTTATATTCTTGTATATAAGAGCAGTATTATAGTAGTTATATTCTTGTATATAGGGGCAGTATTATAGTAGTTATTATTCTTGTATATAGGGGCAGTATTATAGTAGGTATATTCTTGTATATAGGGGCAGTATTATAGTAGATATATTCTTGTATATAGGAGCAGTATTATATTATAGTAGTTATATTCTTGTATATAGAGGCAGTATTATAGTAGTTATATTCTTGTATATAGGGACAGTATTATAGTAGTTATATTGTATATAGGGGGCAGTATTATAGTAGTTATATTCTTGTATATAGGAGCAGTATTATAGTAGTTATGTTCTTGTATATAGGAGCAGTATTATAGTAGTTATATTCTTGTATATAGGAGCAGTATTATAGTAGTTATATTCTTGTATATAGGAGCAGTATTATAGTAGTTATATTCTTGTATATAGGAGCAGTATTATAGTAGTTATATTCTTGTATATAGGAGCAGTATTATAGTAGTTATATTCTTGTATATAGGGGCAGTATTATAGTAGTTATATTCCTGTATATAGGGGCAGTATTATAGTAGTTATATTCTTGTATATAGGGGCAGTATTATAGTAGTTATATTCTTGTATATAGGGACAGTATTATAGTAGTTATATTCTTGTATATAGGAGCAGTATTATAGTAGATATATTCTTGTATATAGGAGCAGTATTATAGTAGTTATATTCTTGTATATAGGGACAGTATTATAGTAGTTGTATTCTTGTATATAGGGGCAGTATTATTATCTAATATATAATTATCTTAAGGCACTTCCATCATATTCGGCGCTGTTTCCGTCGTCGTGTCTGTGGCTGCCTCACTCGCAATGCCTTTGCGAGTCCTTGCAGAGTCTCTCTCTCTATCCTCCCCCCCCACGGCTTGCAGGATCTGAGATGACGTCACTGGTATGGGCGGGGCTATATCACATGACTGTGACATCATCACAGGCACTTTAATTGCTGCAGTGTCAGCACAGGAGACATCATGCCACTGTCTCACATCAGACGTGTCCTCATCAGTGATTCTCTGCCTCTGACATCCTGCGATCACAAGGGAACATAGAGGTGACAGAGGACCCCGGACTGGGCCCCCAAGAGCTGATCTCCAGGATACAGGTGAGAGGAGGCTGCACACGAGCAATGCTCTGCAGACAGGAGGGGGCTGCACAGGAGCAATGCTCTGCAGACAGGAGGAGGCTGCACAGGAGCAATGCTCTGCAGAGAAGAGGCTGCACAGGAGCATTGCTCTGCAGAGAAAAGGCTGCACAGGAGCAATGCTCTGCACAGAGGAGGCTGCACAGGAGCAATGCTCTGCAGAAAGGAGGAGGCTGCACAGGAGCAATGCTCTGCAGAGAGGAGGAGGCTGCACAGGAGCAATGCTCTGCAGAGAGGAGGCTGCACAGGAGCAATGCTCTGCGGAGAGGAGGCTGCACAGGAGCAATGCTCTGCAGAGAGGAGGCTGCACAGGAGCAATGCTCTACAGTAAGGAGGCTGCACAGGAGCAATGCTCTGCAGTAAGGAGGCTGCACAGGAGCAATGCTCTGCAGAGAGGAGGCTGCACAGGAGCAATGCTCTACAGTAAGGAGGCTGCACAGGAGCAATGCTCTGCAGAGAGGAGGCTGCACAGGAGCAATGCTCTGCACAGAGGTGGCTGCACAGGAGCAATGCTCTGCAGAGAGGAGGCTGCACAGGAGCAATGCTCTACAGTAATGAGGCTGCACAGGAGCAATGCTCTGCAGAGAGGAGGAGGCTGCACAGGAGCAATGCTCTGCAGAGAAGAGGAGGCTGCACAGGAGCAATGCTCTGCAGAGAAGAGGAGGCTGCACAGGAGCAATGCTCTGCAGAAAGAAGGAGGCTGCACAGGAACAATGCTCTGCAGAGAGGAGGAGGCTGCACAGGAGCAATGCTCTGCAGAAAGGAGGAGCCTGCACAGGAGCAATGCTCTGCAGAGAGGAGGAGACTGCACAGGAGCAATGCTCTGCAGAGAGGAGGAGGCTGCACAGGAGCAATGCTCTGCAGAGAGGAGGAGGCTGCACAGGCGCAATGCTCTGCAGAGAGGAGGAGGCTGCACAGGAGCAATGCTCTACAGTAATGAGGCTGCACAGGAGCAATGCTCTGCAGAGAGGAGGCTGCACAGGAGCAATGCTCTGCAGAGAGGAGGCTGCACAGGAGCAATGCTCCACAGTAATGAGGCTGCACAGGGGCAATGCTCTGCAGAGAGGAGGAGGCTGCACAGGAGCAATGCTCTGCAGAGAAGAGGAGGCTTCACAGGAGCAATGCTCTGCAGAGAAGAGGAGGCTGCACAGAAGCAATGCTCAGCAGAAAGAAGGAGGCTGCATAGGAGCAATGCTCTGCATGAGTGGAGCCAAGATGCTGGGGACGGCGGAGTGAAAATGCCGTGGCGGGGAAGACGATGACCCGTTGGTAAGTATAACAGGCAGAGTGCCTCTGTCCTCTGCTGACCACTCTGCCCACCGCACTGCGCTAACCACTCTGCCCGCTGCACTGCGCTGACCACTCTGCCCGCTGCACTGCGCTGACCACTCGGCCCACCGCACTCACTGCTAACCACTGAGCCACCATACACTGCTAAACACTCACCAACCACGCAGTGCTAACCACTGAGCCACTGCGCAGTGCTAACCAGTGAGCCACCGCGCACTGCTAACCACTCACCAACCGCGCAGTGCTAACCACTGAGCCACCGCGCAGTGCTAACCACTGAGCCACCGCGCAGTGCTAACCACTGAGCCACCGCGCAGTGCTAACCACTGAGCCACCGCGCACTGCTAACCACTCACCAACCACGCAGTGCTAACCACTGAGCCACCGCGCAGTGCTAACCACTGAGCCACCACGCAGTGCTAACCACTACGCCACCACGCAGTCCTAACCACTGAGCCACCGCGCAGTCCTAACCACTGAGCCACCGCGCAGTGCTAACCACTAAGCCACTGCGCAGTGCTAACCACTAAGCCACCGCGCAGTGCTAAGCACTCACCAACCGCGCAGTGCTAACCACTCACCAACCACGCAGTGCTAACCACTGAGCCACCGCGCAGTGCTAACCACTGACCCACCGCGCAGTGCTAACCACTACGCCACCGCGCAGTCCTAACCACTGAGCCACCGCGCAGTGCTAACCACTGAGCCACCGCGCAGTGCTAACCACTCACCAACCGCGCAGTGCTAACCACTGAGCCACGGCGCAGTGCTAACCACTGAGCCACGGCGCAGTGCTAACCACTACGCCACCGCGCAGTCCTAACCACTGAGCCACCGCGCAGTGCTAACCACTGAGCCACCGTATACTGTGCTACCCACTGAGCCACCTGTATACACACAATTAATTTCACCGCACTCCCCTAAATATTAGTAAATAAACTGTATATGGATTCTAGACTACCCGATTCTTTAGAATCGGGCTCACAGCTAGTAGTAGTTATATTCTTGTATATAGGGGCAGTATTATAGTAGTTATATTCTTGTATATAGGGGCAGTATTATAGTAGTTATATTCTTGTATATAGGAGCAGTATTATAGTGGTTATATTCTTGTATATAGGGGCAGTATTATAGTAGTTATATTCCTGTATATATGAGCAGTATTATAGTAGTTATATTCTTGTATATAGGAGCAGTATTATAGTAGTTATATTCTTGTATATAGGGGCAGTATTATAGTAGTTATATTCTTGTATATAGGAGCAGTATTATAGTAGTTATATTCTTGTATATAGGGGCAGTATTATAGTAGTTATATTCTTGTTTATAGGAGCAGTATTATAGTAGTTATATTCTTGTATATAGGGCAGTATTATAGTAGTTATATTCTTGTATATAGGGTCAGTATTATAGTAGTTATATTCTTGTATATAGGAGCAGTATTATAGTAGTTATATTCTTGTATATAGGGGCAGTATTATAGTAGTTATATTCTTGTATATAGGGGCAGTATTATAGTAGTTATATTCTTGTTATATAGGGCAGTATTATAGTATTATATTCTTGTATATAGGAGCAGTATTATAGTAGTTATATTCTTGTATATAGGAGCAGTATTATAGTAGTTATATTCTTGTATATAGAGCAGTATTATAGTAGTTATATTCTTGTATATAGGGGCAGTATTATAGTAGTTATATTCTTGTATATAGGGCAGTATTATAGTAGTTATATTCTTGTATATAGGGCAGTATTATAGTAGTTATATCTTGTATATAGGGGCAGTATTATAGTAGTTATATCTTGTATATAGGAGCAGTATTATAGTAGTTATATTCTTGTATATAGGGCAGTATATATAGTAGTTATATTCTTGTATATAGGGCAGTATTATAGTAGTTATATTCTTTATATAGGGCAGTATTATAGTAGTTATATTCTTGTATATAGGGCAGTATTATAGTAGTTATATTCTTGTATATAGGAGCAGTATTATAGTAGTTATATTCTTGTATATAGGGGCAGTATTATAGTAGTTATATTCTTGTATATAGGGGCAGTATTATAGTAGTTATATTCTTGTATATAGGAGCAGTATTATAGTAGTTATATTCTTGTATATGAGCAGTATTATAGTAGTTAATTCTTGTATATAGGAGCAGTATTATAGTAGTTATATTCTTGTATATAGGAGCAGTATTATAGTAGTTATATTCTTGTATATAGGGGCAGTATTATAGTAGTTATATTCTTGTATATAGGGCAGTATTATAGTAGTTATATTCTTGTATATAGGAGCAGTATTATAGTAGTTATATTCTTGTATATAGGAGCAGTATTATAGTAGTTATATTCTTGTATATAGGGCAGTATTATAGTAGTTATATTCTTGTATATAGGAGCAGTATTATAGTAGTTATATTCTTGTATATAGGAGCAGTATTATAGTAGTTATATTCTTGTATATAGGGGCAGTATTATAGTAGTTATATTCTTGTATATAGGAGCAGTATTATAGTAGTTATATTCTTGTATATAGAGCAGTATTATAGTAGTTATATTCTTGTATATAGGGCAGTATTATAGTAGTTATATTCTTGTATATAGGGCAGTATTATAGTAGTTATATTCTTGTATATAGGAGCAGTATTATAGTAGTTATATTCTTGTAATAGGAGCAGTATTATAGTAGTTATATTCTTGTATATTAGGGCAGTATTATAGTATTATATTCTTGTATATAGGAGCAGTATTATAGTAGTTATATCTTGTATATAGGGCAGTATTATAGTAGTTATATTCTTGTATATAGGAGCAGTATTATAGTAGTTATATTCTTGTATATAGGGCAGTATTATAGTAGTTATATTCTTGTATATAGGAGCAGTATTATAGTAGTTATATTCTTGTATATAGGAGCAGTATTATAGTAGTTATATTCTTGTATATAGGAGCAGTATTATAGTATTATATTCTAGTATTTAGTAGTTATATTCTTGTATATAGGAGCAGTATTATAGTAGTTATATTCTTGTATATAGGGGCAGTATTATAGTAGTTATATTCTTGTATATAGGGCAGTATTATAGTAGTTATATTCTTGTATATAGGGGCAGTATTATAGTAGTTATATTCTTGTATATAGGGGCAGTATTATAGTAGTTATATTCTTGTATATAGGGGCAGTATTATAGTAGTTATATTCTTGTATATAGGGGCAGTATTATAGTAGTTATATTCTTGTATATAGGGGCAGTATTATAGTAGTTATATTCTTGTATATAGGAGCAATGTATGTATCAGTATATATATTTATTCTTGTATATAGGAGCAGTATTATAGTAGTTATATTCTTGTATATAGGAGCAGTATTATAGTAGTTATATTCTTGTATATAGGAGCAGTATTATAGTAGTTATATTCTTGTATATAGGGGCAGTATTATAGTAGTTATATTCTTGTATATAGGGCAGTATTATAGTAGTTATATTCTTGTATATAGGAGCAGTATTATAGTAGTTATATTCTTGTATATAGGAGCAGTATTATAGTAGTTATATTCTTGTATATAGGAGCAGTATTATAGTAGTTATATTCTTGTATATAGGAGCAGTATTATAGTAGTTATATTCTTGTATATAGGGGCAGTATTATAGTAGTTATATTCTTGTATATAGGGCAGTATTATAGTAGTTATATTCTTGTATATAGGAGCAGTATTATAGTAGTTATATTCTTGTATATAGGGCAGTATTATAGTAGTTATATTCTTGTATATAGGGGCAGTATTATAGTAGTTTATATTCTTGTATATATGAGCAGTATTATAGTAGTTATATTCTTGTATATAGGGCAGTATTATAGTAGTTATATTCTTGTATATAGGAGCAGTATTATAGTAGTTATATTCTTGTATATAGGCAGTATTATAGTAGTTATATTCTTGTATATAGGAGCAGTATTATAGTAGTTATATTCTTGTATATAGGGGCAGTATTATAGTAGTTATATTCTTGTATATAGGAGCAGTATTATAGTAGTTATATTCTTGTATATAGAGGCAGTATTATAGTAGTTATATTCTTGTATATAGGAGCAGTATTATAGTAGTTATATTCTTGTATATAGGGCAGTATTATAGTAGTTATATTCTTGTATATAGGAGCAGTATTATAGTAGTTATATTCTTGTATATAGGAGCAGTATTATAGTAGTTATATTCTTGTATATAGGAGCAGTATTATAGTAGTTATATTCTTGTATATAGGGCAGTATTATAGTAGTTATATTCTTGTATATAGGGGCAGTATTATAGTAGTTATATTCTTGTATATAGGAGCAGTATTATAGTAGTTATATTCTTGTATATAGGGCAGTATTATAGTAGTTATATTCTTGTATATAGGGGCAGTATTATAGTAGTTATATTCTTGTATATAGGAGCAGTATTATAGTAGTTATATTCTTGTATATAGGGCAGTATTATAGTAGTTATATTCTTGTATATAGGAGCAGTATTATAGTAGTTATATTCTTGTATATGTAGCAGTATTATAGTAGTTATATTCTTGTATATAGGAGCAGTATTATAGTAGTTATATTCTTGTATATAGGAGCAGTATTATAGTAGTTATATTCTTGTATATAGGGCAGTATTATAGTAGTTATATTCTTGTATATAGGGCAGTATTATAGTAGTTATATTCTTGTATATAGGAGCAGTATTATAGTAGTTACATTCTTGTATATAGGAGCAGTATTATAGTAGTTATATTCTTGTATATAGGGGCAGTATTATAGTAGTTATATTCTTGTACATAGGAGCAGTATTATAGTAGTTATATTCTTGTCATAGGGGAAGTATTATAGTAGTTATATTCTTGTATATAGGAGCAGTATTATAGTAGTTATATTCTTGTATATAGGAGCAGTATTATAGTAGTTATATTCTTGTATATAGGGCAGTATTATAGTAGTTATATTCTTGTATATAGGGAGCAGTATTATAGTAGTTTATATTCTTGTATATAGGAGCAGTATTATAGTAGTTATATTCTTGTATATAGGAGCAGTATATATAGTAGTTATATTCTTGTATATAGGAGCAGTATTATAGTAGTTATATTCTTGTATATAGGGGCAGTATTATAGTAGTTATATTCTTGTACATAGGAGCAGTATTTCCTCTTTCTATTTGTGTACACAGGGCGTATCAGTGTTATTTTCTTGTACCGCCTGTGTATCTGGATGGCACTTAGTGCTGATTATCTTGTATTACAGGACGGATTGATGACATTGAGCTTTTAAGGTAAATGACTGAACAGTCCTGGAATGTGACACCTGATGTAACTGCACTAATTGCTCTCTATTTAGATCTGTATTTAGTTTGGAGCATTGGATCTCAGGTCTTTCTTGTTATTTTATGTTTTCTTTCTTATTTTTGTACCTTTTTCGGGGCAGTTTTAGTTTATTTTTTATGATTTACTGTTGCATAAATGATTCTCTAGTATTGAGGAATGTTGGGATTATAGTCAGTGTATGGCGGTTTGTACATTTTGAGGTCAATAGTGGGATGTGAATCACAATGACTTGTATCCATTATGTTCTTTATCACAGCCTGATCAGGAATCAGGTGCTGCTATCAACTGGGGAAGGTAATGTAGTGATACAATGTATCCTTACATGATAGTAAGATGTCACACTGCCCTCTATGGACCAGGCATCGAAAGCACAGGGGCTCAATGATTAGCACTGTATATGGTGGCTCAGTGGTTAGCACTGTATATAGTGGCTCAGTGGTGAGTGGTGTGGTGAAGGGAGCAGTTAGCGGTCGGAGTGGTGGAGGGGGCAGTTAGCGGTCGGTGTGGTGGAGGGGGCGGTTGGTGTGGTGGAGGGGGCAGTTGGTGTGGTGGAGGGGGCGGTTGGTGTGGTGGAGGGGGCGGTTGGAGTGGTGAGGGGGCAGTTAGCGGTTGGAGTGGTGGAGGGGGCGGTTAGCGGTTGGAGTGGTGGAGGGGGCAGTTAGCGGTCGGTGTGGTGGAGGGGGCAGTTAGCGGTCGGTGTGATGGAGGGGGCGGTTGGTGTGGTGGAGGGGGCGGTTGGAGTGGTGGAGGGGGCGGTTGGAGTGGTGGAGGGGGCAGTTAGCGGTTGGAGTGGTGGAGGGGGCGCGTTAAGCGGTTGGAGTGGTGGAGGGGGCAGTTAGCGGTCGGTGTGGTGGAGGGGGCAGTTAGCGGTCGGTGTGGTGGAGGGGGCAGTTAGCGGTCGGTGTGGTGGAGGGGGCAGTTAGCGGTCGGGTGTGGTGGAGGGGGCAGTTGGTGTGGTGGAGGGGGTAATTGGTGTGGTGGAGGGGCAGTTGGAGTGGTGAAGGGGGCAGTTGGAGTGGTGGGGGGGGCAGTTAGTGGTTGGAGTGGTGGAGGGGGCAGTTAGCGGTTGGAGTGGTGGAGGGGGCAGTTAGCGGTTGGAGTGGTGGAGGGGGCAGTTAGCAGTTGGAGTGGTGGACGGTGCAGTTAGCGGTTGGAGTGGTGGAGGGGGCAGTTAGCGGTTGGTGTGGTGGAGGGGCAGTTAGCGGTCGGTGTGGTGGAGGGGGCAGTTAGCGGTTGGAGTGGTGGAGGCGGCAGTTAGCGGTCGGTGTGGTGGAGGGAGCAGTTAGCGGTCAGTGTGGTGGAGGGGGCAGATAGCGGTCGGTGTGGTGGAGGGGGCAGTTAGCGGTCGGTGTGGTGGAGGGGGCAGTTAGCGGTCGGTGTGGTGGAGGGGGCAGATAGCGGTCGGTGTGGTGGAGGGGGCAGTTAGCGGTTGGAGTGGTGGAGGCGGCAGTTAGCGGTCGGTGTGGTGGAGGGGGCAGTTAGCGGTCAGTGTGGTGGAGGGGGCAGATAGCGGTCGGTGTGGTGGAGGGGGCAGTTAGCGGTCGGTGTGGTGGAGGGGGCAGTTAGCGGTCAGTGTGGTGGAGGGGGCAGATAGCGGTCGGTGTGGTGGAGGGGCAGTTAGCGGTGGGTGTGGTGGAGGGGGCAGTTAGCGGTTGGTGTGGAGGGGGCAGTTAGCGGTCGGTGTGGTGGAGGCGGCAGTTTAGCGATCGGTGTGGTGGAGGGGCAGCTTGCGGTCGGTGTGGTGGAGGGGGCAGTTAGCGGTCGGTGTGGTGGAGGGGCAGTTTGCGGTCGGTGGGTGGAGGGGGCAGTTAGCGGTCGGTGTGGTGAGGGGGCAGTAGAGAAAATGCTAAACACAAACGTCACAAGAGATAAAGTCTTTACAAGTTTAAATAGATTTAAACATTTATTAATTGGATTTGTTGATTGTTACATTGTTATATTTCGTCACTTTTCAGTTATTTTTACACATTTCCGCGTCGCCTCATTATTTTCTGATTTTTGCCTATTTTTGAGGATTCTTAATACCAAATGGAAAGTCGTCATCCAAGAAAAACAAACAAGTGTTTATGTGGAAAACCAGTGAGTGCGCGGTGCTGGAGTGATCTCAGGCGCTCGATGGCACACGATGTTTTCTTCCTGCTGTTTATTCTCGTTTGTTTACCCGGATCCGTCTTCAGGCTGATGTAACTCGCTGTAACGCTGTTATTGTGGTAGATGGAGCCTCGCCTGCACCTGTCCTCCGCTCCCAGGAACCGGAGGCGCTCAGTCACTCGTTAACCTCCGCCGCTGTCAGCAATGGCTGCTCCAATTATTAACCCTTCTCCTGCCAGACTCGTGCTGCTGTGAGGATGGGTTTGGCCGCTGACACCGGTGACCGTAGATCCGATATACACAGGACCATGTGCTAACACTAGGGACGAGCGAGGAGTGAAATATTCAGACTCGCTGGAATCGTAACGAGTAGCTTTAATACTCGGGTACTTGTTACTAGAAGCGAGTCCAATGTAAGTCAATGGGAAATGTGAGTACTACTCTGCTGGGACCTACACAGCGGTCGGGGGGCCCGAGGACAAGGCTGAAATGGAAACATGATTGTTTAATAGCCGCCGGCTGCTCGTGTTTAGTGATCGGCGGCCGCTTTACAGTGGTTAGCACTGTGTATGGTGACTCAGTGGTTAGCACTGTATATGGTGGCTCAGTGGTTAGCACTGTATATGGTGGCTCAGTGGTTAGCACTGTATATGGTGGCTCAGTGGTTAGCACTGTATATGGTGGCTCAGTGGTTAGCACTGTATATGGTGGCTCAGTGGTTAGCACTGTATATGGTGGCTCAGTGGTTAGCACTGTATATGGTGGCTCAGTGGTTAGCACTGTATGGTGGCTCAGTGGTTAGCACTGTATACGGTGGCTCAGTGGTTAGCACTGTATGGTGACTCAGTGGTTAGCACTGTATATGGTGGCTCAGTGGTTAGCACTGTATACGGTGGCTCAGTGGTTAGCACTGTATATGGTGGCTCAGTGGTTAGCACTGTATATGGTGGGTCAGTGGTTAGTACTGTATATGGTGGTTCAGTGGTTAGCACTGTATGGTGACTCAGTGGTTAGCACTGTATACGGTGGCTCAGTGGTTAGCACTGTATATGGCGGCTCAGTGGTTAGCACTGTATATGGTGGCTCAGTGGTTGCATTGTATACGGTGGCTCAGTGGTTAGCACTGTATATGGTGGCTCAGTGGTTAGCATTGTATAGTGGCTCAGTGGTTAGCACTGTACGGTGGCTCAGTGGTTAGCACTGTATATGGTGGTCAGTGTTTAGCACTGTATAGGTGGGCTCAGTGGTTAGCACTGTATATGGTGGCTCAATGGTTAGCACTGTATATGGTGGCTCAGAGGTTAGCACTGTATAGGTGGCTCAGTGGTTGGCACGTTATGGTGGCTCAGTGGTTAGCACTGTATATGGTGGCTCAGTGTTAGCACTGTAACGGTGGCTCAGTGTTAGCACTGTATAGGTGGCTCAGTGGTTAGCACTGTATATTACGGTGGCTCAGTGGTTAGCACTGTATGGTGGCTCAGTGGTTAGCACTGTATATGGTGGCTCAGTGGTTAGCACTGTAATGGTGGCTCATGGTTAGCACTGTATGGTGGCTCAGTGGTTAGCACTGTATATGGTGGCTCGTGGTTAGCACTGTAAGTGGCTCAGTGTTAGCACTGTATATGGTGGCTCAGTGGTTAGCACTGTATATGGTGGCTCAGTGGTTAGCACTGTATATGGTGGCTCAGTGGTTAGCCACTGTATATGGTGGCTCAGTGGTTAGATGTATATGGTGGCTCAGTGGTTAGCACTGTATATGGTGGAGGTTAGCACTGTATAGGTGGCTCAGTGGTTAGCACTGATAGGTGGCTCAGTGGTTAGCACTGTTACGGTGGCTCAGTGGTTAGCACGTATATGGTGGCTCAGTGTTAGCACGTAAGGTGGCTCAGTGGTTAGCACTGTAGGTGGCTCAGTGGTTACACTGTATATGGTGGCTCAGTGTTGCACTGTATAGTGGCTCAGTGTAGATGTATGGTGTATTTACACTGTATATGGTGGCTCAGTGGTTACATGTATATGGTGGCTCAGTGGTTAGCACTGTTAAGGTGGCTCAGTGGTTAGATGTATAGGTGGCTCAGTGGTTAGCACTGTATAGGTGGTCTTACACGTATATGGCTCATGGTTAGCACTGTAGGTGGCTCGGTCACTGTAGCTATGGTTAGCACTGTATATGGTGCTCAGTGGTAGCACTGTAATGTGCTCAGTGTTAGCACTGTATAGGTGCTCGTGGTTAGCACTGTATATGTGCTCAGTGGTTAGCCTGTATATGGTGGCTCAGTGGTTAGCACGTATGGTGGCTCATTTAGCACTGTAGGTGGCTCAGTGGTAGCACTGTATAGGTGGCTCAGTGGTTAGCACTGTATAGGTGCTCAGTGGTTAGCCTGTGGTGCTCAGTGGTTACACTTTATGGTGGCTCAGTGTTAGCACGATATGTAGTAGCACTGTAGGTGGCTCAGTGGTTAGCACTGTAATGGTGCTCAGTGGTTAGCACTGTATGGTGGCTCAGTGGTTAGCACTGTATAGGTGGCTCAGTGTTACACTGATATGGTGCTCAGTGTTAGCACTGTATATGGTGGCTCATGGTTAGCACTGTATAGTGCTCAGTGGTTAGCACTGTAATGTATGACTGTGGGCTCAGTGGTTAGCACTGTATAGGTGGCTCAGTGGTTAGCACTGTATATGGTGGCTCAGTGGTTAGCACTGTATATGGTGGCTCAGTGGTTAGCAGTATATGGTGGCTCAGTGGTTACACTGTACGGTGGCTCAGTGGTTAGCACTGTATATGGTGGCTCAGTGGTTAGCACTGTAAGGTGGCTCAGTGTTAGCACTGTATATGGTGGCTCATGTTGCACTGTAGTATGTATGGCTCATGGTTAGCACTGTATAGGTGGCTCAGTGGTTAGCACTGTATTGTGTCGTGTTAGCACGTATGTGCTCAGGGTTTGCACTGTATAGTGGCTCAGTGGTTAGCACTGTATATGGTGGCTCAGTGGTTAGCACTGTAGGGGCTCAGTGGTTAGCACTGTATAGGTGGCTCAGTGGTTAGCACTGTATATGGTGGCTCAGTGGTTAGCACTGTATGGTGGCTCAGTGGTTAGCACTGTATATGGTGGCTCAGTGGTTAGCACTGTAAGGTGCTCAGGTTAGCACTGTATATGGTGGCTCAGTGGTTAGCACTGTAAGGTGGCTCAGTGGTTAGCACTGTATGGTGGCTCAGGTTAGCACTGTATATGGTGGCTCAGTGGTTAGCACTGTAATGGTGGCTCATGGTTACACTGTATATGTGGCTCAGTGGTTAGCACTGTATACGTGGCTCAGGTCAGTATAGGCAGTGTGACTGTACGGTGGCTCAGTGTTAGCACTGTATAGGTGGTCAGTGGTAGCACTGTAATGGTCTCAGTGGTTAGCACTGTAGGTGGCTCAGTGTTAGCACTGTAATGGTGCTCAGTTTACACTGTATATGGTGCTCAGTGGTTAGCACTGTATATGGGTGCATGGTTACATGTATAGGTGGCTCAGGTACACTTAAGGTGGCTAGTGGTTAGCACGTATAGGTGGCTCAGTGTTACACGTGGGGCTAGTGGTTAACACTAGAATGGCTCAGTGGTTAGCCGTATATGGTGCCATAGCACTTATGGTGCTCAGTGTTAGCACTGTATATGGTGGCTCAGTGGTTAGCACTGTATATGGTGGCTCAGTGGTTAGCACTGTATATGGTGGCTCAGTGGTTAGCACTGTATATGGTGGCTCGTGTTAGCACTGTATGGTGGCTCAGTGGTTAGCACTGTATTATGGTTGTGGCTCAGTGGTTAGCACTGTATATGGGGCTCAGTGGTTTAGCACTGGTAATGTGGCTCAGTGGTTAGCACTGTATCGGTGGCTCAGTGGTTAGCACTGTATATGGTGCTCTGTTAGCACGTATAGGTGGCTCCATGGTTAGCACTGTAAGGTGGCTCAGTGGTTAGCACTGTATATGGTGGCTCAGTGGTTAGCACTGATATGCGGTGGCTCAGTGGTTAGCACATGTATAACTGGTGGCTCAGTGGTTAGCACTGTATATGGTGGCTCAGTGGTTAGCACGTATGTGGTCATGGTCTAGCACGTATGGTGGCTCAGTGTTAGCACTGTATATGGTGGCTCAGTGGTTAGCACTGTATACGGTGGCTCAGTGGTTAGCACTGTATATGGTGGCTCAGTGGTTAGCACTGTATAGTGGCTCAGTGGTTAGCACTGTATGGTGGCTCAGTGGTTAGCACTGTATATGGAGGCTCAGTGGTTAGCACTGTATATGGTGGCTCAGTGGTTAGCACTGTATGGTGGCTCAGTGGTTAGCACTGTATAGGTGGCTCAGTGGTTAGCACTGTATGGTGGCTCAGTGGTTAGCACTGTATACGGTGGCTCAGTGGTTAGCACTGTATTGGTGGCTCAGTGGTTAGCACTGTACGGTGGCTCAGTGGTTAGCACTGCAGCTTTGCAGCACTGGGGTCCTGGGTTTAAATCCCACAAAGGACAATATCTGCAAGGATATATCAGCTGGACCCCTCCACGCAGGGAATAGGGGGAGGCTTGACATGAAGATGGGAGGGAGGAGTGACCATGGGAGAAATTGAGGGGAAGTACAGAGGGGGAGGAAAGGTGCTATAAGGGGTAGTGGTTTGAGGGTATGGAGGAAATGGCTTAGGTTATAGGTGGGGACTTAGGAGGGAAAACAAATAGGAATGACTGAGGTTGAGTGGCCTCTGACGTCGGATCACTGGTCAGCAAAGTCTCTCTTCTTCCCGGTGCTCCTGAGTCGGTGAAACAGGAGTAAATCTGGGGAGGGATGGGGCAATGTCATGGGAAATTCACCAGATCTTTTGTAGCTTCCAGGACTTCACCTATTGTGTTAATTACATGTTTTTCTTATAAATTAATTGGCTCCTGGGGCCATTTTTATCCAAAGAGAAATGTATTGTTGCTGAGCTTTATTCATGGTCGAGGTTAAGGGAACGTCCATGGAGATGTGGGATCGATGTCAGTGGTCACAAGGATTGACCTACCGGAGTCATGTATGTTCTCCCCGTGTTTTGGGAGGTTCCTCCGGGTTCTCTGCTTTGCTCCCACATTTCTATGATGAGAATGTAGATTGGGAGATGAGATGGGGACTGTGATGATGTATGTAAAGTGATAGGGATTGTAAATGAATTAATATATTTTATTATCTGAGTCCTCCAGCTGATACAATCTGTGCTATCGATACCCGGACAATACATGGCCCAACTTCCCCCCCCACCCCGTGGGTGCAACCCCCCAATAACCACCAACCCGGCCATGATGACGCCCCATGTCCCGCAGGGCACACGTCTCGTATTCTGCTCCTTCTCTCATTGGAGCCACTGAACATTGGGCCCCCGAGGGGCTGCGGGACCCTCACATTATCCCTCTTCATTCATCTACCAATTGGGCCAAGATTGAGACTGATTCCTGAATTTGTGCTGATCATTTCCTCCACTTGGTCCAGTAATTAAAGATGGCCCCCGGAGTATAGAACCCGAAATATAGATCCAGCAACCAAACAAACGCAACGTCCCAACCAATGGCTGGAAAGAGAAACCCCAACCGAGGAGTAAAGCTCCGCTCCTCACTGTGTCTATTCCCACCTGTACAGGAACACTCACACATTACACAGGAAGAATGTGTGTAAATAGAACGTGTGATAAAGGAGAAGACAGCGGAAACTCTGCAGAATTGTAACATAAACACTTAAATCCATCCAGAAAGACAACACAGAACATCCAGAAAAGATCTAGAAGAGATCCATAGAAGGTCCAGAGAAAGTTCAGGGAAGATCCAGAGAAGATCCAAAGAAGGTCCAAGGAGAATCCAGAGAAGAGCCAGAGAGGGTACAGGAGATCCAGAGAAGATCCAGAAAAGATCTAGAACAGATCCAAAGAAGGTCCAGATATAACCTAGAGGAGATCCAGAGAAGGTACAGGGTATATCCAGAGAAGGTACAGGGAAGATCCAGAGAAGGTACAGGGGAAGATCCAGGGAGGTACAGGGAAGATCCAGGGAAGTACAGGGAGATCCAGGGAGTACAGGGAAGATCCAGGGAAGGTCAGGAGAAGATCCAGGGGAAGGTACAGGGAAGATCCAGGGAGGTACAGGGAAGATCCAGGAGTACAGGGAAGATCCAGGGAGGTACAGGGAAGATCCAGGGAGGTACAGGGAAGATCCAGGAGGTACAGGGAAGATCCAGAGAAAAGTGCAAAGAAGGTACAAGGAAGATCCAGGAAGGTACAGGGAAGATCCAGAGAAGGTACAGGGAAGATCCAGAGAAGATACAAAGAAGGTACAGGGAAGATCCAGAGAAGATCCAGGGAAGTTACCAAGAGGATCCAGAGAAGGTAAAGAGAACATTACCTTATCCACACAAGGTACAGAGAATATCAAGTACAAAGAAGATACAGGGAAGATCCAGGGAAGATCCAAGAAGATACAGGAAGATGCGAGAAGTGCAGGAATCAGAGAGATACAGGGAAGATGCAGAAAGCAGGAAGATCCAGAAAGGTACAGGAAATCCAGAAGATGCAGAGAAGGTGCAGGGAAGATCCAGAAAAGGTCAGAAATCGAATACAGGGAGGATCCAGAGAGGATCCAGGGAAGGTAACGAGAGGATCCAGAGAAGGTAAAGAGAACACTACCTCTATCCAGGGAAGGTACAGAGAATATCTAGAGAAGATCCAGATAAAGTACAACAAAGATCCAGGGAAGATCCAGGGAAGATACAGAGAAGGTACAGAGATCTAGAGAAGGAATAACAGGATCCAGAGGATCAGAGAAGGTAAGAGTGATCCAGAAGTCAGAGTGATCCAGAGAAGGTACCGAGAGGATCCAGAGAAGGTACCGAGAGGATCCAGAGAAGGTAAAGAGAACATTACCTCCATCCAGACAAGGCACAGCGAATATCTAGAGACACAGAGAAAGTACAAAGAAGATACAGTGAAGATCCAGAAAAGATACTGAGAATGTACAGAAAAGATACAGATCTTTGCCTCACCCCTCCATTCAGGAGTTTCACATCTTCTTAGATACTAATAATATGGATACAATCTCATCATAGCCCAGAGAGCTCGTTACAAGCCCCTCTATAGATGCTCCTCCATCCAGTGTTTTTGTCGCTCACCTGCACAAGGAGCCGCGCTTCTTACACCTGTTAATTAACAATTTGCTTAATATGCAGGTGACTGGTTAATTACGAGCTGCAGCGTGCGAAGGCCAGGAGCAAATGTAACAGGAGAACAGGCTTCCACCGCTGCCTCCACTGTTGCATCCACCGCTGCCTCCTCAGCCTCCACTGCTGCCTTCGCTGCCTCCACCGCTGCCTCCTTAGCCTCCACTGCTGCCGTCGCTGCCTCCGTTGCTGCTTTCTTATTTTTTTTCACATTTTGCATTTATTTCGTCGCCTGTGCATTTGGTATTCTGCGCTCTACCTGCTCATAACGCGTCCTGTCACTCACGAGATGGAACAGCTTGCTATTTACATAAAGAATGGCGGAAAAAAAACATAAGTAACAGATTAATTCACTGGAGGGATTATGCTGACACGAGATTGTTAAAAGTTCATTTGAAGCAACATTGGAGGAACAGATTTTTATTAGAAATTCTGCGCTGTTTAAGGTCCTCGCACATTCCTCCATATTTAGAATAAAGCGGTGAATTAAGCTCAATATTCTGCAATTGCAATTTTTTTTTTGTTTAGCTGAAAATGCAGCTTTATTGCCTTGTGATATTGAGTTAAATAACAGGTAATAGAGTTATGGAAGCGATTCTGGAAAGATGTGAGATCTCCACAATGCAGGGAACGTGCGGACATGTGCCCCCCCCCCCCCCTGTAATCAGAACCGGATATACATAGGAATAGTGATAGACCCCAGTGATGAGAGCAATATCACGGGCACTGATAATTACACTCGGTAACATATTGATGCTTATTTTCTGTTCCTGGGTACCGCGGTCTTTCCTAACCCGTTATGCCGAAAACAAACAGAAAATAGTTGTTGAAATCTTTGTTTCTGTGATCAGGACAATGACATTGTGAAATTCGTCTCGATTCATATTCAATACTTAGTAGTATTCTAGAATATTCTTGAACTGTTAGAATTGTGCAGAAGTTTCTACAATTTTCCAGAATTATCTAGAAGTTTCTAGAACTTTCTCAGACTGTTCATTAGTCGTCATACAATATAAAAGCACAGGTGACTCGAGCCAACATTTCTGTTTGTTATTGCTGAGTACGAGAATAATGAATCGTAGATGAAGAGCAATTATTCGCCATCCAGAGGTTGTCTGCACCCGGCAGATGCATTTTGCTATGTGTGTGGACAATTTATAAAGTATTCTGTGAAAGCATGTCGTAAGATGTGCGAGGTCTACAAGGCGGATTTCGGCATGCCTGTCGGAGATCAAGACCCTCAAATGGTATTAATGCCACCTGTGCACATTAAGCCAGGCCTCATGATACAATGTGTCACAGCTGTGGACAGGAATCGGTGGCATTCAAGTATCTACAAGATCTCTTTCTTCCCAAAGCTTTTCACTAAACCAGAACCGTTTCTCGGATCCGTTTTTTTTACAGGATCCGGTGCCATAGACCACCCTGTTATTTACACCGGACAGCTCCGGATCCGGGACTGTCCGTCTGTGTCCGGTATTTTTCCCCAGAGCCCAAAAACATTGCAGTCTCGGATTTTTGGGTATGAAAAAACAGGACACAAACGGATCCTGAACTGAATACACAAAACCAGATGGTCATATAGGACCAATCCGGCACCATAGGATACATGGGAGGTGAAACTGGATCCTGTTCTGTTCTTTTCAAAACGGACAGAACAGGATCCCAAAAACTGTGGTGTGACCTTAGAAGCAACAAAAAAAGCTGGTGTTATTGTTTGCCCTCAAATCAAGATAGTTATAGAGTTTCAAGAGTTTTCCAACCTCCTTAAAAAAAAGGATAAAGAATCTTAGATCAGTTGTGTTAGGTCCAGGCTTCCTTGGGAATCATAAAGCTGAAAACCGTTTCATTGGTTGAGACTCTGGTGAAAATCTATAGCAAAAGAGGCTGCAATATGTCCCCAACAGTCCTTATCAGTGGTGTACATCTTGATAGACTGAAACAGAACAAGCGAGCCTGTTCAGAGGAGCAACGAGAGCGCTTTCATAATATAATATAATATTCATTTATTTAGCTCTCATCAGGATATCCTACATTTTGAACATCGCTACCGGGGAAACTACAATGAAGACAGATGGGGGACTACATTTGGGGATTAGTGCATGAAGGTGCTCTGACATACCCGTGTAAATCTTGCAAAAGTAAACATTTCTCGGATTCTTTTCATCAATTTGTAGTAATTTGATTAAAGTATACTAATGCTTTGAAATTAATTGTATTTTGTTATTATAAACTTAAACCCAAAGATTTGTTATTTTCCTTAGAGTTCACCAGTTTCTCCTTCTCGCTGTCCTGACAACACAATCAGAGTTTTTGAAGTCTAATACATTTTCCATGTTTTTATGATATAACTAATTAAGAAATGACATTTATTTCCTGGGAACAAACCTCCTGTTACATAGTGACTGGGTCCCCCGGCCGAGCACACGGCCCCTTGTGTCCAGGACGCCCCACAATTAGTGATCTGTCCCCGGAAATCTCCGGCTCTCAGTTTTGACCTTTTGAAACATTGAGGATCTTCATTTTTCACACGACCTGTTCCTGGGGTTTTTCAAGTTTAATAAAAAATAAAAAGTCGTATGGAGGAAAAACAATCTGAAAAACTGACTGCAATGGAAAATAAAACCCTGCAGATGCAGCTCTGGATGTGACTGGAGGATACCATGTACCTCAGTACCGGTCCGGGATACATGTGTGCGGGTCACTGACGGTCGGTGCCGTTGTGTAATAATCTTATTTTCGGTCTCTGACAGCGGCTCACAGATGTTGTCACAGCTCCACAATCCATCAGTACATCGAGGGGTCAGGACGTCTCCAGTCCAACAGATCCGGCTGATGAAGGTCAATGAGAAGAACAGATCCAGCTCTGTATGGATCCGCGGCTCGCGCCATCCATCACTGATCGATTACATTACTCATAGATTCTGGAAAGGAAATGAGGATTTCCTGCCAATATCTGAGGAGAGCAAAGCCGAGGAAACGTTAGACACAAAGTGAAGAACTGAAGTCATCGGAGAATCTGGGTCGTTAAAATTCTGGGATCGTGCGGCCTTGGGTACCAGGGAGGGGGGACCAGAGTTCTGGGGAATCGGTGCGGTCCGTGGGTCGGAGGGGACCAGAGTTATCTGGGGAATCGGTCGTGCGGTCGTGGGGTCCGGAGGGGGGACCAGAAGATTCTGGGGAATCGGTCCTGGTCGGGGGCAGTCTGTCGGTGGGTGCCGGAGGGCGACGAGGTCGTCCTGTGGAGACGGTCTGGCGGTGCAGTCGTGGGTCCGGAGGGGACCAGAGTTCTGGGGAATCGGTGCGGTCGTGGGTCCGGAGGGGACCAGAGTTCTGGGCTAAAATCGGTGCGGTCGTGGGTCCTAAAGGACCAGAGCTCCGAAAGGGACGAGAAAAGCTCAATGATCTTCTGCACCATCAGAACTTCTGCCTCTAAAGACCTAAAATCTGGACAATCCTAATCTTTCTGGTTTACTGTTACACAATTTAAGGTCTGGTGCAATTGAGCCCAGTCCCGACCTGAAGGTTTGCTACAATGTATCAGTGCAGATAAAATGTCTCCGCCTGCTCATAGACTTTAACCTGCAGGGGTTTATTACTACCATTGAAATCCCCAAATTTTCTTACTGCAAGCAGAGATCATACTAGTGACGAGCTGAAAAGTCAATGGAGATGAGTGAACTGATCGCAGGACCATGGAGACTGTGCCTGCGGGACAGGTCCGTGTTCTGTGCAGGCGGGCAGCTCCGTGTTCTGTGAGCCAGTGGCGGGCAGGCTCCTGTGTTCTGTGCAGAGGCGGACAGGCCTGCATTCTTTCCGGGAGACAGGTCTGAGTCGACTCGCTCATCTCTACAAAACCTTTTCACCTTTTGATTTGCATTATTAATTACAATGAACCTCATACAAATGCTGCATTGGGACCCAGGATCTTCTGGATTTACTGACACATTGCCGCCCTCCTGACACTGACATGTTAATTCCTTGTGCAGGTGAGATATTCATGCAGTTTGATGGGTCAGGAGTTTTCCTGATGCCCCCCTGACTGCACCAGTCCGGTTCCTATGGGGAGGTGACGCTTCTATTTATCAGATGTCGCACTGGGGTCATTTTGTGCATATAAGAATAAATGATTAAAAATAGTCATTTAGATCCAAAATATGAACTAGAGAGACGACCATTTATTCTTATGGGGAGACGGGAGTGCGGGAGACGATCCGCTGGATGATGGGAGCCGGCATCCGCGTCCGCTGGATGATGAGACGCGGTCCGCTGGATATTAAATGTCGCTCATTATGGCAGATGATGCAGGACTCGCCTCCATCTGAGGCTCATTCCTTTCTTTGTCACTGACCATTCAGCCAGGAACATTCGCGGAGCGCCAAGTCCATCATTGCGGGCAGCTGCTGCAGAGCAGAACAGGCGTACGGTCATGTGGCCCGAGGGCTCCAGATTCTCAGCAATTCTTGGCGCATCTCCTCTTCTTGTTTAGATCGCTGTCACACTTTTTGGGTGGTGATCAGAATGTTATAGTACAGAACACGACATTTTCTCACAGGGATCGTAAGACGACTGAAGCAGAAACCAATGGCGGGGCCCTGCTCCGCAGCCGAGCTCAGGGGAAGGTGGAAAAGGTTACAGGTGACTCTGTGGTCGTAGCATCGTTCTTATTTGTGGCGGTGATCGCAGGTGGTGTCGTTCTTATTTGTGGGGTGATGGCAGCGTCGTTCTTATTTGTGGCGGTGATCGCGGTGTCGTTCTTATTTGTGGCGGTGATCACGGTCGTCATTCTTATTTGTGGTGGTGATCGCGCGTCATTCTTATTTGTGGCGGTGATGCGGCGTCGTTCTTATTTGTGGTGGTGATCGCGGTCGTTCTTATTTGTGGGGTGATCGCGGCGTCGTTCTTATTTGTGGTGGTGATCGCAGCGTCTTCTTATTTGTGGTGGTGATACGGGTGTCGTTCTTATTTGTGGTGGTGATCGCGGTGTCGTTCTTATTTGTGGTGGTGATCGCAGGTGTCGTTCTTATTTGTGGTGTGATCGCGGTGTCTTATTTGTGGGGTGATCGCGTTCTTATTTGTGGTGGTGATCGCGGTGTCGTTCTTATTTGTGGTGGTGATCGCGGTGTCGTTCTTATTTGTGGTGGTGATCGCGGGTCATTCTTATTTGTGGTGGTGATCGCGGTGTCGTTCTTATTTGTGGTGGTGATCGCGGCGTCGTTCTTATTTGTGGTGGTGATCGCGGTGTCGTTCTTATTTGTGGTGGTGATCGCGGTGTCGTTCTTATTTGTGGTGGTGATCGCGGTGTCGTTCTTATTTGTGGTGGTGATCGCGGTGTCGTTCTTATTTGTGGTGGTGATCGCGGTATCGTTCTTATTTGTGGTGGTGATCGGGTGTTATTCTTATTTATGGTGGTGATCGCGGTGTCGTTCTTATTTGTGGAGGTGATCGCGGCGTCGTTCTTATTTGTGGTGGTGATCGCGGCGTCGTTCTTATTTGTGGTGGTGATCGCGGCGTCGTTCTTATTTGTGGTGGTGATCGCGGTGTCGTTCTTATTTGTGGTGGTGATCGCGGCGTCGTTCTTATTTGTGGTGGTGATCGCGGCGTCGTTCTTATTTGTGGTGGTGATGGCGGCGTCGTTCTTATTTGTGGTGGTGATCGCAGTGTCGTTCTTATTTGTGGTGGTGATCGCGGCGTCGTTCTTATTTGTGGTGGTGATCGCAGTGTCGTTCTTATTTGTGGTGGTGATCGCGGTGTCGTTCTTATTTGTGGTGGTGATCGCGGTGTCGTTCTTATTTGTGGCGGTGATCTCGGTGTCGTTCTTATTTGTGGCGGTGATCGCGGTGTCGTTCTTATTTGTGGTGGTGATCGCAGTGTCGTTCTTATTTGTGGTGGTGATCGCGGTGTCGTTCTTATTTGTGGTGGTGATCGCGGTGTCATTCTTATTTGTGGTGGTGATCGCGGTGTCGTTCTTATTTGTGGTGGTGATCGCGGCGTCGTTCTTATTTGTGGCGTGATCGCGGTGTCGTTCTTATTTGTGGTGTGATGCAGTGTCGTTCTTATTTGTGGTGGTGATCGCGGTGTCTTCTTATTTGTGGTGGTGATGGCGGTGTCGTTCTTATTTGTGGTGGTGATCGCGGCGTCGTTCTTATTTGTGGTGTGATCGCGGTGTCGTTCTTATTTGTGGTGGTGATCGCGTGTCGTTCTTATTTGTGGGGTGATACGGTGTTTCTTATTTATGGTGGTGATCGCGGTCGTTTCTTATTTGTGGTGGTGATCGCGGGTCGTTCTTATTTGTGGTGGTGATCGCGGCGTCGTTCTTATTTGTGGTGGTGATCGCGTGTCGTTCTTATTTTGGTGGTGAGTCTCGGGGCGGGTCGTTCTTATTTGTGGTGGTGATCGCGGCGTCGTTCTTATTTGTGGTGGTGATCGCGGCGTCGTTCTTATTTGTGGTGGTGATCGCAGTGTCGTTCTTATTTGTGGCGTGATCGCGGTCGTTCTTATTTGTGGTGGTGATCGCAGTTGTCGTTCTTATTTGTGGGTGATGCGGCGTCGTTCTTATTTGTGGTGGTGATCGCAGTGTCGTTCTTATTTGTGGTGGTGATCGCGGTGTCGTTCTTATTTGTGGGTGATCGCGGTGTCGTTCTTATTTGTGGGGTGATCTCGGTGTCGTTCTTATTTGTGGCGTGATCGCGGTGTCGTTCTTATTTGTGGTGGTGATCGCGTGTCGTTCTTATTTGTGGTGGTGATCGCGGTGTTGTTCTTATTTGTGGTGGTGATCGCGGTGTCATTCTTATTTGTGGTGGTGATCGCGGTGTCTTCTTATTTGTGGTGGTGATCGCGGGTCGTTCTTATTTGTGGGGTGATCGCGGGTCGTTCTTATTTGTGGGGTGATGCAGTGTCGTTCTTATTTGTGGTGGTGATCGCGGGTCGTTCTTATTTGTGGTGGTGATCGCGGTGTCGTTCTTATTTGTGGGGTGATGCGGTGTCGTTCTTATTTGTGGGGTGATCGCGGCGTCGTTCTTATTTGTGGGGTGATGCGGGTCGTTCTTATTTGTGGTGGTGATCGCTTTGTCGTTCTTATTTGTGGTGGTGATCGCGGTGTGTTTATTTGTGTGGTGATTGCAGTGTCGTTCTTATTTGTGGCGTGATCGCGTGTCGTTCTTATTGTGGCGGTGATCGCGGTGTCGTTCTTATTTGTGGCGGTGATCGCGGCGTCGTTCTTATTTGTGGTGGTGATCGCGTGTTATTCTTATTATGGTGTGATCGCGGTGTCGTTCTTATTTGTGGTGGTGATCGCGGCGTCGTTCTTATTTCTAGTGATGATCGCGTGTCGTTCTTATTTGTGCAGTGATAACGGCGTCGTTCTTATTTGTGGTGGTGATCGCGGTGTCGTTCTTATTTGTGGCGGTGATGGCGGTGTCGTTCTTATTTGTGGTGGTGATCGCGGTGTCGTTCTTATTTGTGGCGGATAACGGTGTTATTCTTATTTATGGTGGTGATCGCGCGTCGTTCTTATTTGTGGTGGTGATCGCGCGTCGTTCTTATTTGTGTGGTGATCGCGGTGTCGTTCTATTTGTGGTGGTGATCGCGTGTCGTTCTTATTTGTGGGTGATCGCGGCGTCGTTCTTATTTTGGTGGTGATAACGGTGTCGTTCTTATTTGTGTGGTGATCGCGGTGTCGTTCTTATTTGTGGTGGGATTGCAGTGTCGTTCTTATTTGTGGTGGTGATCGCGCGTCGTTCTTATTTGTGGTGGTGATCGCGGTGTCGTTCTTATTTGTGGTGGTGATCGGGTGTCGTTCTTATTTGTGGTGGTGATCGCGGTTCATTATTTGTGTGGTGATGGCGGTGTCTTCTATTTGTGGTGGTGATCGCGGCGTCGTTCTTATTTGTGGTGGTGATCGCGGCGTCGTTCTTATTTGTGGTGGTGATCGCGGTGTCGTTCTTATTTGTGGTGGTGATGGCGGTGTCGTTCTTATTTGTGGTGGTGATCGCGGTGTCGTTCTTATTTGTGGTGGTGATCGCGGTGTCGTTCTTATTTGTGGCGGTGATCTCGGTGTCGTTCTTATTTGTGGCGGTGATCGCGGTGTCGTTCTTATTTGTGGTGGTGATCGCAGTGTCGTTCTTATTTGTGGTGGTGATCGCGGTGTCGTTCTTATTTGTGGTGGTGATCGCGGGTCATTCTTATTTGTGGTGGTGATCGCGGTGTCGTTCTTATTTGTGGTGGTGATCGCGGTGTCGTTCTTATTTGTGGCGGTGATCGCGGTGTCGTTCTTATTTGTGGTGGTGATTGCAGTGTCGTTCTTATTTGTGGTGGTGATCGCGGTGTCGTTCTTATTTGTGGTGGTGATGCGGTGTCGTTCTTATTTATGGTGGTGATCGCGGCGTCGTTCTTATTTGTGGTGGTGATCGCGGTGTCGTTCTTATTTGTGGTGGTGATCGCGGTGTCGTTCTTATTTGTGGGTGTAACGCGGCTATTCTTATTTGTGGGGTGATCGCGGTGTCGTTCTTATTTGTGGTGGTGATCGCGGCGTCGTTCTTATTTGTGGTGGTGATCGCGGCGTGTTCTTATTTGTGGCGGTGATAGCGGTGTCGTTCTTATTTGTGCGGTGATCGCAGCGGTGTTTCTTATTTGTGGCGGTGATCGCGCGGTCGTTCTTATTTGTGGTGGTGATCGCGGGTCTCTTATTTGTGGTGGTGATCGCGGTGTCGTTCTTATTTGTGGCGGTGATCGCAGTGTCATCCTTATTTGTGGCGGTGATCGGTGTCGTTCTTATTTGTGGCGGTGATCGCGGTGCCGTTCTTATTTGTGGTGGTGATCGCGGCGTCGTTCTTATTTGTGGTGGTGATGGCAGTGTCGTTCTTATTTGTGGGGTGATCGCGGTGTATTCTTATTTTGGTGGTGATCGTCGGTGTCGTTCAGGACATTTCCCAAGAGGACATAGTTTCATTGTTTCGCTGCTCTTCTTTCACGGCTCTCCCATATTTGCCCTTAAAGGGCAGGTCAATGAGTGTTGTTTTTATGAGTCAATCCCTTTAATTTAATCATCCTCTACCCCCCGGGAGCCCTCGGTCCCTTTCATTCTCTATTTCTAGGTCAGATCCCTTTTTTCTCCGTCCGCTGCAGATAATAAAGCGACAGAGCGATCTGTAACAATGTTAGCGTCTCTCAGACGTCGGCGTCTTGTCATTGCCTCCATTTAGGAGAATTCATTTTGTTTTGGCTTTTTTTCTCCTTTTCTCTGTGAGGTTTGTCACAAGCTTCTATCAGATTTGTTTCGCTCGATCTTGAGTTTTCACAGTGGCACGAAGATACAGAAGTGAAACAATCTCAGACGTAACATGACGCCTCCGTCACCGTCCGCTCGACGCTCCATACTGAGGAGATAAATGGCTGCAGATATTCGGGTCCTCGGACGATTAGGAGAAATCAGTGGGAGCAGATTTTTCGCAGTCGGGTTTCGCTGCACTGAATATTTTTATTTTTTCTTAATCTTCCTGATTTTCTTCTGAATCTGAATCACAAAGTGGAGAATGACATTTGCTTGATGACATTTACCGTGCGCCGGTCTCTGATTCCTCATAAGAGGTAATGGCTGCAATCAGGGAGCCGGCGGGGGGCCGCGGAGGCTGCAGGATGTCACTTTCTACATCTGTATTACAGAACATCAGGATTAACCCACCTGTTACAGCCCCAATATGAGAGCGTTACACAATCGCTTACATGGCAACTCCCCAAATAGTCCAGCGAATGAAAGGAGACGACACGGGTCAATGTGCACCGGAGCCACCACCGGGGGCCCAGATACTGGAGACCCCAGAATTCAACTGCTGAGGACTCTGGGGGGGCGGCATACTTATATCATTATAGCGGCACTATTATCTGGGCGTAATACCCATACTCATCCGTCCAGTATTCGCGGCACCATACTGGGAGATAATTCAATATTCGATCTCGACGATTAGGGGATATCATCTGGGCTGATTTTATCCTGCAGTATATAGCGGCACTGATTATTTTTATTTTTTCCATATATCTTCCGATTTTCCTATTGAATCTGCAATTTCCAAACGTGGAGAATGACATTTGCTTGATGACATTTACCTGCCGGCCTTGATTCCTCTGATAATCTCAATCAGGGCCGCGATGGGCCGCGAGCGCAGGATGTCACTTTCTGACATCGTATTATGACTCAGGTAACACCTGTATAACCAATATCAAGCGTTACACAATGCTCAGGGATAAATAGTCCAGCAATTAAGGGACGACAGGTCAATGTCACGAGCCACCTACCGTGGCCGGTATATAGCGAGACCCAAATTCAACTGCTGAGGCTTGTATCGCATATACTTATATTATATAGCGGCACTATTATCTGGGCTGTATATTCCAATACTATCCTGCCAGTATATAGCAGCACTATTATCTGGGCTGCATATTCAAGTATAAGGAAGAGAGAGGTATAATAGAGAGAAGAGAAAAAGATAGATATAGAGAGAAGAAGAAAGAGAGAGATGGAGAGTCTCATCAAGGTCAGATCCTGTCAGTGTGATCAGCGCTGCGCTCTAAAGAGACGCGTCACAGCCAGTCATTACCTGGAGGGAGACAGACGGCGGAGTGCACCGCGGAAGAGAGATATATCCAGCCTGTATCTATATATACAGTGCCTTATGAAAGTATTCGACCCCTATTACAGAGCCTTATGAAAGTATTGGACCCCCTAATACAGCAGTGCTTTATGAAAGTATTCGGCCCTTTGAACTTTTCAACCTTTTGCCACATTTCAGCTTCAAAACATAAAGATATAAATTCTAATCTTTTTGTGAAGAATCAACAACAAGTGGGACACAATCGTGAGGGGGAACAAAATTTATTGGATATGTTTTTTATTTTTGATCCATTCCATTGTAGATTTTGCTTTATGTTTGGGATCATTGTCTTGTTGGAAGATAAATCTCCGTCCCAGTCTCGGGTCTTTTGCAGACTCCAGCAGGTTTTCTCCAGAATGTTCCTGTATTTGGCTCCGTCCATCTTCCCATCAATTTAACCATCTTCCCTGTCCCTGCTGAGAAGAGCCCAAACCATGATGCGGGCCAGGCCACCCCATGTGTGACAGTGGGGATGGTGTTTTCAGGCCACCACCATGTGTGACAGTGGGGATGGTGTTTTCAGGCACCACCAACCATGTGTGGAACAGTGGAGGGGAGGGTGTTTTCAGGGTGATGAGCTTTGTTGCTTTTACACCAAACATATCGTTTTGCATTGTGGCCACAAAGTTCTATTTTGGTTTCCTCTGAGCAGAGCCCCTTATTCCACATGTTTGGGGTCTCCCAGGCGGCTTGTGGCAAACTTCACACCAGACTTTTTATGGATATCTTTGAAAATGGCTTCTTCTTGCCACTCTTCCATAAAGGCCAGATTTGTGCAGTGTATGACTGATTGTTGTCCTATGGACAGACTCTCCCACCTCAGCTGTAGATCTCTGCAGTAGATCCAGAGGGATCATGGGCCTTTTGGCCTCATCTCTGTTCAGTCTTCTTCTTGTTCCAGATGAAAGTTTAGAGGGACGGCCGGGTCTTGGTAGATTTGCAGTGGTCTGATCCTCCTTCCATTACAATATGATCACTTGCACAGCGGCTCCTTGAGATGTTTAAAACTTGGGAAATCTTTTTGTATCCAAATCCGGCTTTAAACTTCACCACAACAGTATCTCGGACCTGCCTGGTGTGTTCCTTGGTCTTCATGATGCTCTCTGCACTGGATACAGAACCCTGAGCCCATCACAGAGCAGGTGCATTTATACGGAGACTTGATCACACACAGGTGGATCCTATTTATCATTACCAGTCATTTAGGACAACACTGGATCATTCAGAGATCCGCACTGAACTTCTGGAGGGAATTTGCTGCACTGAAAGTAAAGGGGCTGAATAATATTACACGCCCCACGCTTCAGTGTTTTGTTAAAAAAGTTTAAAATATCCAATAAATTCTGTTCCACCTCACGATTGTGTCCCACTTGTTGATTCTAAACAAAAATATTAGAATAATTAATTCTATGGTGCTGTACATACTGGTTACATTCAGAATACAGATATATTTACAGTAAATTTATTATCAATGACAGGCAGATACAGAGGGAAGAGGACCCAGCCCACAGGGGCTTACAATCTACATATACATTCATCTATCCATTCATCCATCCTCCCATTCATCCATCCATTCTCCTATTTATCCATCCATCCTCCCTCCATCCATTCATCCATCCTTTCTCTCTCCCTCCTTCTCTTCACTCCACCGTGCGTCTTCAGCGATGCACCGCACTCCACCGTGCGTCTTCAGCGATGCACCGCACTCCACCGTGCGTCTTCAGCGATGCACCGCACTCCACCGTACGTCTTCAGCGATGCACCGCACTCCACCGTACGTCTTCAGCGATGCACCGCACTCCACCGTGCGTCTTCAGCGATGTACCGCACTCCACCGTACGTCTTCAGCGATGCACCGCACTCCACCGTGCGTCTTCAGTGATGCACCGCACTCCACCGTACGTCTTCAGCGATGCACCGCACTCCACCGTACGTCTTCAGCGATGCACCGCACTCCACCGTACGTCTTCAGTGATGCACCGCACTCCACCGTACGTCTTCAGCGATGCACCGCACTCCACCGTACGTCTTCAGCGATGCACCGCACTCCACTGTACGTCTTCAGTGATGCACCGCACTCCACCGTACGTCTTCAGCGATGCACCGCACTCCACCGTACGTCTTCAGCGATGCACCGCACTCCACCGTACGTCTTCAGCGATGCACCGCACTCCACCGTACGTCTTCAGCGATGCACCGCACTCCACCGTACGTCTTCAGCGATGCACCGCACTCCACCGTACGTCTTCAGCGATGCACCGCACTCCACCGTACGTCTTCAGCGATGCACCGCACTCCACCGTACGTCTTCAGCGATGCACCGCACTCCACGTACGTCTTCAGCGATGCACCGCACTCCACTGTACGTCTTCAGTGATGCACCGCACTCCACCGTACGTCTTCAGCGATGCACCGCACTCCACCGTACGTCTTCAGCGATGCACCGCACTCCACCGTACGTCTTCAGCGATGCACCGCACTCCACCGTATGTCTTCAGTGATGCACCGCACTCCACGTACGTCTTCAGCGATGCACCGCACTCCACCGTACGTCTTCAGCGATGCACCGCACTCCACCGTACGTCTTCAGCGATGCACCGCACTCCACCGTACGTCTTCAGCGATGCACCGCACTCCACCGTACGTGTTCAGTGATGCACCGCACTCCACCGTACGTCTTCAGCGATGCACCGCACTCCACCATACGTCTTCAGCGATGTACTGCACTCCACTGTATATTCTGCAATAATTGCAGTAATTTGTGTACAGACTCCAGAGATGAGGACACTTAGTGCAGAGCACGAGTGACCTCAGGAGGCCGCAGAGGAGACATCACTGCTCGACTGCAGAATAAAGATCAAATGACGGAAAGAGACAAATAAAATGTGAGAAGACGAGGTCGAAACATCAGAAAGTCACGGGAACAATCATCACAGTGCAGGCGGGGCCCCGGGCCACAATCCCAGGAGTAGAGCTATAGAAACGCAATGTGCACAGGAATCATTAACATGGAAATCTCCGTACATTACTGACTGTCCAGGAGATTCTCCGGATCAGATCATTGTGCTTCACAGGATAAGTATACAGTATGTGTCTGATATACGGGATTATTATATATACAAGACAAACCTGCGACAGGATAAAAAATGACACAATTCTGAACACCAGTGCCGTAACTTCAGGCCCAAGGGCCCCGATGTGAAAGCTCCAACGGGGCCCCCATTATTGCAAATCTTTAATATTATTAGTCTTTTTCAATAGGCTGAAGGGAGTTTTGGGGCCCCCTAGGCTGCAGGGCCCGGGTGCTATCGCAACTCTTGTACCTGTGGTAGTTACGCCCTTGGTGAACACACAGATATATACACATATACACAAATGGATGATTGGATAATGCAGCACATAAGACAGGGGACGTGAAGCAGAACATAGTGTTCAGTGTTAGGAGGGGGAAAAACAGCAGCTGGGGGCGTAAATATCAGGGTCCAGAGATAAGAAGTGTGATAGCTTTATTGTCCTTTGATTGGTGTCTGGTCCTAGATTTGAAGACTTTTTAATTGATGTAAAACGACATAAATCCATGTGACACATTGATTCCTGCTCTGACTGTGTCACAGGTCATCATCACTTTGTGTTCCAGATTCTCCTGTCTCTTTGGATCTGAATTGACCTTTCCGTATTAGTAGCTTTATATCCATTATGCGGTGATCAGGCTACAGATGTGATCGTGACAGGCACAGCTGTTCTTTTTTTCTTTATAAATGTCCCTGTTTGTCTTAGCAGTGATGCATGTCCCTATTCCTATATTCTATGTCTCAACCTCAGTGTTTCTCAGTGCAGCTCTCTATTAAACTGGAGCAGAAGACGCCGATCAGCTGATTCAGGCCTCAGTGATGTAACCAGATGAATTGCGCTCAGACAGACTGTGGCCCAATAATGGGGCTCTGTGCAGACACTGATGAGGGTTAATGGTGGGGAGAGAGGACTGTGCAGTGTACGTGTCCTATATTCTGCCGATTCCCGGCCTGGCCCACTTTCGCTGTGGATAATCAGTCCGCGCAGGTTTGATCTTAATGTCTTCCCATCAGTTAAACCTCATGATGCTGCGGGGCTGAATCCAGGGCAGAAATCGTCTATTTCAGATTCCTTCTGAATTTTCTATCATGAAAGCAAGCAGAAAGTATCAGTGCGGATGAGCCGCCGCCATAGATGAAGTGTAAATGTATCCATATTTCATGTTAATTAGTCCGGTCCACGTAATGGTCTCCCTGATGGGTCCGGTACATGTGTCTGTCCGGGAGACGCTCATTAAAGCCTCCAGACTTCAGCTCAGCTCTGGATTTCCCTCCATGAATTAGACATTTCCGTCCTTTCTCAATCCTCTGATGAAGAAGAGAGGATCATTCCCCGGAACGCACGGCACCAATGTGAGGACGGCACATGGCAGTGACTCGGTGCCGCCGTCCTCCACTGCAGCTAATGTGTCCTATATCTGACAACCATGAGAAGGAGACGCCTAATTCTCTTTAATGGGGGCCTCTGAGACCATGGAGAACGCGGCGCCTGCTGTTACCGGGGCGGTCAGAACCTCCGCGCTCATCATTCTTACTAGTAAATTAAATAAGAGGCTGGTGCTGGCCGAGAGGCAACGCTGCCATTCACATCTTCATAAGAGCACAGCGGCGCCTCCAATACTCCACATCCCCGGCCCAAGGACACAGATCAGATAGTGCAGGAAGCGTGCGGTTCTGACAGCGTCTCCCCGGGTCCAATACTCCACATCTCCAGGCCCAAGGACACAGATCAGATAGTGCAGGAAGCGTGCGGTTCTGACAGCGTCTCCCCGGGTCCAATACTCCACATCTCCAGGCCCAAGGACACAGATCAGATAGCGCAGGAAGCGTGCGGTTCTGACAGCGTCTCCCCCCGGTCCCGCTTCATTAACAGAGATATCTGTGTTCACATTGAATGATTGAATGCAGAATCCTGGACACAGAATAGACGACGGCTCATCGCCCCCACATTCAGAGGATCAGACCCCGAAACACAGAACCCCATCCCTCATCAGCCCCAAAATCCACAGGTGCAGTGTGTGCCTTCAACACCTGTATGGGGGGGGGGGGTAACAGGTGATCTCTAGTAATGGACGGCGCTCTACATGGATGCAGCAGGTAGTTTAGGTTTTGGGACCTACTTTCAGGGTCAATGTTGCCGGTGGCCTGACCAGTGGGTTAGCTTGGGCTTCGTTAAGAACATAGCGTTGCTGGAGATCATCCCATTTTTAATATTATTATTATATTTATTATTATAGCGCCATTAAATTCCATGGCGCTTTACATGTGGAAAGGGTATACAAAGACAAGTACAATATGTATGGATCATCCAGTTGCACAGGTACAGAAGGGGACAGGACCCTGCCCCCGAGGGCTCACAGTCTACGAGGGGCGGGGGAGGATACAGTAGGAGGGGGTAGAGCTGATCGTGCAGCGGACCAAGTCTCACTGTGGGTTGTAGGCTTGTCAGAAGAGGTGGGTAGGCGAGTGTCTGATGTGTTGGGGCAGAGAGTTCCAGAGTCTGGGGGAAGCACAGGAGAAATCTTGGATGCGGTTGGGAGAAGAAGAGATAAGCGGGGAGTAGAGGAGGAGATCTTGAGAGGAGCGGAGGTTGCATGAGGGTAGATATCCGGAGACCATGTCAAGATGTATGGAGGAGACAGGTTGTGTATAGTTTTGTAGGCAATGGTTAGGGTTTTGAACCGGGATCTCTGAGAAATGGGGAGCCAGTGAAGGGCTTGGCGGAGGGGGAGACAAAGGGAGTAGCAGGGAGACAGGTGGATTAGTCAGGCAGCACAATTTAGGATAGATTGGAGTGGTGCAAGGGAACAAACGGGAAGGCCGGTGAGCAGAGGTTACAGTAACCGAGGCAGGAGATGATGAGGGCATGAACAAGTGGCTGTGACATTGTGGAAGGGTCAGCTCCAGAACAATAGGGTTCATTACGCCCGCTGCAGCCTCACTCTCATTCCACCCACCAGTCTCACCCTCCCTCCGTCCACCGCAGCCTCACCCACCTCCGCCCACCGTGGCCACTCCACTGACACCTCGCTCTCCTCAGCTTGCCACCCCGTTCTCCCTCCGCCTGCCGCCTTGCTCTCCCTCCACCACCTTACTCTCCCTCCGCCCACCTCCTTGTCCTCGCTTTGCCCGCCGTGGCCTAGCCCTCATTCTGCCCACCATGGCCTCCCTGACCTTCCTACCTTGCCTGCAGCCTCGCTCTTGCTCCACCCATTGAGGCTTCACTCTCCCTCTGCCTGCAGCCTCACTCTCATTCCACCCACCAGTCTCACCCTCCCTCCGTCCACCGCAGCCTCACCCACCCTCCGCCCACCGTGGCCACTCCACCTGACACCTCGCTCTCCCTCAGCTTGCCACCCCGTTCTCCCTCCGCCTGCCGCCTTGCTCTCCCTCCACCACCTTACTCTCCCTCCGCCCACCTCCTTGCCCTCGCTTTGCCCGCTGTGGCCTAGCCCTCATTCTGCCCATCATACCCTCCCTGGCCTTCCTCTCCCTCTGCCTGCAACCTCGCTCTTGCTCACACCATTGAGGCTTCACTCTCCCTCTGCCTGCAGCCTCGCTCCCCCTCTGCCCACCGCGACCTCACCCTCCCTCCACCTGCCGCTCTGCCCGCCGCGACCTCCATCTCAATATCAGACAAATAAAATGCTGAGAAAATAAAGGAAGTTCCTATACCAGAGACATAATGAGAGCAGGGGGCAAAACAGTAACTGAAGAGAAACTGAGAATGAACATAAATGTCAGAAGCTTCAGGAGAAACGTGCAGGCGACGTCCATCATCAATTAATAAGAGTGAAGGGTAGAAAGCGCCGCGCACATCGTAATCCGCCATCACCTATAATAAATTATAACCTAATGGATGAGCACTCAGGGGTTAATACCTCACATGTAAATGAGTTTCCAGGACGGGGGTTTTACAGAAATATAATAATATTTGATGCGCATTTTGCTGCGAGTGCCTGGAATTACATATTCATTACGTTTCCAATTTGCACAGTCCTAACTAAGAATCGCCCCAACGAGATACGAGGAGCCGCCGGGAGATCATCCTAAATATCACCTGAGAGAGACGGTGAATAAATATTATTATTATATTATTATTATTATTATTATTATTATTATTATTATTATTAGGGCTCCATTGTTCAGTCAATTCCTACAGAAAATGCATCAGATAAAGTGAAAAGAGGCCCAAACCCCTGATCGGGGGGTAATGCTGGGGTGAGCTGGGAACGGGGCAGACGGATTTCTCGCATCATATTATCGCATGTAGCGGATTGTATGACATCACACGATCTGAGCAAAGCGGGAGCGGCGGAGGCCACAGAGCCGGGATTCTCCCTGATTACAATGTGTCTATCTGGGACCAAGTGTCTCTCAGTCGCTGCTCAGATAAGTTCCAGAATCTCTGGATGCTTTAAATAAAAGATCTTCAGTTTTATTTTCCGACACGTTTCGGAGCTGAACCCCCATCTCCTTCCTCAGGGAATGATGACCCTCTGCGCATTCTCATTTTTTAGATAATGTGTCATCGTTATCTCACAAGATGGAAACCCCCCCTCCCCCCAGACAATGGCGTCTGTCCGGTCACTTTGGCCCCTGGGTATCATCTGATATAAGTTATCGTCTCTTTTCAGACTTGGGGCCGCTTTACACACAGATATCTGTGACCAACTTGTGAACAGATCTCTGGTTGCAGTGAAATCATGGACACATTGTTCTATCTTGTTGCCGTGTACAAATGTAACAATGTATCCATGATTTCACTGCAACCAGAGATCTGTTCAGAAGTTGGACACAGAAGTTGGTGTGTGTAAAGCGGCCCAAATGCTGCACATGTCCCCCTGCTCAGAGGTGTTAGTGGCCCCTGACCACTCGGGCCCCGAGCAGTGTGACCGCCATTACTCCTTACTCCTGTAGTGAATCGTTGCTGTTTATAATAAGGATTTTATTTCTATATCGCCATCATACTCCACAGCGCAGTACAAGGAGTGCAGACAAGAAATACAGGTAATATTTAGAATCTTGGGTAAGTAACACCCTCATAAATACAGAAGTGACTGTACAATAACAGAGGTCAGAGATGAAAGTCCCCCCCCCCCCCCCCGCGGGGGCACATTGTGGATATATAACTGACGTGCCCCCCCCCCCCCCCCCCCGGGGGCACAATGTGGATATATAACTGACATCCCCTCCCCCTCCACAATGTGGATATATAACTGACGTGCCCCCCCCCCCCCCCCGGGGGCACATTGTAGATATATAACTGACTGTGTCCCCCCCCCCCCTGCGGGGGCACATTGTGGATATATAACTGACATCCCCCCCCACACACAATGTGGATATATAACGGACGCCCCCTCCCCCCCCGCGGGGGCACAATGTGGATATATAACTGACATCCCCCCCCCACACAATGTGGATGTATAATTGACATCCCCTCCCCCTCCACAATGTGGATGTATAATTGACATCCCTTCCAGGTACTCGGGGGCTGACGGTGAAGAGACAAGTGAAGACTTCAAAGTCGCCTCCTGTGTCTCCACAAACAGGGAAGGTAGAAAGGAGAGAAGCTGCCGCTATTTATTAGGGTGCGGAGCGCCGACTCCCAGGAAACTTCCAGAAACAGAATGTGTAATGTTTTCTTCCCTTTATACAACACAGAGATTCTCCGCCATCACTGAGAAACCAACGTGTAACAAGTTCACCGGATTGTGCCGTCCTGCAGCTCCGGAGCAACCAAAAGTTTGCAGAAAAGTTGTCCGTGTGCAATTAATATTTCACGCCGGAGTTCTGGAAACTGTAGAAGATGAAGAAATGGATGATGTCACTGCACTAAAAATAGCGGAATGGAGGAAGGACAATGGCTACAAAGTTTCCAACCCATGAGGGGCAGAAGGAGTCAGAGCACTGCAGGGATTGGAGGGCTGCAGGGGTCAGTGGCTACAGGGGTCAGAGGGTTACAGGGGATGGAGGACTACAGGGGTTGGAGGGTTACAGGGGATGGAGGACTGCAGGGGTTGGAGGACAGCAGGGGTCAGAGGGTTACAGGGGATGGAGGGCTGCAGGGGTCAGTGGCTACAGGGTCGGAGGGTTACAGGGATGGAGGACTGCAGGGGTCGGAGGGCAGCAGGGGTCAGAGGGTTACAGGGGATGGAGGACTGCAGGGGTCAGTGGCTACAGGGGTCGGAGGGTTACACGGGATGGAGGACTGCAGGGGTCAGTGGCTACAGGGGTCGGAGGGTTACAGGGGATGGAGGACTGCAGGGGTCAGTGGCTACAGGGGTCAGAGGGTTACAGGGGATGGAGGACTGCAGGGGTTGGAGGGCAGCAGGGGTCAGAGGGTTACAGGGGATGGAGGACTGCAGGGTTGGAGGGCAGCAGGGGTCGGAGGGTTACAGGGGATGGAGGACTGCAGGGGTTGGAGGGCAGCAGGGGTCGGAGGGTTACAGGGGATGGAGGACTGCAGGGGTTGGAGGGCAGCAGGGGTCGGAGGGTTACAGGGGATGGAGGACTGCAGGGGTCAGTGGCTGCAGGGGTCAGTGGCTACAGGGGTTAGTGGGTTACACGGGATGGAGGACTGCAGGGGTCAGTGGCTACAGGGGTCGGAGGGTTACAGGGGATGGAGGACTGCAGGGGTCAGTGGCTGCAGGGGTCAGTGGCTACAGGGGTTAGTGGGTTACAGGGGATGGAGGACTGCAGGGGTCAGTGGCTACAGGGGTCGGAGGGTTACAGGGATGGAGGACTACAGGGGTTGGAGGGTTACAGGGGATGGAGGACTGCAGGGGTTGGAGGACAGCAGGGGTCAGAGGGTTACAGGGGATGGAGGGCTGCAGGGGTCAGTGGCTACAGGGTCGGAGGGTTACAGGGGATGGAGGACTGCAGGGGTCGGAGGGCAGCAGGGGTCAGAGGGTTACAGGGGATGGAGGACTGCAGGGGTCAGTGGCTACAGGGGTCGGAGGGTTACACGGGATGGAGGACTGCAGGGGTCAGTGGCTACAGGGGTCGGAGGGTTACAGGGGATGGAGGACTGCAGGGTCAGTGGCTGCAGGGGTCAGAGGGTTACAGGGATGGAGGACTGCAGGGGTTGGAGGGCAGCAGGGGTCAGAGGGTTACAGGGGATGGAGGACTGCAGGGGTTGGAGGGCAGCAGGGGTCGGAGGGTTACAGGGGATGGAGGACTGCAGGGGTTGGAGGGCAGCAGGGGTCGGAGGGTTACAGGGGATGGAGGACTGCAGGGGTTGGAGGGCAGCAGGGGTCGGAGGGTTACAGGGGATGGAGGACTGCAGGGGTCAGTGGCTGCAGGGGTCAGTGGCTACAGGGGTTAGTGGGTTACACGGGATGGAGGACTGCAGGGGTCAGTGGCTACAGGGGTCGGAGGGTTACAGGGGATGGAGGACTGCAGGGGTCAGTGGCTGCAGGGGTCAGTGGCTACAGGGGTTAGTGGGTTACAGGGGATGGAGGACTGCAGGGGTCAGTGGCTACAGGGGTCGGAGGGTTACAGGGGATGGAGGACTGCAGAGGTCAGTGGCTACAGGGGTCAGAGGGTTACAGGGGATGGAGGACTGCAGGGGTCAGAGGGCAGCAGGGGTCAGAGGGTTACAGGGGATGGAGGACTGCAGGGGTCAGTGGCTACAGGGGTCAGAGGGTTACACGGGATGGAGGACTGCAGGGGTCGGAGGGCAGCAGGGATCAGAGGACGGCAGGGGTCAGAGGGTTTGTTTTGCCAATATTTTTGACAAATAGGCTCAGATATGACTTTAAAGAACGCAATCACATAAATTTTATTAAAAAGGCTAATATAGAATACAAAATTAAATAAACAGCATGATATTACATACACTAATTGATACTCAACATACAAAGGTTGTGTATTTACTTACATCACCAGGGAGCTATGAATACATCATCTGTCTGGAATATCACAGAAGCCACAATGAAGATGAGGGAGCTGAGTGGGAAAACTCAACACTGTATTTGGACATCAAATTGATACAGGTTCACCAAGGAGCTCGAAACATCATGTCTGACAGAGAACTCCTGAAATATCAGTACTGGATCACTTCTGTCTGTATCATGATTCTATGAGCTTTTATAACGCTTAGCATAAGGCTGGTTAGTGTTTATAAATGTAACTCATTGATAATTCAGAAATGGCCAGATTCTGAAATCTCAAGAATTTACATATAAACAAATATATTCAGACATTAAATGTGTGTATCTCTCATGAATGATACTTATAAGTCAACACTAGTTATTTGGACACAGTATTTTGCTACAATGACTGCATTGTCAGTTTGTATTTAGAGCAAATGTCACAATGGTCACGATATCGTTATGTGTGACTGGACCTTTATGTACAAATCAAGATCCGATATCTCTGAAGGAAACAACATACTAATGTACATTGTGTAACTGCATAAACACAGAGCAAACAAGGGCCTGCATAGATGAGCATACAAGCTTCTTAGGCTGGTTTCACATAGTGATCTTTGGCTATCCGTGGCTGTCTGTTGTAAAACGGACAGCCACGGATCCGATTTGGCCACCATGTATCCCTATGGGCACGAATTGGTGCTCTATTGCCGTCCAATTCATGACGGATCCAATTGTGTCCATTTTTTGTTTTACCCAGAATCAGGGACTGCTCCGATTTCGGGCACATCGGACCAAATTGGATAAAATTAGATCCGTCACGATCCGCGGCAATTAACATGGGGGCCTATGGAGCACGGATTCTGGAAAACATCACATCATTTCCCGGACCCGATTGTAGTGTACTGAGCATGCTCAGTACAATAAAACTGCTCTGTCCCTGAGTAATTTCACTTCCGCAATGTATATACATACACTATATACATACACTGTATACATACAGTACAGACCAAACGTGTGGACACACCTTCTGATTCAAAGAGTTTTCTATATTTTCATGGCTATGAACATTGTAGATTCGCACTGAAGACATCAAAACTATGAATTATCACATGTGGAATTATAGACTGAACAAAAAAGTGTGAAACAACTGAAAATATGTCTTATATTCTAGGGTCTTCACAGTAGCCACCTTTTGCTGTGATTACTGCTTTGCACAATCTTGGCATTCTCTGGATGAGCTTCAAGAGGTAGTCACCGGAAATGGTCTTCATTTCACAGGTGCCCGGTCAGGGTTAATAAGTGGGATTTCTTGCCTTATAAATGGGGTTGGGACCATCAGTTGTGTTGTGCAGAGTCTGGTGGATACACAGCTGATCGTCCTACTGAATAGACTGTTAGAATTTGCATTATGGCAAGAAAAAAGCAGCTAAGAAAAACGAGCGTCCATCATTACTGTAAGAAATGAAGGTCAGTCAGTCCGAAAAATTGGGTAACTTTGAAAGTGTCCCCAAGTGCAGTTACAAAAACCATCAAGCGCTACAAAGAAACTGGCTCACATGAGGACCGCCCAAGGAAAGGAAGACCAAGAGTCACCTCTGCTGCAGAGGATAAGTTCATCTGAGTCACCAGCCTCAGAAATCGCAGGTTAACAGCAGCTCAGATTAGAGATCAGGTCAATGCCACACAGAGGTCTAGCAGCAGACACATCTCTACAGCAACTGTTAAGAGGAGACTTTGTGCAGCAGGCCTTCATGGTAAAATAGCTGCTAGGAAACCACTGCTAAGGACAGGCAACAAGCAGAAGAGACTTGTCTGAGTTAAAGAACACAAGGAACGGACATTAGACCAGTGGAAATCTGTGCTTTGTCTGAGGAGTCCAAATTTGGGATCTTTGGTTCCAACCACCGTGTCTTTGTGCGACGCAGAAAAGGTGAACAGATGGACTGTACATGCCTGGTTCCCACCGTGAAGCATGGGGGAGGTGTGATGGTGTGGGGGTGTGGAGGTGTGATGGTGTGGGGGTTTTGCTGGTGACACTGTTGGGGATTTATTCAAAATTGAAGGCATACTGAACCAGCATGGCTACCACAGCATCTTGCAGTGGCATGCTATTCCATCCAGATTGCGTTTAGTTGGACCATCATTTATTTTTCAACAGGACAATGACTCCAAACACACCTCCAGGCTGTGCAAGGGCTATGTGACCAAGAGGTAGAGTGATGGGGTGCTACGCCAGATGACCTGGCCTCCAGTCACCAGACCTGAACCCAATCGAGATCGTTTGGGGTGATCTGGACGCAGAGTGAAGGCAAAAGGGCCAACAAGTGCTAAGCATCTCTGGGAACTCCTTCAAGACTGTTGGAAGACCATTTCTGGTGACTACCTCTTGAAGCTCATCCAGAGAATGCCAATAGTGTGCAAAGCAGTAATCAAAGCAAAAGGGAGAACCTAGAATATAAGACATATTGTCAGTAGTTTCACACTTTTGTGTTCAGTCTATAATTCCACATGTGATAATTCATAGTTTTGATGCCTTCAGTGTGAATCTACAATGTTCATAGTCATGAAAATACAGAAAACTCTTTGAATGAGAAGGTGTGTCCAAACTTTTGGTCTGTACTGTACAATGCGGAAGTGAAATTAACTAAAGCAATAGTTAAATAATATCCTCACCTCTCCGGCGTGTATCCCGCGATGTGCGCCATCTAAGTCCCGGGGGCTTAAGGACCTGGCGGGGCGGGGCTAAACGATCAGCTGATCGGTCACATGACCACCTCAGGCTGCTTTCACATCACGATTTTCGTTCATTCGTGGCAATCTGTTGTGAACGGAAAGTCACAGATCCGATTTGTCTCCATGTATCCCTATGGGCTCGGATTGGTCCTTATTGGTATCCGATTGTGTCAGTTTTGTAACGGATCCGTTTGTGTCAGATTATTTCCAGTCACCAAAATTGGAGCTGCCTTGAAAAGGTTGGACAGGAACGATCCATTTTAAATAACATGGATCTCTATGGTGATGGATCAAACAGATCCGATTTGCTGTACTGCGTATGCTGAGAAGCGAGGTACAGCCCTATCTCTGCTAAATAATGACGGATCCGTGGGCAGCAGTGGCAGCTGTTGGCACAGATCCATGCCGGCCTGTGTGATCCCTGAAATTCAAGGATCACCACCGATGTGCAACAAATGTGATGTGACGGGGCCTCAGTCCAAGGTGAATCAGTGATGATAACTGCAAAATAGAGTGCATGGATCCAGACAAACACACGTCATATTTGTGTACGCTCCACCCTTTATGTCCAACCTAATGACCACAGTGTATCAAAGCATATGAAGGATATGTTACACTATGTATATGGCTTTAAGATATCAATAGTTTAATAGGTCATACAAGGCGGCAGGGTGTCCTGGAAGCCCTGGGGGCTGATAGTGTCAATATTCTCTGTGGAGGACATCTGACATTGCTCCTCTGGGGTCACCGTCATTTACATCGTCTGATTCCTTCATACTCTTACGGTCGCATTGAGATTTTCACTGGAATTGTGTTTCTAGAACATGATTGGATACATGTTCTGCTTGATTAGTGTGCCAGGTAAAATGGTCCATGGTAGTCCTGATTTAACGCAACCAGCCAAATGCCATGACATTGCTCATTGCTCAGGATACGGCTCCTTAGGTCACTGTAGATTCTCACAGATCGACCTGGTGTCTAGAACATGGATTGCTTCCATCTGAATTTAGCCCGTCAACACCGAAATTTGTGCAGCCAAATTGTTCGAATCTGGGTTGCAGTGAAATCATGACACATGTTAATTTGTACAGCGCACAAATGGAACAATGTGTCCTATGATTTCACGGGCAACCAGATTACAACATACTGCACAATACAGATGCTGTGTGACGTGAGATTCCCTTACAGAGATGGAGAAAATCCACTCCGACCTCTTGTCTTCCACGACGCCCCTTATCGGCTTCTCACAGAGGACCCCAATATTTTTGCTTTTACAATAATTCACTTTAGAAATTCAAATTACAATTAGTAAAATTTACAACCTTTCAGGTTTCTGCAGTAAATTAAGGATATAAGTGATGGAAATTCAGCAGAAAAGCTCAATTTTGGGGTCGTCCATTATTACAAACTCCGTAACAGTGTAACGGCACAGCATCAAGCAAATGACTGATCCCGGATTGATGGCAGTTCTTGATCCCGGATCAGCCCCGGTTCTTGATCCCGGATTGTGCAGTTCTTGATCCCGGATCGATGCAGTTCTTGATCCGGATTGATGCATTCTTGATCCCAGATGAGGTTCTTGTCGATTCTGGATTGGCAGTTCTTGATCCCGATGATGCAATTCTTGATCCGGTATCGATGCAGGTTCTTGATCCGTATTGGTGCAGTTCTTGATCCCAGATTGATGGCAGTTTTGATCCTGTATCGATGCAGTTCTTGATCCGATTGTGCAGGTTCTTGATCCCAGGATTGATGCTGTTCTTGATCCGGATCAGAGCTCAGTTCTTGATCCTCGTATTGATGCAGTTCTTGATCCCGATGAGCGCGTTTTGATCCGGTGCCGGTTCTTGATCCCAGATGTGCGTCGGTTCTTGATCCTGTATCGGTGCAGGTTCTTGATCCTGATGATGCGGTTTGATCCAGATGGTTTCTTGATCCTGTATTGGTGCAGGTTCTTGATCCCAGATGAGCGTCAGCTTTTGATCCTGTATCGGTGCAGGTTCTTGATCCTGTATTGGTGCAGGTTCTTGATCCCAGATGAGGCGGCGCCTGGTTTCATTTTGATCCTGTATCGGTGCAGTTCTTGATCCTGTATGGTGCAGGTTCTTGATCCCAGATGAGCGTCGGTTCTTGATCCTGTATCGGTGCAGGTTCTTGATCCTGTATTGGTGCAGGTTCTTGATCCCAGATGAGCGCCGGTTCTTGATCCTGTATCGGTGCAGATTCTTGATCCTGTATTGGTGCAGGTTCTTGATCCCAGATGAGCGTCGGTTCTTGATCCTGTATCGGTGCAGGTTCTTGATCCTGTATTGGTGCAGGTTCTTGATCCTGTATTGTGCAGGTTCTTGATCCCAGATGAGCGTGGTTCTTGATCCTGTATCGGTGCAGGTTCTTGATCCTGTATTGGTGCAGGTTCTTGATCCAGATGAGGCCCGGTTCTTGATCCTGTATCGGTGCAGGTTCTTGATCCTGTATTGGTGCAGGTTCTTGATCCCAGATGAGCGTCGGTTAATGATCCTGTATCGGTGCAGGTTCTTGATCCTGTATCGGTGCAGGTTCTTGATCCCAGATGAACGTCGGTTCTTGATCCTGTGTCGGTGCAGGTTCTTGATCCTGTATTGGTGCAGGTTCTTGATCCTGTATTGGTGCAGGTTCTTGATCCCAGATGAGCGTCGGTTAATGATCCTGTATCGGTGCAGGTTCTTGATCCTGTATTGGTGCAGGTTCTTGATCCTGTATCGGCCCGTTCTAGATCCCAGATCGGTGAAGGATCTAGATGCTGATGTTGTGTCCCGGCTGCCACATGACGGTGCAGGGAGCGTTCACTTTGTGAGTTACACGTTCAGATATTTGCATAGTTGTTTCATTGTTTATTGCAAACAGCAGAAACGTGTAAATGTGAGAAATAAAGGTAATTTGTGATGGAGGGGATAATGGTGATTGCTGCGGTGTGGGTGACGGCCGCAGCCTCCCGGGAGCGCGGTGCCGCGGCTTTGATTGACAGCTATCTATTGAAGCAATAAACGTGCTACAAGTGACAAATGGCGCTAAGAACCTGAGCGATATCAGAAGTGCTCAGCCGCCATGTATTCCTGCAGAACTCGCTGAAATGCTGTCAATATGTGCACAGTCATGAAAAACATTACAATATAATAGCAATCTCAATGAAGCCAAGAAAAGCTGCAGCCGCCGCACGAGCCCTGCGGAAAGGCGATCGCACAGCAACCCGACAAGACTGCAAATAAGAAGCCATTTATCAGAGGTCACCAAACACCTCCATCTACAAGAGCGTCCTCATCACTATGCCAATCACAGCCCCGCGCCCCACACAGCACAAGACAGCGCCAGGAACGGTATACAGATATACGAGGGGAGCAGAGTAACGGTATACAGATATAGAGGGGAGCAGAGCAACGGTATACAGATATAAGAGGGGAGCAGAGCAACGGTATACAGATATAGGAGGGGAGCAGAGTAATGGTATACAGATATAGGAGGGGAGCAGAGTAACGGTATACAGATATACGAGGGGAGCAGAGTAATGGTATACAGATACAGGAGGGGAGCAGAGTAATGGTATACAGATATACAGGGGGAGCAGAGTAACGGTATACAGATATAGGAGGGGAGCAGAGTAACAGGTATACAGATATACGAGGGGAGCAGAGTAATCGGTATACAGATATAGGAGGGGAGCAGAGTAATGGTATACAGATACAGGAGGGGAGCAGAGTAATCGTATACAGATATAGGAGGGGAGCAGAGTAATGGTATACAGATACAGGAGGGGAGCAGAGTAATGTATACAGATATGAGGGAGCAGAGTAAGGTATGATAAGAGGGGGCAAGAACGTATACAGATAAGAGGGAGCAAGTAAACGTGGGGGATATATAGATATAGGAGGGGCAGAGCAACGGTATACAGATAAGAGGAGCAGAGTAATGGTATACAGATAAGGAGGGGAGCAGAGTAATGGTATACAGATACAGGAGGGGAGCAGAGAATGGTATACAGATATAGGAGGGGAGCAGAGCAAGGTATACAGATATAGGAGGGAGCAGAGTAATGGTATACAGATACAGGAGGGAGCAGAGTAATGGTATACAGATATAGGAGGGGAGCAGAGCAACGGTATACAGATATAAGAGGGGAGCAGAGTAATGGTATACAGATACAGGAGGGGAGCAGAGTAATGGTATACAGATATAGGAGGGAGCAGAGCAACGGTATACAGATATAAGAGGGGAGCAGAGTAATGGTATACAGATATAGGAGGGGAGCAGAGTAATGGTATACAGATACAGGAGGGAGCAGAGCAACGGTATACAGATATAAGAGGGGAGCAGAGTAATGGTATACAGATATAGGAGGGGAGCAGAGTAAGGTATACAGATACAGAGGGGAGCAGAGTAATGGTATACAGATATAGGAGGGGAGCAGAGTAATGGTATACAGATATAGGAGGGGAGCAGAGTAATGGTATACAGATATAAGAGGGGAGCAGAGTAATGGTATACAGATATAGGAGGGGAGCAGAGTAATGGTATACAGATACAGGAGGGGAGCAGAGTAACGGTATACAGATATAGAGGGGAGCAGAGTAATGGTATACAGATATAGGAGGGGAGCAGAGTAATGGTATACAGATACAGGAGGGAGCAGAGTAACGGTATACAGATATAGGAGGGGAGCAGAGTAATGGTATACAGATAACAGGAGGGGAGCAGAGTAATGGTATACAGATACAGGAGGGGAGCAGAGTAATGGTATACAGATACAGGAGGGGAGCAGAGTAATGGTATACAGATACAGGAGGGGAGCAGAGTAATGGTATACAGATATAAAGGAAGGGGACGTAAGAGCAGAGTAATGTATACAGATACAGGAGGGGAGCAGAGTAATGGTATACAGATATAAGAGGGGAGCAGAGTAATGGTATACAGATATAGGAGGGGAGCAGAGTAATGGTATACAGATACAGGAGGGGAGCAGAGTAATGGTATACAGATATAGGAGGGGAGCAGAGTAATGGTATACAGATATAGGAGGGGAGCAGAGTAATGGTATACAGATATAGAGGGGAGCAGAGTAATGGTATACAGATATAGGAGGGAGCAGAGTAATGTATACAGATAAGGAGGGGAGCAGAGTAATGGTATACAGATATAGGAGGGAGCAGAGTAACGGTATACAGATATAGGAGGGGAGCAGAGTAATGGTATACAGATATAGGAGGGGAGCAGAGTAATGGTATACAGATATAGGAGGGGAGCAGAGTAAGGTATACAGATATAGAGGGGAGCAGAGTAATGGTATACAGATATAGGAGGGGAGCAGAGTAACGGTATACAGATATAGGAGGGGAGCAGAGTAATGGTATACAGATATAGAGGGGAGCAGAGTAATGGTATACAGATAAGGAGGGGAGCAGAGTAATGGTATACAGATATAAGAGGGGAGCAGAGTAATGGTATACAGATATAGGAGGGGAGCAGAGTAATGGTATACAGATAAGAGGGCAGAGTAAGGTATACAGATACAGGAGGGAGCAGTATGGTATACAGATATAGGAGGGGAGCAGAGTAATGGTATACAGATATAAGAGGGGAGCAGAGTAATGGTATACAGATATAGGAGGGGCACAGAGTAACGGTATACAGATATAGGAGGGGCGCAGAGCAACAGTATACAGATATAAGAGGGGAGCAGAGTAATGGTATACAGATACAGGAGGGGAGCAGAGTAATGGTATACAGATATAGGAGGGGAGCAGAGTAATGGTATACAGATACAAGAGGAGAGGAACGGTATACAGATACAGGAGAAGAGCAGAGCAACAGTATACAGATATAGGAGGGGAGCAAAGCAACGGTATACAGATATACGAGGGAAGGAGAGTAACGGTATACAGATATAGGAGGGGAGCAGAGTAACGGTATTCAGATATAGGAGGGGAGCAGAGTAACGGTATACAGATATAGGAGGGGAGCAGAGTAATGGTATACAGATATAGGAGGGGCGCAGAGCAACGGTATATATATATAGGAGAAGAGCAACGGTATACAGATATAGGAGAAGAGCAGAGCAACAGTATACAGATATAGGAGGGGAGCAAAGCAACAGTATACAGATATACGAGGGAAGGAAAGTAACGGTATACAGATATAGGAGGGGAGCAGAGCAGCGGTATACAGATATAGGAGGGGAGCAGAGCAGCGGTATACAGATATAGGAGGGGAGCAGAGTAACGGTATACAGATATAGGAGGGGCGCAGAGCAATGGTATACAGATATAGGAGGGGAGCAGAGCAGCGGTATACAGATATACAAGGGGAGCAGAGTAACGGTATACAGATATAGGAGGAGAGCTAAGCAATGGTATACAGATATACGAGGGAAGGAGAGCAACGGTATAAAGATATAAGTGTGGCGCAGAATAACGGTATACAGATATACAGATGTAGTTCCCCTACAGCTCCTCCACAGGAGGAAATCAGGAATTAGATAGTAAAACCTTACTCACCAAGACTTTTATAACCTGAAGACTTATGGAAAACCAATTTGGCTCCTACTATATTGCTATAGACGCGCCCTGTGCCTTCAATAAGACCTACCGCATTACCATGTGTGCCCGCCAGAAGCATGGCACTAAGAATAAAGGGCTTCTGTGAGGCTAGGACACCCCACCGTGCAGGCAATGAATACAGGGAGGGCTTTTATAGGATTTTTACAGAAAGGAAACTGGTGAAGTGGTAAAAAATGAGGCTGAGAAGTCGTACTTTTAAATTCCTATTTTACATCAGTTTTTTCTCAGGAAGTAAATGTACCATCAACTGATCCTCACTATAATATAAGAGGTATAGAAGAATCCAGGTTATCTATAAACAGAGAGTTAATGAGGGAATACGGACTAACATAAAAGAATTCAAGTCTCCAGGTCCAGATGAATTACACCCCAGGATAATGAAGGGATAGCACGGGACATTTTTGAACCCCTCTCCATAATCTTTGAAAATTCTTGGACAACAGAAGTCCCAGAGGACTGGAGAAGAGCAAATGTTGTCCCTATCTTCAAAAAGGGGAAGAAGGTGGATCTAGGTAACTATAGGCCTGTGAGCCTGACTTCTATACTAGGAATGATCTCTGAACAAATTACATCAACAACATGTATGTAAAAGCTAGATAAGAATAATGTGATAAGCAGAGCCAGCATGGGTTTGTAAATAAGTCATGTCAGACTAACTTAATCTTCTATGACAGAATCACTGACTGGGTGGATCAAAGAAATGCATTAGATCTAGTAGATCTTGACTTCAGCAAAGCATTTGACAAAGTATCTCACACCATCATTACTGAAGGAATGACCAAGTGTGGAATGGAGAAGACGACTAAGGTGGATTTATAACATGCTCAGTGATCGGATCCAAAGATCGGTCATAAATGGCTGCACATCAGATGGAGTAATGTCTCCAGTGGGGGCCACGGGGCTCTGTCCAGGGCCCAGTGATGTACAACATCTTTATCAATGATTTGAATGAAGGAATTGAGGGTAAACTGAATAAATTTGCTCATGACACAAAGTTCAGAGGGATAATAGCTAATACTAGAGAGAGAGAGAGGATTCACAAAGATCTAAACACACTGGAACAGCGGAAGCTACTAACAGAAAGGTTTATACCAGGGAGAAATGCAAAGTCCGACACCTACAAAGTCCACACACTACAAAGTCCGACACCTACAAAGTCCACACTACAAAGTCAGAACTACAAAGTCCGACACCTACAAAATCCGACACCTACAAAGTCCTACATCTGGGCAAGAAGAATGAGAAAAGCATCTACAGAATGGGAGGAATAGGGAGAAGTAACAGCTCATGTGATAAAACTTGTGTATATAATAGATCACAGACTGTACAGGAGTCACCAGTGTGATCCTGCAGGAAGAAACACAAACCCAATTCTGGGATGTATTAACATAAACCACAGTCTAGATCACGTGAAGTCATTATCCTCTACTCCTCTGTGTCAGACTCATCTGTATACTGTGTCCAGTCATTATCCCCCTCTACTCCTCTGGTCAGACCTCATCTGTATACTGTGTCCAGTCATTATCCTCCTCTACTCCTCTGTGTCAGACCTCATCTGTATACTGTGTCCAGTCATTATCCTCTACTCCTCTGTGGTCAGACCTCATCTTATACTGTGTCCAGTCATTATCCTCCTCTACTCCTCTGTGGTCAGACCTCATCTGTATACTGTGTCCAGTCATTATCCTCTACTCCTCTGTGGTCAGACCTCATCTGTATACTGTGTCCAGTCATATCCTCTCTACTCCTCTGTGGTCAGACCTCATCTGTATACTGTGTCCAGTCATTATCCTCCTCTACTCCTCTGTGTCAGACCTCATCTGTATACTGTGTCCAGTCATTATCCTCCTCTACTCCTCTGTGGTCAGACCTCATCTGTATACTGTTCCAGTCATTATCCTCCTCTGACTCCTCTGTGGTCAGACCTCATCTGTATACTGTGTCCAGTCATTATTCCTCTACTCCTCTGTGGTCAGACCTATCTGTATACTGGTCCAGTCATTATCCTCCTCTACTCCTCTGTGGTCAGCCTCATCTGTATACTGTGTCCAGTCATTATCCCCTCTACTCCTCTGTGGTCAGACCTCATCTGTATACTGTGTCCAGTCATTATCCTCCTCTACTCCTCTGTGGTCAGACCTCATCTGTATACTGTGTCCAGTCATTATCCTCCTCTACTCCTCTGTGGTCAGACCTCATCTGTATACTGTGTCCAGTCATTATCCTCCTCTACTCCTCTGTGGTCAGACCTCATCTGTATACTGTGTCCAGTCATTATCCCCTCTACTCCTCTGTGGTCAGACCTCATCTGTATACTGTGTCCAGTCATTATCCCCTCTATCCTCTGTGGTCAGACCTCATCTGTATACTGTGTCCAGTCATTATCCTCTACTCCTCTGTGGCCAGACCTCATCTGTATACTGTGTCCAGTCATTATCTCCTCTACTCCTCTGTGGTCAGACCTCATCTGTATACTGTGTCCAGTCATTATCCCTCTACTCCTCTGTGGTCAGACCTCATCTGTATACGTGTCCAGTCATTATCCTCCTCTACTCCTCTGTGGTCAGACTCATCTGTATACTGTGTCCAGTCATTATCCTCCTCTACTCCTCTGTGGTCAGACCTCATCTGTATACTGTGTCCGTCATTATCCCCCTCTACTCCTCTGTGGTCAGACCTCATCTGTATACTGTGTCCAGTCATTATCCTCCTCTACTCCTCTGTGGTCAGACATCATCTGTATACTGTGTCCAGTCATTATCCTCCTCTACTCCTCTGTGGTCAGACCTCATCTGTATACTGTGTCCAGTCATTATCCCCTCTACTCCTCTGTGGTCAGACCTCATCTGTATACTGTGTCCAGTCATTATCCTCTTACTCCTCTGTGGTCAGACCTCATCTGTATACTGTGTCCAGTCATTATCCTCCTCTACTCCTCTGTGGTCAGACCTCATCTGTATACTGTGTCCAGTCATTATCCCCTCTACTCCTCTGTGGTCAGACCTCATCTGTATACTGTGTCCAGTCATTATCCTCCTCTACTCCTCTGTGGTCAGACCTCATCTGTATACTGTGTCCAGTCATTATCCTCTACTCCTCTGTGGTCAGACCTCATCTGTATACTGTGTCCAGTCATTATCCTCCTCTACTCCTCTGTGTCAGACCTCATCTGTATACTGTGTCCAGTCATTATTCCTCTACTCCTCTGTGGTCAGACCTCATCTGTATACTGTGTCCAGTCATTATCCTCCTCTACTCCTCTGTGGTCAGACCTCATCTGTATACTGTGTCCAGTCATTATCCTCCTCTACTCCTCTGTGGTCAGACCTCATCTGTATACTGTGTCCAGTCATTATCCTCCTCTACTCCTCTGTGGTCAGACCTCATCTGTATACTGTGTCCAGTCATTATCCTCTACTCCTCTGTGGTCAGTCCTCACCTGTATACTGTGTCCAGTCATTATCCTCCTCTACTCCTCTGTGGTCGACCTCATCTGTATAATAGTGTCCGTCATTTCCTCCTCTACTCCTCTGTGGTCCAGCCTCATCTGTATACGGGGTCCAGTCATTATCCTCCCCTTCTCCTCCGTGGTCAGACCTCATCTGTATACTGTGTCCAGTCTTATCCTCCTCTACTCTCTGTGATCAGACATCTGTATCTGTGTCCAGTCATTATCCTCCTCTACTCCTCTGTGTCCAGACCTCATCTTGTAGTACTGTGTCCAGTCTTATCCTCCTCTACTCCTCTGTGGTCAGACCTCATCTGTATACTGTGTCCAGTCATTATCCTCCTCTACTCCTCTGTGGTCAGACCTCATCTGTATACTGTGTCCAGTCATTATCCTCCTCTACTCCTCTGTGGTCAGACCTCATCTGTATACTGTGTCCAGTCATTATCCTCTACTCCTCTGTGATCAGACCTCATCTGTATACTGTGTCCAGTCATTATCCTCCTCTACTCCTCTGTGGTCAGACCTCATCTGTATACTGTGTCCAGTCATTATCCTCCTCTACTCCTCTGTGGTCAGACCTCATCTGTATACTGTGTCCAGTCATTATCCTCTACTCCTCTGTGGTCAGACCTCATCTGTATACTGTGTCCAGTCATTATCCTCCTCTACTCCTCTGTGGTCAGTCCTCACCTGTATACTGTGTCCAGTCATTATCCTCCTCTACTCCTCTGTGGTCAGACCTCATCTGTATACTGTGTCCAGTCATTATCCTCCTCTACTCCTCTGTGGTCAGTCCTCACCTGTTATACTGTGTCCGGTCATTATCCTCCTCTACTCCTCTGTGGTCAGTCCTCACCTGTATACTGTGTCCAGTCATTATCCTCCTCTACTCCTCTGTGGTCAGACCTCATCTGTATACTGTGTCCAGTCATTATCCTCCTCTACTCCTCTGTGGTCAGACCTCATCTGTATACTGTGTCCAGTCACTATCCTCTACTCCTCTGTGGTCAGACCTCATCTGTATACTGTGTCCAGTCATTATCCTCCTCTACTCCTCTGTGGTCAGACCTCATCTGTATACTGTGTCCAGTCATTATCCTCTACTCCTGTGTGGTCAGACCTCATCTGTATACTGTGTCCAGTCATTATCCTCCTCTACTCCTCTGTGATCAGATCTCATCTGTATACTGTGTCCAGTCATTATCCCCTCTACTCCTCTGTGGTCAGTCCTCATCTGTATACTGTGTCCAGTCATTATCCTCCTCTACTCCTCTGTGGTCAGACCTCATCTGTATACTGTGTCCAGTCATTATCCCCCTCTACTCCTCAGTGGTCAGACCTCATCTGTATACTGTGTCCAGTCATTATCCTCCTCTACTCCTCTGTGGTCAGACCTCATCTGTATACTGTGTCCAGTCATTATCCTCCTCTACTCCTCTGTGGTCAGACCTCATCTGTATACTGTGTCCAGTCATTATCCTCCTCTACTCCTCTGTGGTCAGACCTCATCTGTATACTGTGTCCAGTCATTATCCTCTACTCCTCTGTGATCAGACCTCATCTGTATACTGTGTCCAGTCATTATTCTCTACTCCTCTGTGGTCAGACCTCATCTGTATACTGTGTCCAGTCATTATCCTCCTCTACTCCTCTGTGGTCAGACCTCATCTGTATACTGTGTCCAGTCATTATCCCCCTCTACTCCTCTGTGGTCAGACCTCATCTGTATACTGTGTCCAGTCATTATCCTCCTCTACTCCTCTGTGGTCAGACCTCATCTGTATACTGTGTCCAGTCATTATCCCCCTCTACTCCTCTGTGGTCAGACCTCATCTGTATACTGTGTCCAGTCATTATCCTCCTCTACTCCTCTGTGGTCAGACCTCATCTGTATACTGTGTACAGTCATTATCCTCCTCTACTCCTCTGTGGTCAGACCTCATCTGTATACTGTGTCCAGTCATTATCCTCCTCTACTCCTCTGTGGTCAGACATCATCTGTATACTGTGTCCAGTCATTATCCTCCTCTACTCCTCTGTGGTCAGACCTCATCTGTATACTGTGTCCAGTCATTATCCTCTACTCCTCTGTAGAGTCCTGTCATCAGCCCTGGTGAATACATGGGGTCCTGTCATTTTCCTTGTCGTTCACCTTTCTTCGCCTGCCTTTACATAGTCTTAGCCCGGTTTCGCCCCTTTCCCCCCTGTGTGCCCTCGACGTTCCAGTCTCACGATCAGACCAGCGTGGCATCTTCTTGCAGCTCCATGAATTCCAGGGACAGTTGTGGATCTGTAAAGTGTGAAGTCTTACACCTAATACCCGCGGATCCCCATTAGCGCCTCTCCCCATTAGCGCTGACGTTAATTGCCGCAGTGTTGACAGCCGAGCAGCGAGGCCGCCGTGCAAATGGCCACAGCCATTAAATATTCCTCTCGGCCTTGAGAGATGGGGGGACACACAGGTGACTTCACACAGGCGCCGGGGGTGTACTAATTATACAAGATTCATGGAAAGACAAATTAAAATGTCGGCCATTTTTCCTCCAGGATATATTGTGTAATTATGGGACTAATTAGATCAGATATGAACCTACAGTCTGTGATGGTTCAGACAGAAATCACTGAAGAAAAAGTCACCTGTCTCCAAACCATGTCCCCCCCCCCTAACAGTCAGAGTACAGGAGCCGTCATCAGAGGGGGTGAGACAGCGCAGGACGGGGTTAACTACAAAGTAACAATTATAACATCATATAACTAATCTACAAACACCGGATCTGCCGGATACATTCACTGCAGGACGATTGTACGGAGACAGCGACGACATTGCTGCAGATTTTACTAATGAACGAATAGGACACACTGCAAAACACGCAGAGAAAACACTACAACTCCCATCCTCCTACTGCACACCATCAGGGCGCACTCCCCCATCCTCCTACTGCACAACATCAGGGCGCACTCCCCCATCCTCCTACCGCACAACATCAGGGCGCACTCTCCCATCCTCCTACCGCACAACATCAGGGTGCACTCTCCCATCCTCCTACCGCACAACATCAGGGCGCACTCTCCCATCCTCCTACCGCACAACATCAGGG